>JABYQU010000028.1:0-447641 GCA_022264855.1 Lenzites betulinus | reverse complement strand
GGCTGGCTTCCCAGCGACGCTGTTCGTCCATTTCCGCCTCGAGATCTGGGGCTGACTCGTATCCGAGTAGCTCGTCTTCGACCTCGTGTTCGTCGCCAGCAGCTTCACCTGCTGGCGGCTCGACATCGCTGTCCGTTTCGGACCTATTCTGTCCATGCCCGTCTGATCCATGTAATATGGTCAGGCCGGTAATGTGGCCAGCCAGCTCGTCTTCTGCGTCCAATATCTGGTTCCGTAATTCGCGGAACCGGGTTGCAGACCGCTGAAGCGCGCTGAGCAGCTCGAGCGAGGTTGATGGGGCAATGGAGTCGCGACGATGTCGGTCGCGAACGCCTTGCCACCGTTTGCTGACCTTCGCTAGACCTTTCGAGTCTAGCGACAGCTGGGAACTCCTACTTGCTGACCTCGGCAATTGACTCGCCGCTGGCCGCGGCGATTCCGGGCCTCGTACTGAGCCAACCACGATACTACGTGGTTGGCTGACGTATTCCAACGACGGGGAATCCGCGCGAATAGACGGCGGGCCTGTCCGAGTCACTGGAGGGGGCATAACACTTGTATGCGAGTGAGCTCTTGACGGCGCACGAGAAACGTTCGCTGCGGGGTGTACGGTCGTCTCGACCGGCACGTTTACATTCTCGGAACGCGAAGTTACGTTCCGAGTCCGTCGCGCGCCCGCATGCGGGTGTGAGTACACTGGCGCGGGGGGGGTGTTGCGACGTGGCACGCCAGCACCGATATCAGTGCGTGGCGGGAGGGAAGAAGCTCGCGGGGGGGAATTAGGCCTACTCGGCCGCTTGCTTCCGGAACCTGGCGCGGATTCTTCCATTTGGAAGGATGTCGAGTTGTTTATGGCAGATGTTGTTGATGATTGATGACGTGGTAACGTCGAGCCCCAAATATGGGCGTGTAAGTATCACGGAGAGTAAAAAAGTGTAAGAATGACGGGGTAGGTGCCTTACTGGGCTCCTATCCCTTGGGTACTCTGGTCCGGGCTCGTATTTGGGCTCGGCGTACTCGTAGGGATGGTGGAGGGTAGTAAGGACTTACCCTCCACCAGGCGCCCGAGTTCCGAACACTCGGGACACTGTACGCGGTGGTATTACATACATGCGGCTATCCGCGCGCTAATATGCGCGCGTGTACGTATCGTCCGATTCCGTATATTTTAGTTGTGCGTTTCGCACAACTAAAGGGTCCTGTAGGAGCGCAGGATACGCGCTCCTTACAGACGCCGAGGCGTTCTTCATCCGAGATCGAAGCGCCAGCTTGTTCGAGGCGGAAGGCGCTCTTCCGGATCTGCGCAACATATCCCTGAATGGTCTGCGGGGACTCCATGCGCTGACGATAGAAATCGGTGCGGAGGACGATACGGGAGCCTAACCCGGACGAGGCGTGAACTTCTTGCACGAGGATCCAAAGGCTAGCGGCATCATCGCCTGTGAGGTGCGAGAGTTGGTCGGACTCGACGTTGAGCTGAAGTTCGGCAATTGCCTCGTCGTTGCGACGTTGCCAGGCACGGACAGTCTTGGCATTAGGGGAGCCAAGCGGTCGGGTGACGGTCCCAGAGGCGACATCCCAGAGGCCCTTGCGGACCAGGATGGCCCTCATCTGGATCGACCACTCGGCATAGTTTTGGTCGTTGAGTTTCTCGATAGTCATTGCGGGAGATGCGATCGAAATCGGGACTCGGTTCGGTCGGGTCGGTCGGTCGGGTCGGTCGGTCGGGTCGGTCGGTCGGTTTGGTCGGTCAGGTCGGCCAGGTCGTTCGTTCGTCGCTCAGCGCTCAGTCAAGCGGGAGGGGCACGGTCACGGGATGATGCGGGATGGACGCGCGCGCGGTTTGGTGCTCGGATGACCTCCGAGTAGGGTTACGAGTTTGTGATGATTTTTGCGCGCAGCGGGCGCTAAAGGTGCGGGTGGGCGTCGGGTCGAGCGAGCGGAGCAAGATAGAGGAACGAATATATGGAGGGGCTAGCGAGCGTAAAGTAGGCGATTTGTCCTTGAGTGGCAATGCAAGACGGGATGGGGACAAGCGGGGGGGGTTGCCGAAGGTCAAACTCGTAAGGATACAATCAGGCATCGGCGCTCTATATAACAAGAGAATTTTTGTACGGGAATTCCCGCGTCGTGACTCGTCATCTAATCAGATAACCTCAACAATACCTTGCGCAGCACAAGTCACACTCTTGGAACCTCCACTTATCCTTCAATCAAGCAGAGATTAGCGCTGTGTCACGCAAGTCTCCAGACTCAGTTGCCATACCATATTGACAAGCAAGGTGAGATCTTCATCGTATAAATATCGCTTAATGACATCCAACGCGACTTTTGCCGCGTCCTCAGTAGGTTCAAAAGAAATATGTCCGAGGAGTCGTACTTCTGCCCCATGCCGTGTCGATACGGAACCATTCGAATCGATCCAGTGGCATCTGCGCAACACCTCAATGACCCCATTGCGGAGAAGGAAGCGCAGGGCCTCAGAACCCAGACCTATATATGTTATCTTGAATTAGTAAGTGCAGCCTCGTCTCATACACCCTTGTCAACAGCTAATTTCTTGTGCTAGGAACGCCAACTGCCGTTTCCGGACGAGCCATGGTATCGTTTTGCTGTGGCACTCGTTGGCCCTCGCATACGTCCTGCGAACCGAAAGCAAGCGCTTACCCCGGATATGTGCACTCCGATATATCCTAACGAGGCCCATCCCACTGGTCGCGTGTCTCTTCACCCAGAGCCTGCATTCCCATTCAAGAACTGCTACTTCTGGTACAGAGTGGGTTTGGATGTTCGCATACGGTCGAAGCCCGACTGCGGTTTGTTTGATGCGACGCACGCCATCTGTCTGCCGGTCGATGAACGTTTCGTACTATCCAGCCATGCCAGCCATGACCGCAGAAGGCAATATGCACGCCTACGGAATCGCAGGAAGAACAAGGTGCGAGCTACCGTTGCTCAGCTACGGTCACGCGCGGGCTTACCTGAGGACAGGTCGCACTCAGACATTATTCGGCTCATGTAGACAACGAGAACGACAACTTGGAGGACGAGGAATGCGTCGACGAGTCGGATTCCGATGTAGAATCATTGGCATCTGACGCCTCAAACTCAGACTGCTCTGACTACAGCAAGGACTCCGATGCGACACGGTCGGAAGTATCCCTTCTCACTGCAGACGCATTGGCAAACATGAACATATTTGGGTACCCGGATCAAGGAGTGTTCAATCATCCTATTGTCGACTTCTCGCATGATCTCCAAGAACATCTTGACGAAGACAATTTACCGAATCCCATGGACATGCTTGCGGAACGCGACGCGCTGCTCGAGTACGCCTTTCGTAACATCTCTTCCCTTCATCGTGGTAATGTACTCATCGTCACTCAGGATCATTGGGAGAGCCCGTGATCGTCTGAATCGCCGACGCGTATCAGAAGAGAGTGCCTCCACCATGTCTACTGGCAGTGTGATCGACAGTGACGACGATTCGAGGCTACGGTGTGCGCAGACTGCTCGCGACGAGGACACGACAGGGAGCAAACGAAGTCGTGAGTGCATGAGCTACAATTATCAGAGGCACACGGAATACTCATAGCTACACCCGCACCGACAGACTCCCATCCTTGGGGAGTCCTGCGCCAATGGCGGCTCTCTACTGCAGCGGTGGTGAGACGCATTAAACATGCAATGCGTGCACCCTATCTGCTTGTATGGCCGTAATGACGTTGTCCAGCATTCTTTGTATGCTACAGGCTCATCACCTCTAGTGGAGTGACGCCGAGTGACAGCGAGTGACCCCGTACGAGGTTTGCAGGCAGAACAGTTACTATGTAAGCTCTAGTCCACGACTGGGCGATTTTACTGTCAAAGTCAGGCCTCAGGTGCAAGCTCACCTTCATCAAGTCCGCCAGGCGGTGTACAGGTGAGTCGGAACGGGATCATCGAGGACGTATGAGTGCCCAAGGACACCGCCGCAGGGGGGGGCGTAAATACGTCGAAGGCTGAAACAGCCCTTGAAGAATGTGATATGCAAACGCGGTGGGCCGGTCCAGAGCTGGGTAAGCACGACCTTGAAGTGCTGATCGGAGAGTTGGAGCTGGCTGAAGAGGAGTTTGTGCGGCAGCAGCAGAGTAACATTGAGGAATAAATGACTTCATGGACATTCATTGTGCGCTGTGATATCGCACGTCTTGGACGTGTATAGTATGCTCACTACCAAACCCAGCACAATCGGTGCCACGAGCGACGCCGGGCTCGCCACGGCATGTATAAGATATAGCTCAAGTTTTCACTACCCGGCTTCCCAAAGACGGCCTCGGAGGACGGCCAGGCTCTAGCGTCGAAACGGTGTTGAACAGGGTCTGAATTTTCGCCGCTCTGCTTGAGTCAGGCGAACTACGGATCACCTGAGGCGTGTTCGTGGTGTCTGAGAAGAACCGTGCACGAAGCTGCTTCCCGTCGATCTCCCCGAAGCGGGCGTGCCCCAATTCCGCAACAAGCTCTCCGCAGATCTCCTTCACACGTTCGAGTCGGACGGAGGACTCAGACAGCCAGGGTGGCTTGTCGGCGAGTTTGTTCTCTAGGAAGTGGTTTGTGTGTACTAGCACGCCGTCCGGGTCCTTGACTCTGCAGATAGCACTCCCTGCGGGGAGAGACCTCGAGGCCGCGGCTCCCGTTCTGGTCTGTGATGAGAATGTGCTGACTTGATGCGGCGCCCCCAATGCTCTCTATAGTTGTGATAGCAGCATCGACAGACTCGCACTCAAGCGCAATCCACAGGAGGAGATGGATCAGTAGGAGCGACGTCGAGATCGGCCGCGCACGAACGGCGTTCAAGCATGGCACGCCTACCGACGCGGAGTTGAATCTGATCTTTCCGACGATCCCTGGCTGCCGTATCGATCTTACACTCAGTATCTACAGGTCGTAGCTTTCTCAGAAGGACGCGGAGGGAGGCGCACCTCGATTACCATCCAGATCTGGGGCTTCCCTGGGGTTGAGATAGATGCGAGCGCGGGATTATTGGCGACGCTCTTGCGCCAATCCCAGTTCTGCACGATGATCTGCTTGTGTGAGCCTGGGGCGCAGATCGTCCGGGTGAGGCTCGTGCAGCTGTCGTCCTAATGTTGCCCTAATGCGATCTCGCTTCGAGCATCTACGCAATACTTTCACAACAAGGGTATACATGATCCGATCCGAGTCATGATACGCGTAATTTTACCTGTGGACCGGATCGAAGACATTCAAGGCCATATGGGAAGATATAGTGCGCGCATCGCATGTTTAATGCGTTTTACCACCACTGTAGGAGACAGCTGCAATCGGCGCAGGATTCCCCAACGATGGCCTGCGGACGAAAGGCATAATATGAGTATTCCGCGAGGCCCCGAGAGTGTACTTAATCCACTCACGTCTCCGTTCATTCACTTTTGTGTCCTCGTCGCAACGAGTCTGTGCACGCAGTCGATTATGCTCATAGTGACTGGACCCTGTGGGAGCAATGCTTTCTTCCAAGATGGATTGATGTTTCAACGCACGATCACGGGCTCTACCAATAAGTCTGCGTGATTGTCAGTACCACCACAGCGCTTGAACGAGAAACTATATGATAAGCGCACTCGAGCAGCGTGTCGCGTTCGGCGAGCATATCCGTAAGGTCTGGTAAGTTGGCCCCATCGAGATGTTCTTGAAGGTCGAATGAAAAGTCGACAAGGGGGTGCTTGAATACTCCTTGATCCGGGTACCCGAATATGTTCATGTTTGCCAACGCGTCCAAGGTGAGAAGAGACACTTCCGACCGTGTTGCATCGGAGTCCTTGCTGTAGTCAGAGCAGTCTGAGTATGAATCCGATGCAAATGATTCTACATCGGAGTTCGACTCGTTGGCGTATTGCTCGTCTTGCAAGTTGGCACTCTCGCTGCCCACATGTTCGGTGCTCTGTCTGAGTGCGACCTATTCCCAGGTGAGGCCGCGCGCGACCGTAGCTGAACAACAGTAGCTCGCACCTTACTCTTCCTGCGGTTCCGTAGGCGTGCATATTGTCTGTGGTAGTCTTCGGCAGCATGGTCCGAAAGTAGAAAACCTTCAAGAATAGGCAAGCAGATGGCGTGTGTCTCATCAAACAACCTACAGTTGGGCTTTGCCCGAATGCGAACGTCCAACCCTACATCATACCAGAAGTAGCAGTTCTTGAACGGAAACGCAGGCTCTGGGCGCACAGGCTCGCGACCGCTGGGATGGTTCTCGTTCGGGAAGATAGGGATAGACATATCTGGTGTGAGCGCTTGCGCTCGGTCTGTAGGACGCAGTCGTGGCCCAATGAGATCCACAGCGAATAGATACCATGGCTCGTCGGGAAATGGCAGATGGCGTTCCTGGTGCGAAGGTATTGTCAGCGCTGGCAAGGCCCTATGAAACGAAGGCACTGACCAGATACAGGTAACATATATAGGTCTTAGTCTCCAGGCTCTGCGCTTCATTCTCGGCAATTGGGTCGTTCAGGTGTTGTACCGAAGCCAGTGGATCAATGCGTATAGTTCCGAATCGACACGGCATGGGGCAGTAGTATGCCATAGCTGTTGAAAAGCTGTTGAAGGGCACGGCTAAAATCGCGCTGTATTTCATCAATGGGTTGGTGAAACAGATGATGAGATGGAACTGTCGACTGACTGATAGATATGCAGGTATGTTTTGAGAGGTGAGCTTAAAGCCAACGGGTACTTGATATTTGTCGTGAGTCGATCCTGAGTGAAATCGATTTCTTATACTTCAGAGCCTGCTCTATAGATCCCGAGCTATGAACAATAGCGATCTCGGGATTCCGAACTATCAGTGCAGTACCACAAACAGGTAACCATGCGGATTGCTCGGCCTCATTCCTATTGTATTAGTTCCTGCAACTCTACGCGGTGGTGATTCTCTACATAATGGTTAGATTCTACCACGGCGCAGGAGCTCGACTTTGATAAACACTGCGCCGTGATGTCAATATAAGATGGTGATACGTACGAACGTTGAACGTTGAATGTGGAGAACGGGAGTCCGACAAAGTCCGACAGGCAAGCAGGGGAAGTCAGCCACGTGGCCTCCCGGATTCGGGATCTGTACTGAACGCCTACAACAGGCGCTCGCTCGCTTCCTTCGACCCACCACTAATCCCAGTAATCAGTACTACGCCAGTGCTTAACCCCTGCTCTCGCTCCCCCCCGCGATAATCCTAGAAGATCTCCCAATGCACCTCATTCTTTCTGGTTCTTCCCCGTCGCGGACCACAGCGCTATTGGCATGAATTCCAGCTGTCTTCTTTTCTCTGGGTATTGTGGATGGAAGACAACAGCGATTCCCACTGTATAATACTCTGAATAGCCCACCGAGTGACGCTACGAGAAACACAACAAGAGTGAGGCTGGGAGATTGACATGGTGACCGTCGTACCGGGAGGCGCCGAGATCGCTATTGTCTTCAGACTCTCGAAGAGCATTTTTACTCAAATACCCTTGGGCAACTTTCTTCCTAGTCACAATCTCCCAAGTCTCTGCCACATCTCTCGATCTTCTCACCCGACCGTCAAGCATCGCGCGGCCCCCCAAAAAACTCGCTTGTATAATTCGCCGACCACCTAAAGTAAGTCAACACTTCATTACCATTGAACTACTGTGACTGTCTAGCATGGCCATCAAGCACACTCTGCCGTCTCCTTCAATAGGTTCAATAGAAATATGTCCGACTCGGAGTCATACTTCTGCCCTATGCCGTGTCGATACGGATGGGGCGGCATAGGTTGCATGATACAGATATACCATCGGCTTGGCTAGGGTTCAAGCACTGGTTTGGCTCTCCTTTCACTAGCACCTTGTGTTCTAACGTACATAGTATACGACGACATTGAGTAAGCGCGCTCATCCGAGAACATAAATCGTGGGTGGCTGCCACTAATGATGGGCCAAAAATCCTTCGATGATACCGTCATAAGCAGGCCTTTTGGCGAAGGTCTGCATGGGACGCCAGCAATCAGCTACCATCGTCTGCGTACGCATAGGAGGAAGATCAACATACATCCGTCCACGGACACGCGTCCCCCTGACCCGGGAACGTGCCCGGGATCCACGAATACTGCAAGCGCACAACTTCGCGTTAGCAGCGCCGCCCCCGCACACTGACAGCCACACACACGCACCTTGTCCGTGAAGTCCCACAGCGTGACCCCGACGCACTTCTCGACCGCGTTGCACGCCGCGACGACGGCCTCGTAGTCCGCCTTCTGCTGCGCGAGGCCCACGGCGGTCGGCGGGAGCGCCGTGAAGCGGATGTCGAGCTCGGTGATCGCGACCTCGAGCCCGAGCGCGACGAACTCCTCCATGTTCTGCTGCAGCGTCGCGGGCACGCCGCCGACTTCGAAGTGCGACTGCAGCCCGACGCCGTCGATCGGCACGTTCTGGCTCTTGAGCGTCTTGATGAGGCTCTTCAGGGCGTCGGACTTCGCCCCTGTGGGGATGGAAGGGAGGTGTGAGGGCGATGGCTGAGTGTGGAGTGAAGGCGTCGGGAGCGTACCTATCCCCTCGATGTTGAAGTCGTTTATGTACAGCTTCGCTTGGGGGTCGGCTGCGCGCGCGGCGTAGAGTGCGAGCGGGATGTAGGTTGTGTTCAACGTGTCGAAGAAGATATCGGAACGGAACGTTCCGTCATCGTTGAATGCCTCTGATGGTGCACCGACGTTAGTACAAAATGTCACGACCGAGGTCACCGCTGAATGATACTCACCGTTGATGACGTCCCAGCTGTCTGCGCTCGGGGGGATATAATGCCAGTCAGCGCATTTCAAGATGATACATAAACCACCACGTACACCTACCCGACATAGACGTTAAGTGCTATACAAAATGAAGCAATACGTTGAACGTACACATGACCCTTGTAATGGTTGACGAGGTTGAAGCAATGCCGCGAGACAATAAATGCGAGGTCCGGAGCGCTGAACGTGCCGTTCTCGAGCCAATCCGGCAGCTGGTTATGCCACACGCAGTTATGCCCACGCAGCAGCTTCCCGGTCTTCTTGGTGAAGTCCGCAATTATGTCGGCGTCTTGGAACGTGAACACACCCTCTTCGGGCTCTGTCGCAAACTACGGCGGCACAGACTGTTAGTTCAAGTTGATCCGCACAGTCGAGCGCAATAAAAAGACGTGCCCATTTCATGACGTTCGCAGCCGTGATCTGTCCAAACTCGGCGTTGTCCTTCAGGATGTTGAAGTATGTTGTGTCGTTCCACTGCTCGCTGTTCGTCGCCGTTCCAAGATAGAGCTTCCGCCCTATGCTCTTAGCTACAGTGTTCAGCCCCGACAGCGGGAAGAGCCCTGCGCTTGCGGCGTCCACAGAGGTCACGACTGCGCCGGCAAGCAGTAGAAAGGACACAAGCATGTTGGCAGGTAGGTGGAACATGGCGAGGTTGGCGAACAGAGGCGAACGTGCAGGCCGCTGTGCCACCAGCCGCAGAGCAGCCCACCTTTTAACCAGCGTCGGCCCGCCCGCGAGGGCCGCACCATCGCCACCTTCGACGAGGACGCATGCGTGCACGCCGTAAGAGATGCCTTCGTGACCCGGGTCGTCCCAATTTTCGAAACCAGACGGGCCCCGGAGAGATGCAGAACCCACTAGGTTGAAGGATCACCAAGTGTACCTACCCCTAGCAGACCGCGTGACCTCGCAGCGGACAGCTACGGGGGTCCGGTCTCGATCGTTGGCGGACTCGACGGCGAGGGGTGCAATCGACGCTGCTGTCGGGTGATCTTCGGTTTTTTTATAGGCTAGTAAAATGTGGGAATGATTCACATGCTCTGTCGCGCCCGGAGGTCATGGGGGTGCAAGTGTATGTATCGTTGCATGTCCGGCGGGGCGCGTACATTAAGCAGTCGAGATTCGATCAATGCGCCCCGCTTCGAGCTTGGTGCCTGCAGGATTGTCGAGGATCCGTACGGGCCATCGGTGTCAGAGCGCACGTAGTATTCTGAGCCAGGCGCGTTAACGGAGCAACATTTGTGGCGGCTCACACCTAGCTATACCTAGTGCATATTTTCTCAGGACTCCCTGAATATTCGCTTGATATAGTGTTCATGTGGTCGAAGTTGTTGTGGAGGTCGACGACGACGCGCGTCAGCCATTAAACAGGCGCTAAATGGCTTGACGCGTACCACGTGACCGCGCATATACGCAACGCGCGACGCGCCCGTATCACTACAGTCGAGTCTACCACGTCAACTGAGGCGAGTAGATACTTGTTTCTTTCGGGAGAATGAGCACTATCATTACAAGAGTGAAAATATTGCCTCATGTGCAAGGCGAGTGCTTCGTGTGATCCTGTTGGATAGTTACCACTTGTGCCACTGCGTACAAGGCCGAATTCGCAAGGTGCTCGCGAGATCGGGATGTGCCGTGTAGGCAAAGTAACGCTGCAGCGTGAGCATGGATATTGGGGCCTATCAATCTGGAGAGCTTGTCTTACTATCATGGCACGGACGTAGATACGGACCGCGGTACTACACGAAGTTTTCCAAGTGGTAGTAGCTGTGGCACCGGGAATCGCCGTGCTGGAAGCTCGGAAGTCCAAGGTGCGAATACTAACAGTAGTCTGCAAGCCCTCAGAACTGCAATGGTAGTCACTTAACGTTGATGACAACGATAGATATAGATACAATTTAGAGGCCTGCTGTTGTACAACATGGTAATACAATCACACCCGCGCCGCGGGTACGCACACCAGAGCGGTGATCACGCACAAGCAATCCCCTGCACTTGCTCAATCTCATCCCCCGACACCTCCCCCTTCCACACGCTCAGAACGCTCTCCTCCTCATCCACACACCGCAAAATCGCCTCCACATCCTGCCCCGCGACGCACGCCAGGTAGCACCCCACGAGCGCCATTGCGTCCGTCGGCCGCCCGCGCGGCGTCACCACGAGCGCGCGCACCGCGCCCTGCGCGAGCTCCGGCAGGGCCGCGACGCTCCCCGGGAGACACTCTACGAGGAAGTCGCGTGCGGCGCGTAGTTGGGCGTCGGTCAGCGCGAGCGATGCGCGGCCGGCGGGACGGCGGGTGGACGCGGGGAGGGTGAGGCGCAGGCGTTGGGGGCCGCCCTTGGAGGAGTGCGTGCGTTGGGCGTCGCTGTGGCCCTGGGGGGCGGGGCCGTGCGTGATCTCGACGATGTGGGTGAAGCCGGTTTCGTATGACCGGTCTGGCTGCGCGAAGGCGACCCAGAGGGCGGGGATGATGGATTGGAGGTGGGGCTCGCTCGAGCGCGGGGGCTGAACTCGTACGCCGGGGCGGAGATGGGTACGGGCGCGGGCGCTGGTTTAGGTGGTGCAGCAGCGAGCTGCTTGTCGTGGTAGGTCACAAACGACGGTTTCGGATTCCGGCGACGGGGGAGGTTGTTGCGGTGCGGCTGGAGATTGCCCTTTGGTGACCACGGGCCGGGGACCTTCGACGACTGGAATGCGAGCGCGGGGTTGTCGATGTGGAGGGTGAGGTTCATGCCGCAGCGTTCGCGGAGGGGCCGCCGGACGGCGGGCGCCGGGGGCGGGAAGACCTTGAGAGGGCTCGAGGGGTATGTGGCGCTGGGGCGCGATTTGCTCGGGATGGCGAGTGTGAAGAGGGTGGTGGTGGTGGTAGCGGACATGGAAAGGTGTGAATGCTGATAGGTGTGGATAATGACGAGGTTGGGGCGAGGGCTGATAAGGCAGGCAGGTCGGTTTTCGATGTGGACAAGTCGCAGACTTGGGTTGTAGCGGCGTGGTTTGGGTTTAGAATAGATGAGGGAACGCAAGGATGGGGTGAGGCTGGGTTTAAGTATGTTCAGACATGCGGAAGACTCGCCGAGAAGACAGCGCGGACACGAGGCGGATGTGCGAAGGTGGTGCGCGATAAGCCATCCACCCCGAAAGGCGATTGCGAGTGCCCGCAGACGGAGATGGCTCCATGGTTCTCTTCCGAGTGCGGCATGTGCAGGTGCGAGCCGGGTGCACGGAGGTGCTATGGCCCACGATCCCCGCTCGGGTACGAGCAGAGCTCTGCTCCATTCCGAGATCCGGAGGTCTAGACGTCGGCGCTGTAGGTAAATGTCGTCTACAAGCGACCCTAGAAGCTCCTCGTTACTTAAAGTAGACATAACCGAGTCTATATCCGTCGGTCCGATGCAACATAAGGCGTGGATTGGGATTCGGGCGGGCGGGGTTCGGATCGACTCCGAGTGGCCATGGGACGTTCTTGGTGCCCTCTGCCAGAAGAACGGAAGATATGAGTACGTTTATATGACATCGATCAAGCAAAAAAGCAAGACTGAAGAGCATCATGATATGTGTGTCTTTGCCGTTGAACGTAGTAATTATGACACTTGACGACGAGAGGAGACGGGGGAGTACATAAGCGCCCGTGAGTTCCGTGCGGAAGACGGAAGAGTCAGAAAATGCGTCACAACTTGTGCTACACTATATAATAACTACTATTAATGGCCGACTAGCTCAGTTGGTTAGAGCGTGGTGCTAATACATGTATCTGTTACGCCAAGGTCGTCGGTTCGACCCCGGCGTTGGCCATTGTTTTTGTTTACTGAATCCGCACTTTCACATTTAAGTGACATCGTTAATAGCAATACTGCAGTAACCTATATGTGTTTATAGAGATATCAAGAGCAGCAAGTTTACTAGCTAAATGCCGCCTGGGCCGGCGGCTCGAACCTTGTGTGCGGGGTGCTTGAGAGGCGGCGCGCCGGCCCGACGGGCGCTGGTCGAAATGCGCTTCAATTGTCGGGAGGTGACCTTGCACACAAGGTAATGATGATTACTACGCCGACGACTTGTCGAGAAAGGACACCCTAATCCCAATTTAAACGTTTCGTGCAGACGTACACCACCTGTTTTGTAAATTAAATGAGCCTGAAAGCAAACTTATAGTCGCATTTCGATGCCAGCCCACCATCCGGGCATACGACAGGCATGCTTTCCTTATTAGTTCGGAAAGTAGCAGAGGGAAATGAGTCGGTTGTGCGGCCTTTCCGTGGAAGAGCAACTTGAAGGCGTTGATCAGCCGTTTTCAAGTTACAGGGAAACTCCGGCAGCCCAAGTTTCCGGCGCATCTCAACGTGGGCGAACTAAGGCGCTGAGCGCCCGTGGTGTATGCGAACAGATAAACGAACAGGCATGCTGAGTTGACTAAGTGAATGGATGCGTCACCCAACGTCCGCCGGTAGGGTTCAGCCAGTGTATCCTGCATATATATACCAGATCCGAACGATACATGCATAGATACGCTATGTAGTACCCGTGATACGCTCAGGCTCCAACGCTCTCAAGACGTCGCCCAGTTGATGAAGGCAGGGTCCACATTTCCGAACGAGCCACCCTGCTGCAGGCAAGAGTAGATACTGCCCACATTGTTCCCACACACGACAGCGAAACTGCCGGGCGAGCTCGCCTCCGAGTACGCATAGCACGCCTGCTTCACGCCGGCCCAGTAGCTGCCCAGCTCCATCGTCGAGCAGTCCACCTGGAAGTCCGCCTGCAGCGCTGCGCCGTCCTCCCACACGTACACCCCGTTGCAGCCTGGGAGAGGCGCAAGCGTGCGCGTCGTGGGCAGCGTGAGCCCGAAGAACGCGTTCGAGCCGACGTTGACGAGCGTCGCGGGCGCCTTCCCGTTCTCGTTCGTAAAGTACGAGTCGCCGAGCTTGAGGAACCCTTGCGAGCCCGCACCAAAGCATGCGGCGGGCGGGGCGCCAGCGGGCGGGCCAGAGTTGAGCGTCGGGTTCTTGCTGGGGTCGACGTCCGGGGGCACGGGCGTGGCGGGCTGCACGACGTTGGAAGACGAGTCGAGCGCGTTTGTGACGGAGGACGTCGCGGAAGAGACCTGGTGCATGCTAGATGAGCATAAGAAACAAGGATCGCAGCTGCGTACTCGCCTGATTCTTGACCTCGTTGAGCCAGTCGGCAAGGTTGGGGCCGAACGAGAAGATGGAGTTCAACGCGCTCTCCGCTGAGACAACGGCGGAGTCCGAGGCCGCGATAGCGGATGCGAGAGAAGCGTCGCTCGCTGCCTGAGCCTGATAAAGTTGAGGTCAAAAAATGATAGTATGAAACACCACGACACATAACTCACCAATGCGGCGGCAGCAGGACCGAGCTCACTCGCTGCAGCGACGGCGGCAGCAGCAGCAGCAGCCTCCGCCGGGGCGGGGTTGGCAGCGGACGCAAGTGCGGCCGCGGCCGCGGCAGCTGCAGCTGCAGCAGCGCTCGCACTAGCATCGGCGATGGACGATGCTTCTGCGGACGAAGTGGGCAAGGGCGGCTTCGTGGTCGGGATAGTACACGACGACGCCTGGCGTTTCTCCAGTGCCGCAGCGGCCTCGACATCCGGTGGCGCAGTCGGGGTCGGGGTCGCGTCGTCCTCCACAGCCGAGGGCTCCTCGAAGTCCTCCTCGAAGTCCACCTCATCGACCTCCGCTGCCAGCGCGGGACTCTGCCCGGGAGAGCACGGCGGGCGGGGCGGACTGCAGTCGATATCGCCGAGCGTCTTCGGGATGCGCATCGCGGTCTGCGACACGTCGTACAGCGTGTCCACGTCGAACGCGGGCGGAACGGGCGTCAGAACGTTCTTGTTCACCGCGTAGCGGAACGTCTGGCCCGACGCGAAGAAGGCGGAGCCCGCGTCGAGACTGCCGATCGCCTCCGCGGGCGCGCCCGCGGGGATCGTGTCGGAGAGCTTCACGATGTACTTGTGGCACTTGGACGGCTTCCCCCACGACGTCTTCCCGTTGTGCGCTACGGTCCGGAGTTGCGTGACGTAGGACTGCAACGTGCCCTGCAAGTCCTGCTCCGCATTGGTGACCGCTTTGACAATACTGTTCCCCGCACCGCCTTCGAGCGACGAACTGAAAGGGAACTCGTCGCATGAGACCTATACAGCGCTATCGTAAGTCCTCCTCCTTTATGACACGAGCGGCATGACAGGGGCTCACCTTCCAGTAGTTCGGGTCGTGCTGGAGCGGATCGCACTTGCCCGCCGCCTGCATCGCGTCCTTGACCGCCTTCGTGCACACTTTCTTGCGCCGCTTCCCACTGTCGAACGGATCGTACGTGAGCTCCATCTGGTCCGTGGTCGCGTCCCACGAGTCGTGCGAGCGGATGTTCTCGCAGATGCCGGGGAAGTGCGGGCAGAAGTACGTGAGCGTCGGCAGCGTGTCGGGCACGTCGACGTCGCGCTTGCACGTGTCTGGTGTGATTGCGCGTCTGGTCTGCGTCTGCGTTGTCGTGTTTGCGCGCCGCGCATATGTGCTCGCTGCGATGGTCAACGGGGAGCGTTCCAGGACGCGGGTTGTGGCCTCTTCGCGGCGTGCGGTGACGTTCCAGTGCACCTGCTTTCCGTTCAGCACGAGGGGGAACAGCTCGCCGTTCACGTAGACGGGCGGGGGCAAATTGGGGGGCTGATGTTTCGCGAGGCCGAACCGGAACGAGCCCGTCGCGTTTGCGTCGGTGATCTTCGCGGTGAACTTCGCCCATTGGTGGGGCGCACGGTCGGGCGTGGGCTGTTTTAGCGCTACAGCCCGAGCAAGTGTGGCGACGTCCGGCTGGACGGTGTCCGGGGGCGGCGGGCCGTAGTCCCACCAGCAGTCAGCGGTGTCGTCCATCAGACATGGCCAGAGGAGATTCGGGGTCCAATTGTCCATGTTGTCGTCCAGGGTCGGGAAGAGGGGCACGTAGAGCGGTGTGCCGGGCGTGGTCGCGGTCACGGCGGAGGAGAAGTGATACCAGTCGTCGAGGTTGGTGTAGGGGATCGCGCCGTCGACGCAGCGGTCGCCGGAGCAGAACCCGGTCCACGTTGCGATTTCCTCCCACCTATCCAGCACGTCGTCTCCGGACCTGATGGAGATGAGGCCCAGTCAGCACCGTCTTCCTCGTCCAATACGAGGAATGCTTACGCGGGGAAAAGGTTTGTTCCCGTCCCCTGGATCGTGTTGTAGAACCAATCGATGAACGGCTCTGTGGATGGACAGTCAGCAGTTTCCAAGAAACTCAGAGGATGAAGCGCATTGAGCTTACGCCAGGTAAGAGAGCAGCCCCCGGGTTGGAAAGCACAAGCTCCCACTATAGTAGCATACACCTGTTATCTATTCAGTACGGTTAAAATATATATGACCACGGTTTAGTTTACTCACATTGTTGTAGTCCAAGCTAGCGATATCGGTAGGTTGGTGACACGTCCCAGCACAGCATGCCGCATCGAGAACGGATGCCATCTACGGGACGCTTAGCCTAAGTACGTTTCCATCTAGAAAAGAGATACTGACTGAAGCACATGTCGCGGCAGCAGCACAAACGTTGTCGCTCCAGAATGCAGTAGAACCGACCTAGTCGATAGAAATTTCAGTGAGCATGGCAGCGCAATAGGGAAAAATGGTCCACGCAAGCACTGACCTGTCCGGTGACGATCTTCGTCACACAGAGCCCGACCAGAGAAACGCAGGAGGTATCCGGGGCGGAGATGCAAGAGCCAGCCACGGTGGCGCGAGCATTGAGAGCACCGGCGTCGGAGGTCACTGAGATAGCGGAGGCGGCACCCCAGAAGGGTGAAAGCAGGAGTACAGCCCGCAGAGGTAGCATATTGTGCGAGGTGTAGATCGCACAATGCTGGCTGGGGAGCCCCCATGGTGGGAGTTTTATAGCGTTCATGCACTAGCGCTAGAGGCCCAGGTCAGCAACCACCTACCGCCCTACCGCGCAACTTGATGTGCAAAGGCATTTCCTGTACGAGCAAGCGCTTCAGAGTACACATGACAAAGGTCGGCGATTGGCAAACCACATTGTATTTCATACGCCCACCTGCAGGCCATATGGCATGGAAGCAGGTTCTAGCGGGATTCCGTGAGTTCGACAATTGAGCCACTATTACAGCAGCGCGCGCGTACCTCTATCAAACCTGATCGCGATCTACGGCACCGCCATACGCGAATCCCGTAGCGGCGTTCCTAGGGCAGGGATGGCTGTGAGGCTGGGTTTAGCTATGATGTTACATGCGAACTACTAATCTTCGCATTGGGGCCGCTGCCTGCTTAGAGTTGACGCATGCTGTCTGTGCCGCTGCCAGGTGGTGCAACTTTACTACGCCCCCGATCGTGCAACTAGACATTGTCGAGAGCGCTGGTGCCAGTGGGTGTGTTAGCGAGCGACTCGGACCCGCGTCAGGTCGTTGCATACAATCGGTACCGCGCCCGTGATGGCGCGGAGAGTGCAGCGCCGATAGACGCTGCATCTAGACCATAGCGAGGTGGCTAGGTCTGGCTAGGGGATCATGCGTGGCTGAACTGAGCGGTTCTGTGAGACGGCAGCGGGCCCGCTAGACTTCGAAGATCCCGGATGAGTTGGCTACTCAGCGGGAGATCGATCTTACGTAGATAGGCTCTGTTTGAGAATCGGAGATGCTACTGCACCTCCGATTCGGAACCTCGAAGGGTTACTGCCAAGCCAAAGAGGAGGATATATTCATGGTGGGCGGCAGCAGTACCTACCGAACTCTACGGAATCCATCAGCACTCCGGACGCTATTAAATATGCGATGCCGAGAAACGTCTCCTCACCCAATGGCATGTCGTCAGCGAGAAGATGCGCGTGCCAGGTAGGCCGTGTGGACACCGTTGGGATGAACTCCTGCCAGGTCCCAGTTACGCATAAGCTCTGCTTCGGGTGAGTCAAAAGATGATCCGAACGCGCCTGAGTGCATGCATTTGTAGTACAAGCGGTGGCCTCCGTGCAGCTACGCATCATGCGTCAGCGAGAAGACAATGCCGCCGCGGAGAAGTCGCAAACGCGCATAGACCGGTCCCGTCGTCCGACAGACATATCGCTGCCTCCTAGACGCACAGTTGGATGTCTCGTGCATGCTGAGAAATCGTATTATTCAGGCCCGCTGGAGTAACTGCGTGACTGAGTGATGATTCGGAATGATCGGAAGCCCACTGGCAATGAAATGTGCGTCGTGTCACTCGTGTGTAGGCGTTGGTATGCAGGACGGGCGGGATACAGGAGCGGACCAAGGAGAAAGAAGAAAGGACGTAGCTTGAGGCGTTCAGTATGATGATCTCCGAGCAATGATCTTTACAAAAAAGACGGAGAGTGAATGAGTTAAGAGACGAAGAGACGCAAGTCCCGGAGTCCCTTGCTCGATGATCAGATCTCAGATCTAGAGCAAAGCTCTCCATAGGCTCGTAAAGCAACCTCAAGTTCTGCGGAAGACAGTCATTCCTTTTGAATGCGTACAGTTTTTATCGCATCAATTCACAAGTATCTCTTCCTTACGGCTGAGTGTTGAATATTATACCAAATTGCCATAGTGCCGGATATTCCGTCAACAACGAGCAAGTGGCGCCACCGCCTGCGCCGTGCCAACGTCCGTCTGCAAGTGGATACAATCTCCCCCCTATTCGAGCGTATCCACCAGACTCTTCTGGTCACAGAGATGCCGATCGAGACTGCAACTCTGAGAGTTTTCCGTACGAACACTTGGCCAGCTTATCTCCGCGGCAGACCTAGAGATAGACGAGAGCAGCCACACCTCAGGCCTCAACTACTATATATACACTATGTGTCCATCATAGTACATTCAGATCCCAGCGCTCTCAAGACGTCGCCCAGTTGATGAAGGCAGGGTACAAACTGCCGAACGAACCGCTCTGCTGCAAGCAAGAGTAGATGCTGCCCACGCTGTTCCCGCACAAGACGGAGAACGTGCCGGGCGAGCTCGCGTCCGAGTACGCATAGCACGCCTGCTTCACGCCGTTCCAGAAGCTCCCGAGCTCCATCGTCCCACAGTTGACCTGGAACTCGGCCTGCAGCGGCGCGCCGTTGTTCCACACGTACACCCCGTTGCAGCCCTGCACCGGCGCAAGCGTGCGCGTCGTGGGCAGCGTGAGCCCGAAGAACGCGTTCGAGCCGACGTCGACGAGCGTCGCGGGCGCCTTCCCGTTCTCGTTCGTGAAGTACGAGTCGCCGATCTTGAGGAAGCCGTGCGAGCCCGCGCCGAAGCATGCGGCAGGCGGGGCGCTGGCGGGCGGGCCCGCGTTGACGGTCGGGTTTCTGCTGGGGTCGACGTCCGGGGGCACGGGTGTGGCTGGCTTCACGACGTTGGAAGACGACTCGAGCGCGGTCGTGACGGCGGCGGCAGCCGAAGATACCTGTTGCATACCAAATGAGCATAGGAAACAAAATGACAGCGTGCGTCGCACTTGCCTGGTTCTTAACGTCGTTGAGCCAATCTGCAACGTTGGGCCCGAGCGAGAAGATCGAGTTCAACGCGCTCTGCGCAGCTACGACGGCAGCCTCCGAGGCCGCAATAGCAGATGCGAGGGAAGCGTCGCTCGCTGCCGCAGCCTGAACAAATGAAAGTCAGTAAACGGTGATGCGTAACACAAAGACACACCACTTACCAAGGCGGCTGCGGCAGGACCGAGAGCATTTGCCGCAATGACGGCCGCGGCCGCGGCAGCAGCTTGGGCCGGGATAGGGTTGGTAGCAGACGAAAGGGCGGCCGCGGCGGCCACAGCTGCAGCAGCAGCAGCGCTTGAGCTAGCGTCGGCAATGGAGGACGCCTCTGCGGACGAGGTGGGCAAAGGTGGCCTGGTGGTCGGAATAGTGCAAGATCCCTGGCGTTTCTCCAGCGCTGCCTCCACATCCGGCGGCGCAGTTGGGGTCGGGTTCGCGTCATCCTCTACCGCCGAAGGCTCGGGCTCAAGGTCCTTGTCGTCCTGCGCCTCCAGCACGGCGTCCGCGGCGGCGGGACTCTGTCCGGAGGAGCAAGGCGGGCGCGGCGGGCTGCAGTCAATATCGGTGAGCGTCTTCGGGATGCGCATCGCGGTCTGGGAGACGTCGTACGGCGTGTCCACGTCGAACGCGGGTGGGACGGGGTTCAGGGCGTTGCTGCTGGTGGCGTAGCGGAACGTCTCGCCTGAAGCGAAGAACGCCGACCCGGCGTCGACGCTGCCGATCGCGGCCGCGGGTGCGCCCGCGGGGATCGTGTCGGAGAGCTTGACGATGTACTTGTGGCACTTGAACGGCTTTCCCCACGAGGTCTTCCCGTTGTGCGCCACGGTCCTGAGCTGCGTGAGGGAGGACTGCAGCGTGCCCTGCAGGTCCTGCTCCGCATTGGTGACTGCCTTGGTGACACTGTTCCCGTCACCGCCTTCGAGCGATGAGCTGAAAGGGAACTCGTCGCATGAGACCTGCACAGCGCTCTCGTCAGCGGTCGTTCGGTATTGAAAGGGCAGCACAGGAACACACCTTCCAGTAGTTCGGGTCGTGCTGGAGCGGATCGCACTTCCCCGCGGCCTGCATCTCGTCCTTCACTTTCTTCGTGCACACCTTCTTGCGTCGCTTGCCGCTGTCGAACGGGTCGTACGTGAGCTCCATTTCGTCCGTGGTCGCGTCCCACGAGGAGTGCGAGCGGATGTTCTCGCAGATGCCCGGGAAGTGCGGGCAGAAGTAAGTGAGCGTCGGCAGCGTCGCGGGCACGTCGACCTCTCGCTTGCACATGTCCGGGGTGATCGCGCGTTTGGTTTGTGTCGTCGTGTTGGCGCGGCGCGCGTATGTGCTCGCCGCAACAGTCAGCGGGGCGCGCGGGGCGGGACGCCCCACCTTGGCCTCGTCGGGGCGTGCGGTGACGTTCCACTGTACCGGCTTGCCATTCAGCACGAGGGGGAGAAGCTCGCCGTTCACGTAGACAGGCGGGGGCAGGTTCGGCGGCTGGTGCTTGGCGCGGCCGAACCGCAACGAGCCCGTAGCGTTTGCGTCTGCGACCTCCACGGTGAACGTCGCCCATTGGTGTAGCGCAGGGTCGGCCGTAGGCTGCTTGAACGTAGCGAGCACGGCCACGTCCGGCTGGACGGTGTCCGGGGGCGGCGGGCCGTAGTCCCACCAGCAGTCGGCCGGGTCGTCCATCAGACACGGCCAGAGGAGATTCGGGGTCCAGTTGTCCATGTTGTCGTCCAGGGTCGGGAAGAGGGGCACGTAGAGCGGCGTGCCGGGCGTGGTCGCGGTCACGGAGGAGGAGAAGTGGTACCAGTCGTTGAAGTTGGTGTAGGGGATCGCGCCGTCGACGCAGCGGTCGCCGGAGCAGAACCCAGTCCAGGTTGCGATTTCCTGCCACCTGTCCAACACGTCGTCTCCGGACCTGTAGAGATGAGGTATGGTTGATACCATCGTCCGCGTCCGATACAATGAGTGCTTACGCGGGGTAAAGGTTTGTTCCCGTCGCCTGGATAGTGTTGTAGAACCAGTCAACGAACGGCTCTATACAATGATAGTCAGCACTCTCGCAGGGATGGAAATGAGCAGCGAGCTTACGCCACGTGAGAGAGCAGCCCCCGGGTTGGAAAGCACAAGCCCCCACTATAGTAGCGTACACCTGTTGTCTATTCAGTACATTGTCAGTTTCTATAACCACCGTGGACTCACATTAGTGTAGTCCAGGCTAGCAATGTCAGTAGGCTGATGACACGTTCCGGCACAGCATGCAGCATCGAGAACAGATGCCATCTATGGGAAGGTCAGCCTGACTGCTATTTCGTCTAGCAGGAAATACTGACTGAGGCACATGTCGCTGCAGCGGCACAAACGTTGTCGCTCCAGAATGCGGTGGAACCCACCTAGACGACAGGTGTTCCAGTGAGCATTACAATATGGTCGGGAAAATGACCAACGCCACTGACCTGTCCAGTGATAATCTTCGTCACACACAGTCCAACCAGAGAAACACAAGATGTATCCGGAGCGGAGATGCAAGAGCCAGCAACAGTGGCGCGAACATTGAGAGCACCAGGTTCGGGAGGTACTGAGATGGTGGAGGCTGAGGCAACGCCCCAGAAGGGTGAAAGCAGGAGCGCAACTCGCAGAGGTAGTAACATAGCAGGCGATGAGTCGCTCGCAGTGCTGGATAGCGAGCCTCCCCGGGGCCAGTGTGCGTTTTATAGCATCCACGCCCTAGCGCTAGATACCCAAGTCAGCAACCACCTACCACGCAACGCAAAGGGATCTCTTGTGGTAGCAGCCGCCCCAATGTACACATGACAAGGTTTGCCATTGCCACCCGCCCCGCTAATTTCGAGTTCCCGCATTCTCCAGACTCGGAGCTCCTCCGACACCTCGGCCATTGGCAAAACACACCGTATTTCATACGCCAACCCTCAAGCCATATGGCATGGAAGCAGGCTCCAACAGGATTCCGAGGGTTAGCGGGTTGAGCCACTGTTACAGCAGCGCGCGCATACCTCTATTGGACCTGATATGCGGCACCGCCATACGCGAATCGCGTAGCGACGTTCCTGAAGGAGGGATGGCTGTGAGGTTGGGTTACACTATAAGGATGCATGCGAACTACCAACCTTCGCACTGAGGCAGCTGTCTGCTTAATCCGACGCGTGCTGTCTGCGCCGCTGGGTGATACACCTTCACTAGTACGCTTACAACCGACATGGGGACTATACGTCGACAGACGAAAGAGGGCTTGTGGGTACTGGCGGGCGGCGAGCGACGCGCGTCCGAGTCAGGTTGCACCCCGAAGGACCGCTTCGTGGCGTATGTACAATAGGTACCGCGGCCGTGATGGCGCGGAGAGTGCAGCACCGCTGGGAGCTGCATCTAGTCCATAATAAGGTCGCCAGGTGTGGCTAGGGGCCTTGAGAGGGTGTGGCTAGCTTGGGCGGTCCTTTGGGGCGGCAGCGGGGCCGACAACATACTTCAAATATGTCGGACATTGAGGATCCCGGATGACTTGGCTCTCGGGAGGAGATCCATCTCACGTAGATGTGTGCTCTGTGTGGGAGCCAGAGATACAGACTGTGCTTCGAAACATCGGAGGTGCGCTGCCAAGCCAAAGGAGAGGACATATTCATGGTGGGCGGCGGCAGAGCCTAAGGAGTCCAACAACACTCCGGACGCTATGCATAATGCGATGCTAAGTAACGACACCTCACTCACCACCTAGAAGTGCTGGCGTGCCGGTAAATATTGGCCCAGCTGTGGCTAGCCCACCATAGTCGTCCGCCGTGGGCGTCTCATCTTGCAAGTCCCATATGTTGAATGATAACATGTCGTGAGCGAGAATCTCATATATGCGCGTGCCAAGCCGGCCATGTGGGCACCATTGGGGTGCAATCCCGTCAAGTCCCGGTAACGCATCAGCTCTGCTCCAAAGTGATCCGAGCGCGCCTCAGCCTTCCTGAGTGCATGCATTTGAAGTACAAGTTGAGGCTGTGGCCTCCGATGGAGCTACGCTTCATGCATCAGCGAGAAGACGACACTGGCTTTGTCACCGTGCAAAAGTCGCAGTCGCGCATAAACCGGGCTCGTTCGAGTCCGACAGAGATACGGCTGCCTCCTGGGCGCACACCTAGATTTCTCTTGTATGCCAGGAGTCGTATTATTCATGCCGAGGGGATTGACTAGAAACCTGATGAGATGTGTGCCGTGTATAGGCCCCGAGACGTTGTGCAGGATCCGCGGACGGGCTGCCAGTGGGTACGGAGGTGAGGAGCAATTTGCGTAGGGTCAAAGAACCAGGGGATAGATAGGTAGCCTGCTCGAGGCGTTAAGTATGACTATGTTCGAGAGATATCGATGTTCTTTACGAGAGAGACGAAGAGTGAGTGAGTCCGTTGAACGAAGAGACGCGAGTGCGAAAGCGCCAGTGTCCACAATATTTAGCGCCCATATCCTGGAGACTTCGCCGCTTCGCGCCGCGAACTACTATACTGTGTCCGCCACGTCGTATGCGCCATAAACTGGCGAGGAGTCTTGGGCAAGTTAGTCCACTGAAACAATTCAGCGATGCCGATACTACCCATAGTCCTGCCTGTTTGCCGCATGAGTTCAGCAACTTACTACTATGTACCAACTTACAGCGTAGCGCTCACTTCCATCCGCAACTAAATATAACTCTTCGAACGCGATGCATATGTATATGCAAATCTTACGCGTTGTTCCCCGACGTGATTCACAGAGACAGAAGATCACACAAGGACCCACAACAGCAGCAATATGATATATATTACCAAACCCACGACCCGCGTCCCGCCGCGCCCTACGCGAGCTCCTCCACCGCGCTCGAGAACGTCATCGTCGCATTCAGCCTGCGCTCGTACTTTCTCCTTACCTCGTGCAGCAACGCGCTCACGCCCGCGAGCAGCAGCAGCGTCGAGAGGTCCGCCATGTCTAGCGCCTCCGTCTGGAACACGCTCTGGAGCGGCGGCGCGTAGACGAGCGCGAGCTGCACGACGAACGACGTCGAGACCGTCGTGACGAGCATCCGGTTCTGCGCGAGGCCGCACCCGAGCCCGCGGTTCTGCACCGCGGACACGAGGTCGAGGAACACGAAGCATGTGAAGGTCTGCGGGTGCGTAGCGGAGAGGCGAGGACAGGCGAGGATAGGAGAGGATAGCATAGAATAGGATAAGAGGAGAGAGGGCAATGTTTGTGTGAGCTAAAAGGTCCATGAGGCTAAGTCAGGGCACGCACCATAGTCTGCTCGCGGCGCGTCATGCCCAGCTCGTCCGCGAGCGCATACAGGTACACGAAGAGCGTCCCGACGACGATAATCGACGCGGAGAACAGAACGCGGTAGACGAGCCGCCGGCTGATGATCGGCGCGTCCTTCTTGCGCGGCGGCCTGCGCATCACCTGCGGGTCGACGGGATCGACGCCGAGCGACTGGCTTGGGGGTCCTACATCCATCACAACCTGTCAGTACGCGCAGCGGTCGACAAAAAAGGCGGCGGCTGACCGTCCATGAGGATGTTGATGAAGAGGATCTGCATGGCGTTGAGGGGGTTGCTCAGCCCGAAGAAGGTGCTGAGCGTAATCAGCGTAAGCGCAGCGCATGCGGTGCTCAGCTGGAACGCGAGGAAGTTTTGGATGTTGTGGAAGATCGATTTGCCTGCATGCCGTCGTCGTCAGCCACGACTGCCTCACAGAAGACGAAAAGTCCGGTAACGCACCCTCCTCCACCGCGGGTAGGATAGTGGTAAAGTTGTCGTCGACGAGGATCATGTCCGCCGCCTCCTTCGCGACATCCGTGCCGCTCTTGCCCATCGACACCCCGATGTCCGCCATCTTCAGCGCCGGCGCGTCGTTCACTGCAAACCGCCCACTCATCAGCACACACCCACACACCCGCATGCGCACACCACAAGCAAGACGACCGACCTCCGTCCCCCGTCATCGCCACAACCGCGCCGCGCGCCTGGAACGCCTCCACGATCGCCATCTTGTGCTTCGGCGTCGTGCGCGCAAACACGCTCACGCCCCCGACCGCCTCCCGCAGCTGCACCTTGCTCATTCTATCAATCGCGCGCCCCGTCAGACACCCGCCGTGCCCCGCCACGCGCAGCCCGAGCGCGCGCGCGATCGACAGCGCCGTCTCCTCCGCGTCCCCCGTGATCATCACAACCTGCACACCGCCGCTCTGCAGGAGCCCGATCGCGTCCGCGACCCCGCGCCGCGGCGGGTCGAGCATCGCCTGGAACCCCACGAACACGAGGTTCGTCTTCGCCCCGTCGCCCGCGGGCGTGCCCGGGGTGCCCGCGCGGCTCGACGGCGCGGTGGGCGCGGGCGACGCCTCGACGGGCCCGTACCCGTACGCGAGCGCGATGACGCGCAGCCCGCGCGAGGCGGTCGCCTGCGCCTTCGCGAGCACGACCGCGCGCGTGCTCGCGTCGAGCGCGGGCGTGCTGTCGTCCGAGACGTAGTAGAACTTGCAGCGGTCGAGGATCGCGTCGATCGCGCCCTTGATGTAGTACATCTCGCGCGGCGCGGTGTTCGCGGTGAGCCCGTTGGCGGCGGGGGCGCCGTGCACCCCGCTGACGGCCATGTACTTGCGTTCCGAGCTGAAGGGGAGTTCCGATTGGCGCGTGAAGTCCTGTGCGGGGATGAGGTTCACAGATTTGGGGCGTGGATGAAAATAGACGTACCTGGCGTTGGTCGGTGAGCCCGAATAGTGGGAGGACGTTCAGCAGTGCGACGTCTGTGGACTGTCCGACAAACTCCCCGTTTTCGTCCCGTACAGCGTTGTTGCATATCGACCCAATACTCAGTGTTTTGAGTAGAGACAGGCTAGGCTGTGTGGTCGGCGCCGCGGGAGAAGACGCATCGAGAGAAATGGTCTCGTCCACGGAATAGACTTCCGTTACCGTTTGCTCGTTCTTCGTGAGCGTCCCTACATTGCATACGTCATACACTCCAGCAGACTGCGCAGAAGAGCTGAACATACCAGTCTTGTCTGAGCAAATAACGGACACTGAGCCGAGCGCCTCGACAGAGTGCAGCTTCTTCACGATCGCTTTGCGCTTGGACATGCGCAGCACCCCGAGCGCGAGCGTCACGGTGGTGACGATCGGCAGTCCTTCCGGGATGGCCGCAACCGCCAGTGATACTGTACTTCGCCACCGTCAGCCTGTTCCGGCGCGCGCAAGGGAGAGAGGATACGCACCTCCGATGGTGAACATCTCAAGCCATGACCGCTTTTGAACGACACCGATGAGACAGATGATACCAATGACGCCGAAGGAGATCAGGGACAACTTCTTCGCCAGCTCGTCCATGCTTAGCTGAAGAGGCGTCCGCTTCTCTTCGACCTAGCCACACGGTCAGTGTCAGCTCATTCGACGCGTGGAGTGGTTCCTCCAATTCTTACCTCCTGCATCATAGAGAAGATCATCCCAAACTCTGTCTGTGTTCCGGTCGAGATCACGACGCCGGCACCCCGACCTACGGGGTCTTCAATATCCACTCTCGTATATCGTGCTCGGGACGCTTACCATTACGCACGAGGGTGCCCATGTAGGCAATGCACGAGCGTTCTGCCAACGCTACTGGCTCACCTGGCGGAACATACCCATTCGCGTGGGCAGCTGCATGTCCGTTCGCGTGTCCGTTCGCATACCCATTCGAAGCAGCGACGAGAGTGCACGTCTCCGTGTCCTTTCTCCGCGTCGTCGTCTCGCCTGTAAGGCTGCTCTCGTCTATCTCTAGGTCTACTGCGGAGATCAAACGGACGTCCGCGGGCACGCGGTCACCTGTGGTGAAGGTGACAATGTCTCCCGGGACAAGCTCGTTGGCCAGCATGTGGAGGGGTTGTCCGTCCCTAAACAGACGGCGTGAATACCACGCAATAGAGGTGGAGGCGCGTTTGACATACCGAATGAGATGGCAGTGGTGCGGTACCAGCTTGTTCAGAGCCTCTAAGCTCTTCTCTGAACGCTGCTCCTGCACGAACCCGACTGGAGCGCGTCAGCACACTCGCGTTTGCATTCGGCGACGCTACCCACCGGTCAACACGATGAGCACTGCGATCGTGATGCTGACCGAGTCGTCAATGTTGCCCATGACCGCGCTAACGATAGCGCTGCCACATAGGAGCAATATGAGCGGGTTCTCGTATATCGTCTTCGCAAACTTGATCAGCACCGGTTCCGGTGTCGATACCGTGAACTCGTTGTATCCATGAGTAGCCAGGAGCTCTTGCACCCGCCGTGACGAGAGACCGCTCGTCGCGGACGTGGCATAGTGCGCGAGGGTGTCCTACGCGCTGTTAGGTTGTGGCGCACCAAAACGCGGGACGACGGACCTGTATCGAGCTGTGCGCGAACCGCGCGGACGCGCTCTCTTTCTGCGTCTGACGGTCGTCCCTGTGCGTCGGTAGCCGTTCGTACTGGTCACGCTCGCTGAACGCGGAGACGAGTCTCCCCACCGTCCTGTCCCAGAGACCCTTCGCACCCTCATGTTCTACGACCGTCCGAAGTTCGCCGAGTGTGGTAATACCGGAGCCAGGTGGCGGATGGGGAAGTCCCAGGGGGCCTTCTAGTGTGTGCCGTCTCAGTGTGGTGCTGTAGGCAAAGTGCGCGCCGGTGTCGGAAGAGGTAGGCTGTGGTTCTTCATGATGGTCTCCGGAAAAGTGAGAGAAGTAAGCGGAGGCGGGCGGAGACTCGCTGCGATAGTTTGTGTACGCGGGGGAGCGTGGGTTCACAGAGAACCTCGCGCGCGTAGAAGAGGTTGAGCCGGAAGATGCAGATGGACCAGCGTAGTCATTGGGCGGTGAACGCTTCCTCTCTAGAGCCATGTTCGGCGAGTTTCCCAGTCCAAGTGAGTGGACGGAGGCGGGAGAGCACGATGAGCGCACAGCTCCAGCTGCGTACTCCTGAGTCCGTTCAAGATATTATAGCGGAAGTGAGATTACAAGCGAGTTAGACCACAGAAGCGTCGAAGCCTTAGATGATGAGAAATATGACGAGAACGAGGAGGAGGAGGAGGAGGAGGAGGAGGATGGGGACGACGAGGATGAGGAGGAAGGACTCTAGTACAGAATCTCTAATATTAATGAGGGGGGCGACCACCGTGGGAACGTCTTAAATTACCCGCTGGTATGCTTTCGTTAAGTACTACGTGTCAACTAAGTTAGTAGTTCCAGCAGCGTAAAATAATTGGCCGGCGCCGGGGTCGAACCGACGACCTTGGCACAACAGCGCCATGCTCTAACCAGCTGAGCCAGCCGGCCATGCGCGCCACCGGGCGCCTACGCACGCGTAGCCTCTCTGCCTCCTACTCTCAATGATCGGCCTGGACGCGAGGGAAGAGGGAGAAGTTGTATACTACGGTGCTCCAGTCAATGGTCGTTTGTTTCCTTTAATTGAAATATACTAATATATGACTCTTTGCAGACGAGACCTCACGTTCACTGCCCGTGTACGTGGTGAGAAATTTATGAACGCCCGCCCCCGGACAGCCAGTCGGAGTCGATCCGAATTCCGCCCGCCCGAATACCAATCCACGCCAGCTTATGGTATGTCGGACCGACGAAAGTAGCCTCGGTTATGTCTGCTTTTCGTAACAAGGAGCTTCTATGGTCGCCTGTGGACGACACTTACCTACAGCCTGGCGTTTAGCCTCTCGGATCTTGGAATGGGGTACGGCTCTCCTCGTACCCGACCGGGGCCCCATACCACCCAGCCCGCAACTGCACATGCCGCACTCGGAAGAGCACCATGGAGCCATCTCCGTCTGCGGACGCTCGCAACCGCCTTTCGGGGTGCATGCCTTATCGCACAGCACCTGTGCATATCCGCCTCGTGTCCGGTGTGTCTTCTCGGCGAGCCTTCCGCATGTCTGAACATACATAAGGCCCGCCTCACCACGTCCTTGCGTTCCCTCATCTATTCTCAACCCAAACCACGCCCCTGCTAAAGTCTGCGACTTGCCCACCTCGACATCGACCTGCCTTATCAGCCCTCGCCCCAACCTCGTCATTATCCACACCTATCAACCTTCACACCTTCACATGTCCGCTGCCATCACCACCACCACCCTCCCCGCACTCGCCATCCCGAGCAAATCGCGCCCCAGCGCGACATACCCCTCGAGCCCTCTCACGGTCTTCCCGCCCCCGCCCCCAGCACCCGCCATCAGGCGCCCTCTCCGCGAACGCTGCGGGATGAACCTCACACTCCACATCGACAACCCCGCACTCGCTTTCAAAAACTCGAAGCTCCCCGGCCCGTGGTCACCAAAGGGCCACCTCCAGCCGCACCGCAACAACCTCCCCCGCCGCCGGAATCCGAAACCCTCGTTCGTAACCTACCACGACAAGCAGCTCGCCGCGGCCCCACCCAAGCCCGCGCCCGCACCGGTACCCATCTCCGCCCCAGCATACGAGTTCAGCCCCCCGCGCTCGAGCGAGCCCCACCTACAAGCCATCATCCCCGCCCTCTGGGTCGCCTTCGCGCAGCCAGGCCGGGCCTACGAAGCCGGGTTCACCCACATCGTCGAAATCACGCACGGCCCCGCCCCCCAGGGCCACAGCGACACACAACGCACGCACTCCTCAAAGGGCGGCCCCCACCGCCTCCGCCTCACCCTCCCCGCGTCCGCCCTCCGCCACACAGGCCGCGCGGCGCTCGCGCTGACCGACGCCCAGCTACGCGCCGCGCGCGACTTCCTCGTGGAGTGTCTCCCGGGGAGCGTCGCGGCGTTGCCCGAGCTCGCGCAGGGCGCGGTGCGCGCGCTCGTGGTGACGCCGCGCGGGCTGCCGACGGACGCGATGGCGCTCGTGGGGTGCTACCTTGCGTGCGTCGCGGACCAGGGTGTGGAGGCGATCTTGCGGTGTGTGGATGAGGAGGAGAGCGTGTTGAGTGTTTGGAAGGGGGAGGTGTCGGGGGATGAGACGGAGCGGGTGCAGGGGATCGCCCGGGAGTGAGCAGCGCTCTGGTGTGCGTACCCGCGGCGCGGGTGTGATTGTATTACCATGTTGTACAACATAGGGTCTTGAAAATTGTATCCATATCTATCTATGCCGTCAACGTTCAAGACACGCGTACGCCACCGTTGCACTTCTGAGGGCTTGCAGACTATTAGTACTAGCTAGTCCGAGTCGCGCTTTTTATGGCTACTAGAACTTCCCGCCGAGCCAGCTTCAGGGCACGGCATCTCCCGGCGCCACAAAGCTACCGCGTAGAAAACGTTTGGTAGTATTACCGTAAGTTCGTGCCTGCATCGGCTCTCGCAACCCATGTATCCATTGAACGCCGCCCGACAAGGACGAGCCGGCGAGGCTGTCGACACGCACAGCGATATCCCCATCCTCAGATATCTCTGGCCCACATTGGCCTCCTTCGAGCGTCAGGGTGGAGGGCGTTCTCCTGCTTCGACAGTAATATTGTGCAGCTTATATGCGCCCAATATACGATCTGCGCGGTTGACACCTTTTCACACCGACGAACCATCGATTTCGCATTATACATTGCATCCCTTGCTGAGATCTCAAGATCAGGCTCGAACGGGCATCGCCAATACATACATACATTCATTCACATCTCTCCATCTTCATCCTTCGTACTCACCCCTCCTCTCTCACCCAACTCACTCCCACCCTCATACCCCTGGCCGCTCACCCACCGCTCACGGCAAGCTAAGCACCGTCTGCATGAACTGGTCGTAGTTGATCTGCACCCAGCCGTCGCGGTCCGTGTCCAGCCGCTGGAAGCTCTCCGTGACCTGCTTGATCACGACGCACGCGCGCACGAAGCGGTCGAACGTGATCCCCGGCAGCGGCGCGCCGCGCGCGGGCGGGCCGGAGCCTTGCAGCACGTCTGCCCCAGGTGCGGGCGGCGGCGAGCGCGGCGGGGCGAGGTGGCGGGGAAGGCGCGGGCAGGGCGGTGGAGCATCGGGGGGGCGGGGGAAACATGGGGAGAAGGCATCGGGGGGAGGACACGGGCGGGGAAAGCGGGGGGAAGGCATGAAGACGCGTCGGACGGGGACAGGGGGACGCGGTGCTCACCGTACTTGCGCTCGACGAGCTGGAGCAGCTGCGGCGAGAGGTTGTACCCGAACTGGCGGAGCGCGTCCGCGAGCTCGGTGCGGTCGATCGACCCGGACTGGTCGCGGTCGAAGTGGCGGTACACGTTCTGCCAGTCCTTGATGTACTTCCACAGGCCCGAGAACTGTCGCGCCGCAAGTGCAGGTCAGTGCTCCGTACTATCGCGCGCGGATGCATGAAGGGGGGAGCGTGCCTCGTTGAACCCGATCGTGCCGCTGCGGTCGGTGTCCTGTGGGCGTGTCACTGTCAGCGCGGCGCGGGTACGACGGTGGAAGGGCACTGACGAAGATCGACATCAGGAGCTTCACGGTGTCCAGGTCGAACGCTGTGGGTACGGTTACGACGGCATCGCGCGCGCGATGTACGCGGGCTGCTCACGGGTCCAGTCGCCATTGATGAGGGCCTTCTCTGTTGGCATACCGGGGTCAACACTCTGCACACACGCGCGGATGCGGGGGCACTCACGCAGCTCATGCACCGAGATGTGGCCCGATCGGTCCGTATCGACGGCCGCGAACCACGACCACAGCCTGCAGTGTATACATGTCAGATAGACTGGGACGGCTGCGTTGCGCGGTGCTCACTGGGGGTCTGCGCCCGGAGGAGGGCCAGCAGACACAGGGGCGAAGCCACCAGGCCCGGCTCCGCCACCGTAGCCGTGGGCGGGCGGTGGTGCGCCGTAGCCTCCTCCGTATCCACCGCTGGGAGGGGGTGCGCCGTATCCGCCGCCGGGAGGGGGTGCACCGTAGCCACCGCCGTATCCTTGTTGCTACAGACATGGTACAGGTGATGTCAGCGATGCGATTTGAGAGATTGCGGGTGGCGCGCGGGATAGAGGAGAGTCACTGACTCCGTAAGACATGCTGCTTGTAGAGAGCGGGTGCTTCGCGTTGGGAAGAGGGCAAGAGGAGATGTGGATGGCGAGAGCGCGGGTACGCCTTATATATGCGGTGTTGAGCGAAAGTGGGATCGCTGTGGCCGCTCGGAGTAGGTCCTAGGAAAGCTGTACGTGAAAGTGGCGAGTGCGCAGGGAGCGGTGCCACCGCCCCGCGCTAGCCTAAGCCAATATCCGATGCCATCACCTTATGTGTCTCTGTTAACCTCAACTGCTCGTCATATCATGGCCGACTAGCTCAGTTGGTTAGAGCGTGGTGCTAATATCTGTTACGCCAAGGTCGTCGGTTCGACCCCGGCGTTGGCCATACCTTTTGCGTACAAGTGCGTTGCGGGTTGGTAATATACAACTGCCTCACTAGGTCAATCTTTTTCGTCGGTTTGTGCAAGCGACGATTGCAAGGTTAACGTTAGATTCAGGCGTTTATGTAACGAGAATCTGAAAAAAATGTCTTACGTACCAAGTGGCCAAGCAAACTACTAACCTCCCAACTATTGTGGGCCCAGTGGCCCTCTCGCGGCCTCCGATGCGTACTACCACTAAGAGTGTGTCATACACACCTTCCTTTTGAAAATTGGGCCCTAATGTTACGCTCGACACAGCCTAGGCTCGGAATTCGCATGATCGATTCAGTACTGCCGGGGGAGAACGCGCACAGCTGACCCGTGCAGCTGAACTTGTCCGTTTACTACTGCTACACCGTCAGCAAAAGCGCGAGCTTGATGTATGGCGCTGTAGGGCGCCACGGGGTCTGCAGACGCCGGTAGGAGCTCCGACGTACGAGATGGGCGGCAGGCAGAGGTCTACAGAGGTATGCGAGGATTAGTCTGACGGAAAAGGTCCTAGTCGCGGATCGTGGCACACCACGAATTTTATGCATATACATGTCATAGTTCGCCGCACTCCACCATCGTACTACAAAGCTTTATATTGATATGCAGTGAACAGGTCAGCTAGATAGATCAAGCATGTACTTAACGCCGAAGCTGCGCTGAAGTCATGATAATAGACGCCCGTAGGACGCCGCTGTACTCGCTCTCTCAATACTCTCGACTCAACTCGGACTACTCCTCGATCGATCCCCAGACGTCCACCGCCGGTGCCATTCCTTCACATTCGCCCTCATCGGGAACGAATCCTTTATAAAGCCCTTCGCCCTGAAAAGCAGCATCAACGTCTCTTCTTCCCGGACCACCACCTCCCTCCCCCCGGCCCTTGTGCTTTTGTGCTGTCTGCGCTAAGATATCAGCCACCAAGTTCCGACCTCCACAGTGCCCAACCACGCTGATACATGACATGTATGACTCTTATACCTTCACAGGTATAATATTCGACTATATGCGCGCATACAACCACTAATTATCACTAATCCTTATACCCAGCGTTCACCTTCAGAGTCTGTGCACGCCATGGTACGAAACAGTAAATCAGAGGCCGACTCTAAGTGTATGAGCTGATATTGCTTATTACAGGACACTCACCCGAAATGTATGTACTCAAGCTTTACGCCAGAGAGCGGCCGTCCGTGTTTCTGCTGGGCTGCTCACTCGAGCTCTATTCACAGCATCTCTTTAAATCTCTGCCTCACTCCGACTTCAGAACTAACCCTATATTTAGGTTTGTCGTATATCGCCCATACTTTGATATATATAGTAGTAGGCCGGTTTCCCACTAAGAATGGTGTTTAATTAAATCACATTTTTGCGCATCCTTTGTTATTCTTGCTGCATCCGCGAGGAGCTCACTCGAATCGGAACTGTGGATGTATTAAAAATATTATATCTCTGCTGGCCCTCTGTAGCGTATGGCAGAGCGCTGTATAAACTCATTAGGCGGCCTACAGAGCTCTGCAGAGCCGCACCCACCATCTGTTAGCATGCTACGGACATTCCACAGCGTGACACCGGGTCCTAGTAGAGTCCATGGCCTGCATGCAGAAGTCAGTGGCAGGCTACGATGCCTACAGCATGCTACGAGTACTATCAAGGTATGCAATTCCCTGCAGCGCGGTTATGCACTTTGCTGATGACATACTGTTCCAGATTACATCTGTATGATACTCTCCGAACCAACCAACTCATTGGACGCGCCATCGTGCCCGTACGCCCGCTACCGCCTGTCCGGGAACTCGCGCAGCTCCGGGGCCGTCTCCGCACGGACCTCCGCCGCGTACAGCTCGTCGATCTCTGCCGCGTACAGCCGCAGGCACACACCGCGGCGCGCTGTCCCCTTCGGCGTGTGCTCGAACGGCTTCTCGGGCGTCGCGACGATGATCATCTGCGTAAATGCAGGGGATCAGTACTCGATATACGATATTCGCCGCTCTCGCGATGGCACAAAGACGCCGCGGATGAGTGAGAATGGGAAGAGACTACGTACATCCCGCCGGACCCGTGCGTAGTGCGCAGTTTGCGCGTTCGCCTTTTCCACTGTGAGCCTGTGAGACGTGTGATCCAGTCAACCAGTTGTTGCTAGTCTTCGCGAGGCGAGGGAGCCTGAGGACGCACCAGATGAGGTCTTTGAACTTCTCCAGCGCCTGCTCGTCTCCGGCGGGGACGACGACGCCCGCGGCGGGCTCAACGAGCAGCCCCGCGTCGATGTGCTGGTTCCCGAACACGAGCGCAGAGGCGATGTTCGGGTCGTGTGCGAGGATGCCCTCTGCGGAGCGTGCGCCGCGCAATCAGTATCCCGCTCAGCGCACACGACGTTGCGCAGACGTACCGTACGGGACCGGGTTAATCTGCGGAGAGGCCGCGGTGAGCTCCTTGGGACACAAAGAGTAGACAATGAGGATGGATGAGACCAACCTTCTCGCCGGTCGAGAGCGCGATCTGGTCGTCTACGCGCCCGTATACTTTCCAGCGGTCGGCGTGCACGGGGTGCCGCTCGAGCAGGTCCCCGACTGCGAACACGCGCTCCCCGTCCCGCTCCGCGTTCGTCACCTGCGGGAAGCACAGCTCCGTCGCCTGCGAGGCCGCATGTCAGTCATACGCGCCTCGGATGAAGATCCACAGAAGGTGGGAGAGGGACTCACGATCATGATGGGCTCGACAATGCCCGCGAGGCCCTCCTGCGGCTCGAGCCTGAACGTGATGTGGTGCGAAAACTTGAAGTACTCCCATTCGTCCACCGGCGGCGGGTCGCGCGGGATGAACATCGTCGCGGGGCCTGCCTCCGTGCTCCCCCAGAAGGGGTGCAGCGTCACGCCTGCCTTTGCGAGTGCGTCCCCGATCGCTTTGTTGATCGGGGCTCCCGAGAAGACCTAGTGGTATGTTTGGACGCAATGAGGACTCGGGGCGTCTTGCTGAGGTGTGAGGACGTACGATGCAGTCCAGCGCCTGCAGAGACGGGAGGTTCGCGGGGTCGCGTGCCCAGACCTTTTGGATCGCGAAGCAAATGAGCGCGTGAGTGCCGCTGGAAGGAGAACGTGAAGCCGTGGCGCACCTCGATAAAGGCGGGTATGCAGAATACGATGTCGCACTTGCACGCGAGCCATTCGGCGAGGAAGTTTGCAGGTGTTGGAATTTTAGGGGTGGGCTGCGGGGCGTATAGAGCGAAAATTGCCCCGCATGACACCTTGCGTTCATTCGAAGGTATGTCAGCAGATGTTAGCTAATTGGGGTGATATGCAAGGCTTACCGGCCACTAAAAATGGAGGAGCGGCATGGAATAAGTATAGCTCTCATGAGCGTACGCGCTGCGACTTACGGCCATGGTCGCGAGACCCATAGCATCTGTGTCACGCTCAGTCAACTTCGCAGAACGCCAAAACGCGTGCAGAGGACATACGGAAGACGGGATTGGTGTGTGCAGCAACGCGTTTTCCGGCCAAATCGACTTCTCCGAAGCCTGCAGTGGTGGAACGACATCAGGGTCGGTACGTATGTCTTCCCAAAGCTGTGCTCACGCACACGGGATGTTCGACACGTTGATCAACCCTCGTCTGGTGAATGGGATCGGCTTCGGGAAGGAGGTGGTTCCTAAATTCGTGGTTCGGAGCCGGCGTTAGTCGGTTCTAACAGTACCTATCCGGGCAGGCACCTACCGGACGAATGCAGAATGACGACCACATCGGTGTCCGCTACGTCCACTATAGTCGGGTGCACATCTTCCAGCGCAGGCGACTGCCAGTCGCTCGGCACAATCATGGGCAGCAACTCGACCTTGACTCCTTTGTCTCCGAGGATCCCGGCGGAACTCGTCGCGAGACTCTGCATGCCCGCATCGGCGCTCACGTACAGCTGCACAACACCCGTCTTCTCCAGCAGGTACGCAGTGACCTCGGCAGTGTTGCGCTGGGAGAGCGGGAACACGGTGTACCCCAGGCTCATCACCGCCACCTTGAGGATTATGTAGCTGAGCGAATCTAGCATCCATTCCTCTTCAGTACGCTGCCATACACATACACACTAGGATCAGGCATGTGCGTACCGGAGATGGCGAGGACTGCAATGACGGGACGGGTGCCTTCCGCGCTCTTCACCTGCGACGCGGCGTAGTTGCGCGCGACGATGCGCGCCACGGCGCTGATCTGCTGCCAGGCCTCGGCGTACGTGACGTCGTGGACCTTCCCCGTCTCGGGGTCCGCATACGTGAAGATGGGGTGCGTCGGGCTGTGTTTCGCATGGTATTCATACAGTCTCGGGAGGGACAGGCCATGGTCGAAGGGGGCGGCGTGGAACGTCGGGTGGTCCACTCCCTGCGGGGTCGGGCGCGCGGTCATTATTGTTTCTTTTTACAAACTTGCGATGGAGGGGGGCTGATGGGAGTGGTGTAGGATGGGATGGGATGAAACCTGGATGGGGCGATCGGTGAGCTGGTCGTCCTTCTACATATACATGCCTACCCTGCCACCCTGCAACGCTATATCGAGCGGGCGGGGGAGCTATTCTCGAGCGGCGAGTTTCATTCGCGCTGCCGGTACCTCTGGTTACGTGTGGCCATAGTAAGTTTAATCGCTGCAGGCATCGATGCGCGCGCGCACGCCACTCGCGCGTATGATCGCATTGATACACACTGCACCGGAGTCGACAGCCGGTCTCGCGCATTCTCGTGCACGCGATCGATGCGCGGGGAGGAGATCTGCGGGCAGAGGAGGCTGTGGGATTTTGGAAACGCACATGCTGATGAGGCGTGCCGGTCTCGGACTCGTCCCTTGAAGGTGAATCAGATGGTGTGGAATATGAATGAGCAGTGTCGTACCGTATAATGGCGGAGCATCTGTGCAGAGGTAAATGGCTTCAGAAAAAGAATGGATGCGGGAAATCCGCGACCACGCCGAGGGGCGCAGTCTCCATGGTGGTATCCTGAGACTCCTGTCGAAAGTTGGAAAAACGTCTTCCACAGCCTGAGCCTCGGCCTGGTGCAACACTGGTTGCCCACAGATGTTTTGATTCTACGTCATGGTCTGACTTGACCTTGTATTCAGCTGCGGCGAAGAATGTGCGTTTGATCGCCGTACGGCGACGGCGGGTTTCATTGGCCGGATAATGCCATCGGGAGAGTCGTGGCGTTCCGGCAGACCAGAGCAGAGGTCGGACCCGGTCAGTGGCTACGGCATTGGATCTGCGGGTTTGGCGCCGACACGGATCAGTAGCCTGGATCATTTGAATATTGGTAAGTTCGATCGGAGTGCGTCTCTGAACTCTAGACTGAGACTCTTCGCAGTGCCTGCCGCAAATTAGGAGTGTTCAGTTTGGGCGACAACATGAAAGTGAAAGAACTTCAACCATGTAATACTGCGATTTTTCAGCCACGTGTAGGTTTAATTCGAGTCTGAGTTTGTCAGGGGCTTTGAACCGGAAGACGGAATAGATCGATCGGCATCAAGAATACAAGGGCAACTCCGTTGGCAACAGGATCAAATATACACCGTACAGCAAGTCAAACATATGCATCAACGTACTCGCTTCTCCCGCAGCGCTCTATCCGGCGCAATTTGCATCTCAGTCGCGCACGCAAGACTCAATGACCTGCACAGCCGCCTCCGAGCGCGGGCGAATCTGGCATTTGAACGGCACAGGCGGCCTACAGTAAGCAGCGGCGTCAGCACACTGGTCACAACAGAAACTGGCGCGAGAGGCTATACGCACGAGATCGCACCCGAGAGGAACTCGACCTTGGGCTGGGGACATCCGTCGGGGATGGTCACGGAGAACACCGCGAGGAACTGCGCGATGGTGAGCCACGTGGAGTCTTCCGCGAGCAGCCTGCCCGGGCATACGCTATGTCGCCGATCCGTGTGAGCAGCGGTGCCGTGATGGAGAGGATTGTATAGGGATAGGACGCACCGTCTCCCAAACCCGAAGACATAGCGGCTCGGGTCGTTCGTGCTGCAGTCGAACGCGCCGTCCTCCGCGCGGATAAAGCGCTCCGGTTTGAACGCTGACGGTTCGGGGTACTTGGCCGGGTCGTGCGTGATACCCCTACGTCCGTGAGTAGGCACACAGTGAGCACGATTGCACATTGGAGCTGCGATACAGACAGGCTTACCAGATGTTCCCCATGACGATCGAGCCGCGCGGAATGTGGAGACCGTTGTAAGTATCGTCCTCATTTAGTAGGTGCGGAATCCCGGTGGGCGCAGGAGGATGCCAGCGGAGGGTCTCCTTCATGACCGCGGTGACGTACGGCAGACGGTCGCGGTCGGTAAAGTCGGGCAGGCGCTGTGAGCCAATGACGCGGTCGATCTCTTCCTGAGCGCGTGCCTGTACTTCGGGGTGCAGTGCAATTGCGAGCAAGAATACCTCGCCGCTGACAGTTGTCTGTATGATGATTAGCGGTACGTTTCGGCCGTCAGAGCGGGGGCTGCGCTTACAGTCTCATAAGCCGCTGAAGACGTCTATCGTGAGCGGATGGTTGAGTGTTGACAGAATATAATGCAACACACCTCCGTATGCAAGAGCGGCGGTGTCCCGGATCATTTTCTCGTCCAGAGATCCCTCCGCCGGCGACATCTCCTGCAAGAGAGTCGAAGTGTACGACGGCTTTGCAAGGCCCTTGCTCTACCCGCCAACGAGATTAAGAACAGGAAACAAGACTACAGGCAAGATGCGTACCAATTGCTCCTTGCATATTCCAAACGCGACGTTGCGCAGGTTCTCGAGGTCCGCGCGCCATTCCTGGAGTCGGAGCGACATGGAAGACCCTCCGAGCCACTTCGGGATGAATTGCACTATGAACAATCGATTAAATCAGAGGCCTTAGCGGATGTACGATGGACGCTTACTGATCGCTGATGGGTTCACGAGCCACAATGGGGGGCTGAGGGCGAACGACGTGACGCCCATGACGGCCTCCGCCGTCTTGAGCAGTGGGTCATTGACCGACTCGATCATGATCCCGTAAGTAACGTCAATGATAAGCTGGCCGGACCTCCTACAAGCAGAATGACAGTTTCTATAAGCGGACTGCACGCCGAGCGAAGCATTGCGTAATACGCTCACAGCCGGAGGTGCTCCGAAAAGGCATCTGGGTCGCGGAGGATGTTTTGCAGAAACCTGCCCATGGTCGCGCGATGCGAGTCGTAGAAAATCCGCAGAGCGGAGGCTGTCGCGTATTTGCTGCTGAAGATGCGACGGAGGGCCCGCCACTGCTTGCCGTACTGCATGAAACCGAAGTTCCACTGGTGACCGACCCTGCACGCACATATGAGCAAATTTCAAAACGACGTAGAGCAGGTGCTTACATGTTCATGACAGGGAATTCCGGACGGTCCGAGTAGATGTTGAAGCGGTTCTCAAGCAGGTCCGTGGTCGCCTCCGCAGAATTCAGGAGGATAATGGGGCGGCCGAGGACGCGTAGATGTACAACATCACCTATGCCACGTCAGAGACAAGATAATGAGAAATAAGTAATGTAACCCCACCGTATTCTCTAGACCAGTCTGCAAAGGTGGTCCAGGCACTCCGTCGCGGAATATCGAAGAGGTTTCCGAGCAACGGCAAGCCCTTCGGGCCCGGCGGAAGAGGCATCGCCGAAGCCTTTCCAAACCGCAGCAGAAGACCTCGAATGGCGAGAAGGACGGCGATGCCCGCTATGACATACAACGCAACCCCGTCGAGTTTGACCGGGAGCATTTCGAACGCGGAAGTTGCTGAGTAGGACATGGTGGGGATGGCGTATCGCAGCGACTGGTGACCGGTTGACTTGAGGTCGGGGCGGCGGTTGGCTTGTATGTACATTTCACGTAGTACTTTATATTAGCGAGCACCTGCCGTCGTCGGCGCCCCGCAGCGGCGACACTGGCAGCAGGCCACGACATTGAGTTCAAAGAAGTGCAGAATCCGGTCCTCCAGTTTCCGTGTGAGCCTTGACCGGCTTTTCAGGATCATGCGATTGTGCGGAACAAGATTGCGGTTTCCTGGGAACCCACGACGAGCTCGGACGTATGGATGGGGATGAGGTGGCGGTGGTTCCTTGTGTCGGCCTTTCTAAGTAAGTACACCATCAGATATATCGGAGTTTCAAATATGTAGACTTTGTATGATAGGGTAATGATCCCCGCGTTATCGGTTTTAAGCGCCGGGAGGCGCACGCTATTTTACATACAACGCCAGTGTATGTCGAACTGTTCTGATGCAGGGCTCGTAGGCCGATACGTCGTCTTCCACTTCCAAAGACCAGAGAAATTCAAGCGGCATCGATAGCACTGTGAGAAGTCTCGTCACCATGCGTTCTGACGCTCACTGATTGTAATACGCCACCAACTCGACACCAGGCCACAATGCCACTGCGCACCGTGACTCGCAGTACCATGCTGTAATGTGCCAGAGAAAACACCGGATAATCCTCTCAATGATCATGACGTTACCTCTCACGAAAATACTGGCATAACCTACGACGAAGGCGGAAGAAAGCCTACCGCAACAGGCTGCAGCTGCCAACAAACTTGATCGGGGTAGCGTTGTGACGGTAGTCGTCGGACGGCCACCGGTGGCTGCAATAGCGCGCGCGACTCCACACGCAATGTATGTCGTCCCATACTGTGAACATCAGTCCGCCGACAACTTGGAGCTCACTCGTTTCTTCACATGCTGTGGTCGCCAGATCAAACATGTCAGCGGTAGAACGTTCCTCGGGGTCTTTGTACGCAGCCGGCGCGCCTCCGACTCCCGAGTCACCACGTCGTCCCCTCATCGCTTGATCGACACCCTAGAAATACAAGTCACACCTCAATCCACGCCGCAAAGCTTGAATAGTCTACAATCATACAAGCTAGTATCCTCCCATGATAGCGTCATGACACGGTATAGCACTATCTCTATCAGTTATGGTGCTGCAAATCTATATTGCCTCAGTAAGAAGTACTCGTCCTAAGCGAGATAACGCACTCGAGAACAAGCACTAGGATTCTTCGGCCTCACGAGGGACGCCCATTTCGCGCAACCATGATGCGCAGGCATCCATTGGATGTGGCGTTCACGCTCTGATCTAGGACAGAACGTTGGAGCCCGCTGGTATGCCAGCATCGGAGGTCCTGGTATCGGCGGCATCACGGAAGTTAGCTGCGTACTATGCGATTGAAGAGGAGCGCTTGACTTGCATGAGAAGTTACGCTACCGCTTCCGCATGCGCAGTAGCGCGCTCGGGATGGAGTCCTGGACACGGCGGGCATTAGACCATTGCGGATAGGCCAAAATGGGTCCCAAAGTCGAGACAAGAGGTTAACTCCTCGACCACTTTTGTATGCTTTTTGCACCGGCGAACAGGTTTGGTTACGTCCGGCTTTTGTCCGATTTTGCTCACGTCAGATAGCTAACAATTTCCCCCTATGTTGTCCGGGAGCGGTTTCGATTGATAGTTAAACTACTAATTCCATTTTGTCCGGGATGCAAACAAAGGTTAACAAACGCTCTCCTTTTTCGACGAATCTTTGCCATTATACTTGTTAGACGCTCTCAAATAAAAACCTGTACACACCTTTCGGCCGGCTTTTGAAACCGATCAGTGCTTTTTCCACTGGTCCCATTTGTGCACCGGACAAAAGCGGGTTTCAACTTATCCTGTTGTCTGCCTTTCAGCGCAATTTTCGGCTGTCGTTTGTTAAAATATGAATGATGGTCGAAAAGGGAGTAAAATGGAGAAACCAGATAAACTTTCACAGGACACAAAATGGTATTCCAAACGCGCCAAAACTTTTCCTCTTGTCTCGACTTTTGTACCCATTTTAGCCTATCCGCAATCGCCTAGTGCCCGCCGTGGGAATTCCCCGGTACGTCAAGGGTATGGAGAGTATCACCGCGGCGGCGTTCACCCCCGTTCGTCTTGTCCGTGGATACCGTGCTATACATTCGTACGTAGCGCACGCATGAGTATCCGATGGCGTTCTATCGGGTGTGCCTTGTGCCCTATTTTTTGCGGGTCTCACGTCTGTCACCGCGCACGCAGGACGATATCCAAATTGTTACAGCCTTGAGTCTCTTTGTCGTGCGTACCCATTCTATCAGGGCAATGTCGACTACGCAGCATGCCGGGCTTCATGAAGACATGAGCTACATACCAATCGAACATGTGATAATCCGTCGTACTGGTATTGCATTTGCCACCCTCAAACAACACTCCTAGCATGACATTCCACTCGAAATGCGTGTATATTGGGGCTGGTCACGTAACCGAATTCTTTACAGGCGGCAGAACACTGATTTTGAGACAAACATACATCGGAAACACGGCAAATCCGTGTACTCTATTTATACATACTGAGGTCAAAAGCAAGAGAAGGAGGAAACATTCTGCGCTGGGTGTGGGGATAGAGCGGAGTGGACGAATGGGGTGTTCGAATGTGATACGGTGTTTTACGCCCTCATGTAGTACGGCGTGCTGTATAGCCGGCAGTACCCCGGTAGAATGTGCGCGCAGGACAGCCAGAGCTATCAAGACCAGAACATCGGTTAACGCGGGTCTCGGGGTATGTGAGAAACATAACGTACGTTGTACCAGTAGAACGCCTTCTGATACTCGTGCACCGATTGCGCACGCAGGTAGAGAATCCCAATGTACACGGCGAGCGCCGTGAACGCAGCCGCGGTAATCACGTCCAGGCCCCAGAACACTGAAAGGCCGAGCGACCACATGCAGAGCGGCACGATAACAGTCCAACGCGCGGCTTCCCCGAACACGATGGGGATTGTACGCCGACCGATAGACCGGTCGCCGTCGACGTCCTTGAAGTCCTGGGTGTGGATGGTCGTCGCAAAAATTCCGACGCTCGCGAGCACCGAGCACAGTGCGATGCCGTCCATCCGTGTCGGATCGACGCCTGACAAAGGTATCAGTGATGATCGAAGGGGATTTATCACGGCAGATCCCAAGCCCGGGAAGAGGAACCCACCTGCAACAAGGGTCGCGCCGACCTCGAAGGACGCGAAGCCGAGGGCGTTCACGACGTTGCGGATGATCCAGTGCTGGCGGTGGGCGGCGAGCTCGTTGTAGATGAGCGTGAGCGCGGCGAGCGCGACGCTCGCCCACACCGTCTCGCCGCTGTAGAGCGCCGAGAGACGCCAGCAGGCGGGGACGATGAGCCAGCGCAGGAGGCGGGTCTGCGAGAGCGACATGCGCCCCGCTGGGATCGGCCGGTCGGATTTGTTCTTCGCGTCCTCGTCCGGGTCCATGGCCTGGTTGGACATGTCGAACTGCAGGACATGGAACCAGACCCAGAAGATGACGTGCGGCAGGCGAAGCGGGCTGGCGAGCGGGGCCGACGCCGCGGCGAGCGAAGACTGTGTGTTGCAGTAGCGGTCAGCAAGAGATCATAGGCGCAGGATGGATGCCAATCAGAGCGGGCGAGCACTTACGACTGGGATTACGGTCGTCTTGATGTCCGACTTGGTGAATAGGAAGAGGGTGTGGAGGAAGTAGGGAACCTTGCGCAGAGTGCGCGCCATCGTCGAGATGCGGCCGCTCAGAGACGGGGATGATGTGGTGGATGGGGCCATGGTTCGTGTGCGCGTGTTCCTCTGGAACAACGAAGGCCAGGGCTTTGTGTTAAATCCCCCTCGAAGATGATCGCAGTCCATTACATGATGTACTTGTGAAGTTCCTGCTTGTGGTAACGCCGTGTAGTGACATGCGGTGAGCAAATAACGGAGGGAAACGCCAAAGTAACTACCATTGAAGTCGAGTTCGCGTTTTCCGAGTCCCTGGCACACAGCTCCCCTTGCACACACCAGCGCAATGACGCCGAAGTCCGCATCGATTGTGCAATGTCGTACCCGCTCACTTGTCAAACCAATCCTCTGGGACGGGGACCTGGAAATGTTGTGTCCATTTCGAGTCCTTCAGCAAACCGACGGGTCTGTGGAACGACGGTGGTCGGAATCAGAGCATCACATCGCACCTAGTGAGATATTCCCAAAGTTTGGCTCGGCGCCTTTGTCCACTGGAAGAACGTGGTTACGCGAAATGCACATGTCATATTGCCAGTGCATAGGCTTGTCTCAATGAGGTCGATAGAACACTGTGCAGAGCATGCGCGGTTGAATAGACGAACATACGCTGATGTCACGAAGCGACGAACCTCTGTAATTGCCCAATCACGCGGCCGGAGTTGCTCGTAGCGTCTAAGCATATATCTCGACCCCCGCAATCATCGGATGGAAGGCAGTTTGTGACATTTCGTGGGCGACATCCATGTTCGAACATATTTCCGCCGGCGGGGTCGGGAGCGCCACGAGGGCTGCGAATAAGCTGCGTCCATACGTAAGTATCCACGATTACCTTCTTTGACCTAACAGTGATACGATGGGGCATCACACTGCGGCCACTCGTGCCATGTCGATCGAACTTTCGAATTTTCCTTCTTGGTGCTGCGGGACGCCGCCTGCACCCGCGTTCGATGCGCGGGTTCCTGTAAAGACTTGCCTTCCAGGGTGACTTGGTTGTTCAGTTTTGGGGGGAACATAATTGAGGATGATACACAAGTCGGTCACGAATGTATACCGGTGACCTCGCAAGAGGAATTTGATCTGTGGGGGTTTGTTTTTGCTCATGCTATGCCATAGCCTAGGCCCGATATGTGGCGTACACCACGCAGATTAGCTCCCGGCATGCAATTGTAGGGTACGTTGAACTTATATGGTCGCCCGGCGTTGTGTGATTACCGGACCGAATGCTGAGATACTGGAGCTTCTGGAGGCCGTCGACGTACTGATTGAGGAGCATGAGCGTTGGAGGGCCAGGACCGATCACTGAGCGTGAGTGAATAACATACAATGATACATGTGTCGAAGCTTGAAATGTCCCACGTTCGCAGATGTTTGTTATGGTGCTGACGCGCCAGCTGTGGATCCGAAGGGCGCGGTTCCGGTCACATGGAATATGTTCGAGACCAGTATCTTTTTGCCTGCAGGTTCAGCGAATGTGCACAGCATGACGCTCGTTGTTCAAGATTGAGGACCGCAATCTTCCTCACCTGTATCGTGTCCCATGCCGACGGTGGACATGTCATACGCCACTGGCAAGTCAGGGTTCGCCATACATCTCCGACCCATAATGTCCCCCGATACGAGCTGTCGCCGTGGCGTGGCTTGCTTGATTGTGCATTATGGAACGGAAGCTATACCACCAACTCCGAGTCCTCGGAGGCCTAGGAAATTGGAGAGATCTCCTCCCGTAGTCAGGGTTAGCTTGCTCTTGGGCGCGTTCTCGTGCGTCCTTTTCCCAAAGCTATACGTTTAAGCACTGTATCGAGCCGAGCTCTCTGAAGGAAGGTGACAAAAGGAATAAGACATACATCGAAAAGGCAAGAACGTGGCTCGCGATTCGGATATCTACTGAACGGCTCGGCAAGCGCCGTAAAACAGACGCTCTCTTCATCAAAATTAGCGCGCTTGCAAGTTTCAGGGTTCTCCATGTATATCGTACACTGCTAGACAGCCAGCGGCGGGATTCCAGAGGATTTTGGGGCCTGGCGGAAAACCAGAGGGAATGCCGGTGGGATTTCGAAGGTCAACAAGGATTGAGGAATACCAGTAGAAGAGCCACAGGAAGAACACAAGTTGACGGGGCTAGGGTGCAGTGAAGAATGGGGGGTTTGATAACAAACAATTATTCACAGCTGTTAAAAACAGTTAGTAACTGTGTGCTAATAAAGGTGACCGTGCAGGGGTGTGAATAATGGTGAATAATCCCCAAGCCCAGGGATCGCAGCAATGTCTTTTAAGAGTGATACCTGACACCCAGAGACCGGCTTAGCTCGTGTTCTGTCCAATTATGACATAATTTGACCCCCGAGGTCGGAGGCACACTGCTAGGAGACTGTGCTGTCGTCACTGAGCCTTCTACCTTCTAACCAGCGCGTGAATATAGTGCTACTATGGTAGCGCCGAAGCGCCGGTAGGTTCGAACTCGGCTCACTAGCTATAGCCCCTAAACCTCGACTCGTTTATGTTTGGTCTATTGCTCCACTACCTGCAGAGAGGATAAGTCAAGTTAACATCAATTGGAAGCCAACGACCCCATGTCGAGCTCGAAAGGACTGGGGAAGGTACATAGGCGCCCGACTCCGTTGTTATAAACCAGTGATAAACTGTTATAAACAGATTGTAACCGGTTTATAACCGCCCGGTTATAAACTGTTTCAAACACCCTGTTAAAAAACTCTGCCGGCCGGCCGGAGTTTATAACTGTGAGTTAATAATTCGGGGAATTATTCACTGCACCCTAGACGGGGCTGAGGTTTCCCCGCCATCAAAGCGGCACGTGAGCTCTAGACTTGGTGAAAACCGTCGTTTCGACTTTCAAGTTCTCGCCGACTGGAGTTGCCTCAGCCCAGTGAACAGAGCTCGAGAGCACCTAGATCTGAATAGTTAGTGCTTGATGGTAGATGTGGATTTCTCTTGCTACTGAGGTGCTATCTGCCAAAATAACGGAGACCTGCCAGCTGGCGCAGGGAGAGCTTTGAAGTGAGTCAACTGGCTAATGTATATCATGCTACTACTTGCAGCACTAAGGCACTATGGTGGAGTGTTAAATTTGTTCGATGATTTTTTGGGCTAGCCGTACACGTATCGCAGAATTCCACTCCGAGTCCCTATAGCGTGCAATCCGTCCATCTGGCTCTTTTTACTGTAACATCGGCATGGACAAGAGGCAAATTCGCAAACGAAAACGGCATTAATGGCACGCCCCCGGTGCCAGGTGCGGCAGGCGCGTTGACAGAATATATATGACTCAGCCTTCCACTGGTATCCCACAAGCCTTGTTGACCTCTTCATTTCCACACGATCAGACACTGGAAAACCACTGACCTGTCCACCTGTGGATTTCTGCGGCTCCTGTCTGGCAATGTACACGCTCACATACCACATACTGGCGGCAAGTGGGTGCTAAAGCGTTTGAGCTACGGAGCGAGATCCGTTCGCCGTCGGAGGCAGCATCGACGCCGCAGGTGATCGCGAGTTCTGTCAGGACCCATGCCTATGCCCTTACATGTCCAAACTTAATGCGGACAAATATGGCCCCGAAATGACCTCAATGTCTGTGACGTTATGCGGACTAAAACTTGAGAACCCCCGCGAAGGTTAGAATATTTATGCAGAGCAAAGAGGCCTAGGGGTACGGAGGTCCGAACTTTCATGCGGACCAAAGTGGCTGGCTGGGTCTCGCTCGCCGACCCCATATGCGATCAAACTTACCCATCTATACCATACCATCACCAGGTAGAAACAAAGGTAAATTTTCTCATCTAGAACCAGCTATTCCCACTACTACTAGGTGGTAGTCCACCTATTATGACCTTGTATCTAGGGTGCAGGCGTACGAAGGTCAGAACCACTTTTCGGACCAAAAACAGGGTCCCAAGTGTATGTTTGAGATTAATGCGGGCATAAGTAGCGAATAGCTATGCGGACCGAAACCCCAAGATTCGAGTATTTTGAGTTCTAACCTCTTGGCGGATAGGCATGGGTCCTGTTCTGTCGCGCGCACTTCAGTCTCGGACGTCAACGCTCCTGCTGGGTCAAATCCCCCCCACGACTCACGAACCCCACAGCGTACTACTCAATCACACTGTTTTATAAGTGTCACATTGCGCAAGGGCTTCGAATGACCCTTTCAGACAGGGTGAGCTGTATATTGTGAAGGACCCGAACGCATACTAATGGAGAGTCGAGGCACATTCCGGACTTACGAAATACTTACATCTGAGTTCAACAGGGTCGATTTTCGCGAGATCTACCGGCGCCGCCACTAGCGCCACGACGAACCTACGCGTCCTCTCAGTTCACTGGCCTACTACTGTCATGCAACAACGGTCCAACCTACTAGTCCATTTTTCTCACTACGCCGATGTTTAAGTGCTCAGGATAGTATAGCGCCATACACTTGGCACGTACACATATGGAACCGCTGGTGGTCATGAGGTATGCTCAATACTGAGCGGAACTTCTTGCTGACGTTACTTCACATTCTTACGATGATTATGGTCATTAGGTCGCCGAGTGCTGACCTTTGACGGCACCACCTGTCATAAGAATGCCTCGCGCATGTTAACTACCATGGCAGACTACGTCAAACGGCTTCTCTTCAAATAGAGAGAAGGTAAAGCTTTGGGGAATGAGACAGCGCGAGCTCTTCTGCGACAACACTTGAAACCCGGGGTACGGAAGCGCCACTGCACACGCCGTTCAAGTGCACAAATGCAGACACGTCCTCGAGACAACGGAGGCAAGCGACAGCTGAACCTCACTGGATGTGGTGCACATCTCGCGGGTGAGCCCCTATCCTTTCGCACCGCGTTCGTTATTACTAACAGGATCATCAACGTCCTTGTCAAGAGCAGGATCGATTATGTCAGGTAACAATCTAGAAGCCACCTCGTGCCGTGGCTCGAGATGGCTTAAGGACACTGGAAAGTCATTTTGAGGGGATAGTGCATCGTGGTGTGGTGCTGACAGTGCGCGTGAATGAGCAGCGGTAACGCTTCTTGGAGAGAGGTATCCACAAAATACTCGGGCACGGCGGGGAAGGATCAGGACGGGGAATCCGACCTTCCCATTGCGTGTGCACAGGCCCATGCCGCCCAGGAGCGGGAGGGAGGGATCGGACACTGTAACGCCCCGTCCTCAAAATGCCGGTCCTTGTCCCCCCGCTCTCTCTCCCCACCTGCAAACATGTCTGCCCCTGCGCTCACCTGCAACACCACGGCGGAGATCGACGAGGTATGCCTCGCTGTGTCCCACTGCAGATGCAGACACTCATTGGAGCGTGCAGGTTCATGCCCGTCTCTGGAAGACGTTCCACGCTGGCACGACCCGTCCCCTCGCGTTCCGCCGCAGCCAGCTCCTCCAGCTCGCCCGCCTGCTTCAGGACAACCAGACCGCATTCGAGGATGCGCTCCTCGCCGACATCAACAAGCCCCGTCTGGAAGCGACGGGCTCTGAGATCGCACACACCCTGGCAGCGACGCTCAACGCGGTCGACCACCTTGAGGAGTGGACTGCCCCCGAACCGCGCCCGACTAAGGAGGCTTGGCGGGCGAGCTGGAATGCGACCCTCAACAAAGGACCGAAAGGCGTCGTGCTCATCATTGCGTAAGTGCTCGTTCGCCGTGTCGTATCCGTTCCGGTCCCAGGTCGGGGCGTCTGGTGAGGTTTAGGTTCTTCAGGGCGACAGTAGGCGCTACCCTGTTCCTTGTGCGACTCAATTGTGGAAGTCCATGGCAGATAGTGGGGCATCACAGATATGTACTACTATCTGCCGGCCACGGGGCCGATGGGGCGTTGACTATTCAACAGTTCAACGGGCCCTTGCATTCACGGGGGCACAGCATCGAGCGGTCTCCGTGTGGTTCCCTGCCTTCTTCCGCCACAGACGCATGCGCCATGTCGGAGTCGCACCTTGTACAGCAGATGGAGTCACGAGCCATTCTTGCCATATGTGTGCAACGCCGTCTGCCTTCTGAGGAGAGATCTCCCTCTGCAATGCCGAATCTATAGGATCAATTACTCACCTTGTCCCCCAGGGCATGGAACTACCCCGTCATACTCACGCTGAGTCCCCTCATCGGTGCCATTGCCGCAGGCTGTCCGGCCGTGATCAAGCCGTCCGAGCTCACGCCCGCGGTCGCCCAGCTCCTCGTCGACCTCCTCCCGCGCTACCTCGACCCGAATGCGTTCGCCATCGTCAACGGCGCGATCCTCGAGACGACGCACGTCCTCAGCCGCCGCTGGGCGCACATCCTCTACACCGGCAACGGCGCTGTCGGGCGCATCGTCGCGGCCGCCGCCGCCAAGCACCTCACGCCCGTCACGCTCGAGCTCGGAGGCAAGTCCGCTGCGGTCGTCGCGGACGACGCGGACCTCGACATCGCCGCGCGCCGGATCCTGCACGGGAAGATCCAGAACGCGGGCCAGCTGTGTGTCGCGCCGGACTACGTGCTTGTGTCGTCCGCGCGTGTGGAAGCGTTCTTGCAGAGTCTCAAGAAAGCCTCGAATGTGTTCTGGCCGGCGGGCGATAGTCCGTTGACGGGGACGGCCCCGTTGAGCAACATCATCCACGAGCGGCACGTTACGCGCCTCCTCGATCTGCTCAAGCGCTCGAAAGGCAAGGTTGTGTTCGGGGGACAGGTCCACGAAGGCAAACGTCTCGCGCCGACTGTGCTGAAGGAGGTTCGCGAAGACGACGTGCTTATGGAAGAGTCAGTGTTCCTTTTTATGCTGGAAGAATATAAACTGACCGTTTGCACCCGTTGTGGCTTGTGTTTGTAGTGAGATCTTCGGTCCCATCCTCCCGATTCTCGCGGTGGAGGACATTGATGACGCTATCAGAGTAATTAACTCGAAGTGAGCTCTGCGTCCTATACGCCGAAGTGGACAGCTGCTGATGCCATCCTCGTAGGCCCTCTCCTCTCGTGATCTACGTGTTCACGGACGAGAAAGAGATCCAGAACAAATGTGAGAACAAAGAACGCACCTCTGCATGCGTTTTACCTTTGACATTCGCCCCAGTCGTGCACCAGACGCAGAGCGGACAACTGGTCTTCAACGATGTGGTCATGCAGCTCGCCGGTGAGTCGCTGTAAATCGGAATCTGCTCCTGTATGACGATCTCAACCCTATTGGTACAGTCACCGAGCTACCGTTCGGCGGTCTGGGAGACTCTGGGTGTGAGTACCATGCGTTATCCTGTCCATCTTACAGAGCTCCTAACACAGCGTGCCAGACGGGGCGTGGTTCGGCAAGGCCAGCTTCGATATGTTCACCCATTGCCGTGGGACCATCAATGTGCCCATTGCCCAGGAGCCGCACCTCCAGGGACGATACCGCCCGTACACCGAGGACAAATACGAAGCTGTCTGCGCGTCTGCCAAGGTCAAGATTCCTGACGCGTAAAAGCAGTGGGTCTTGAACGTTGCATAGAACTGATATTACTGTGAGAGATGGGTACCACATACATCTTGTAAGAATCCTTGTTAGGGAATTGAAACGTTTGTGTTTCGCATTGGTTTTCAACATCGGATCTGAGCACTGTCGCGACCTGCCTGGCCACGGGGCCTGGGAGATGCTTCAGTAATACTTCCAGCTCTTCGAGTCCCGCTTGATGATGAATACCCATTCCAAATCGAAGTATCACTATTATATGACAGTATCGTACATTTGACGCGGCTTCGAAGAAACGTTCGCACCACCGGTATAATACATCCGAATTTCACGCGAGTAGCCTATACCGGAGAGTCTTCCAATCGGATCTCCTGTAATACGACTCAGTGTGAGTTCCTCGCTCACCGAGCCTTGAGGAATAGCGTATTCCACACCCACCTGGATTCCATCCTCAGCCCCTTCAAACTTTTCAGCCCCCTCCGACTCTACTGGAGAAACCACCTGCTCGTCTGCCACGAGCGCAGGCGGCTTCTCCGGGCCAGACGACGCCAAGCTGAAGCCCGACCGGAACGGGTCGGTGCAATACTCGGGCAGGTCCTCCCGCCACGCTGCGTCCCATTCGTACGCGCGGTCGAGCGAGTCGTCCGTGCCCGTCGCGGACGCAGGCGAGTCCCCGCCCTCGGAGTGCGCGGCGGCGGGCATGGGGACGGGGACGGGCTGCGCGAAGGTGGTGGTGAGCGTGGCGCCGAAGTTGCCGACGATCGTGGACGTGAAACCCTCGAACTTGACGTCGGAGAGGTGCAGCGTCGTGAGCGCGTCCCCCTCACGCCGCTCTTCTGTGGCAAAGTAGATCCCGCGCAGGTCGAGGATAAAGCGCGAGAAGAGGATCACGGTGATCCTGGTGGGCAGTAAGGGGTTGGACATACTGCATAATAGTGGGGCGGGTGGGAAGACTTACACTTGGTCGAAGTAGGGCCATACGAGCCAGATAGTGAGGGACTGGGAGAAGGTGAGTTACGGATTGGCCATGGGGGAAGGGCACACTACGTACATTCCCGATCTGGATTTCCATGTGATCAGGTTACGGTCTGGCCACACATATCTGAGTGTTGAGTGGAACGTACCTCGTTAGAGATAATAGTGATGATCGAGATGGCAAGTAGGATGCTGCCCATTTCCATATCAACAAAAACGAAGGAACGCGATGGTAGCTAAGGTACTTACAGGAAGTACGCCGTCCCTAGTTGAAACATCCCTTTGAGCAATCACAACATACCCTTGTTAACGAGGCACTCACCATCGCGGAAGACCAGGGTTGTCAAGGGCGTTTTGAACCCAGTCTTCAATGACTCCCGACTGAGTCCGAATGTCTTTATCCACGTCAAGATGACGACGATGCTGTCCGCCGCAATCGTACCGGCCTTCGCGGCGATAGATACTGTTCAAAACGTGCGGTAAATGAGCGTCGCTCTCCAAGCGCGATAGATCTTCAGGGCCTCACTACTTTGGGCACGAGGTGTGCGGTCAGTATCTTCTAGTGCAGTGGAGTCAGACGACAAAAACACTTACTGTGATAATGTAGCGTCTGAGATCAACCATACATATATGCATCCATAAGGTGGACCGGCTTGCAGCGGGACGTAGTGAGTGTTTTCCACCTGATTGGGACAATGTCACCAATGTATGTCACGAGAAGCGCAAATATTTGAAACTGACCATGATTACGAGCGGCCTGATCAGACTCAGAGGGAGCACGAGCAAGAGCGGCCTCCAATCTCTGCCCCATACACCGTATACACGCAGCGACGTGAAAGCTGACAAACGGTCACACGGTGAACACATTGCAAAGTAGTGGTTGGAAGAATGTCGCTTGCCTGCGAATGAGATATAATTTATGAAGAGTAGCGCGTCATCAGTGTGCGTGATGTGGCCGCATCTGGGTCGCGGATGAGTACTGAGCAGCGAACGTCGCGAGAGAGCCTGCGTTCAGATACATACGTCTATTCACATGGATCGGATGTGAGAAAGGGAACTTCGGTGCGAACGGCTCAAACATACTCACTTTATCGCTGGAATTCCAGACAAGAACTTCGAGCACGAAGAAGATCCTCTCAATCACTGCCGAATAGCGCATGAAGAGGTAAACGAATGTCGCTCCCGTGAACTTGCGTCTCCATATTCGACGGTACTCCTCGGGGAATGTCATGATGCAGTCAAACCACAACAATGCTAAGATATCGACGCTACATCAGCCCCAGGTAGACTCGGCTGCCAGTAGCAGAGTCAAACGTACCGGAGGATGCTACGATGCAATAGTTTTCCACCAGCCTGTCAAATTTGCAATATCGTATCAGGTTTCTTCTGCAATTGCAAGACGTATCTCAAAGTAGGATGTACATACAATCTTGGGAAATCCCCAATAATCTCCTGTTCATAAGTCGAGTCGGTCGACATGTTTGTGCGAGTCAATTGTGGCTGCGAATGGAGGGCAAGGAGCGCAGAGCACAGCGCCGTCGAGCATCAGTCCACATCGGCTTCTAATATACCACCGCGCGGTAGAGGCGGCAATTTGGAATGGACCCCGCGATTGCGTAGTACCGGACATTGGCAGGCCATAGATGGACAGAGGCTGTGTGCCCGGTGCGCCAATGGATGTCGATGGGCGCGAATGAGCTGGCGAAGCTTCTGTCCGGCGTTCGTTTGTCCGCTCTCGCCGGCGCCGAGCGCAGCAAGTGCGGGGACAGCGGGAGAAGTTGATCATGAGCGCATTAATGATAATTGTAAATTCACCTTCCTGCCTGTTGGGATCATGCGAATTGAATGTCAGGACCACTCGCAGATATACGACACGATCGTACTCACAGAGCGTTGCGATGTACGAGCAGATTAAGGGTGTATATCCAGGTCAGACTTTGCACGGCGAGTATGGGAAAATGTGCGAGATCGATAACGCAGCCGGAGCTATGACTCGTTCGCGGGTATAGTGATGCATGGCATGATCTGACGTGAGGTCAGAAGCTAGCAGGAGAGCGCCGACTGTGCCTCGGGGAACGCACAGCCGAGTGTACCTTCTTGACCACACGGTCCGGCATGAACGTCGTATCGATTTGGCAGTTCCTGTGCCCCGCAGGCTGTGCGCTCCCCAGCACGGATAGTTCCTCGCTCACTAGAGCACAGGCGACGCTCTTCTCGCACCAGGTGGCACCGATATGAAGACCCACGATCCTACTCTTATCTGTCAAGGAACCGCCGAGCGCGACAGATGTAGCCACACCCATGACCAGAAGCACAGCGCCGGTACAGGTAGTCTGGGAACCCCGCGCTGGAGTGGACTCCGGGTCGAAATCTTCAGTGCTGATGTTCGTACATCTAAAGAAGACACAGGCGTGAAGTCAAATTGTATACAGGCGCAAATACCCTCGATCTGACTATGACAACGAAGTATCCCGACAGGCCAGAACATGATAAGAAGCCAGAGAATCACCGGATATATGATCACACTCACCTACAACCACATTGAATGCATTCATCACTAGACGACATCGCCAGCGGGTGAACTCGCTATGTCTGAGTGCTTCATGCCAGTTTTGAAAGGGTCGTTGGAATAAGGCGGTACCTCGTCCTCCCGCTCGTCAGGCCCGTGGTAGTCTGGAGCGAAGTCCTCATCGCCCGGGATCATTCCTGCCCTCGTTGATATATCGAGAGTTGCGCCAAGGTTGCCGACGAGTGCTGAAGAGAAGCCCTTGGACCTGACATCCGTCCAGTGAAGCGTCGACTGCCCTTGCTCGGCTTCGTTTTCGGCGAAGTAGAGTCCGCGGAGGTCCAGCATGAAGCGCGAAGCAGCAATGTTGACTAATCTGAATCGGAGTGAGTTCAATCAGCTTCAAGTGTCCAGATTTGGATCCACATGAACACCAGTTGAATTACTCGCCGTATCCTGCGGCTGCCGAAGAACACTGCCCTGAAAATTTGAAAACAGTAGTTGCTGGCTAGGTGGGTGTGGGAGGTAAGTGTGCCTGACGCCGACCAACTCGCATGGCTGCGCTATGAGGGAATGCCGACCCACGAACGACTTTGCCATCGAGTGGCGTTGCGACGTCAGTGAACGACAGATACTCTGCGATCTGACGCTGTACAGCTACACTGCGAGTAGACGTTTACAGCGCCATCTATTGTTGTAGCCCGGAGGAGTCGCCGAAAACTAACAGATCAAATTCATACACCTGAGGACATCTACGAATGCTAGGGGGCGGTCAGCCACATCCCTCTCATACAAGACACCAACAGTGACATTACCAGCATAAATAAGACGCCCGCACGTCGGCGACTCCGACACAGTACCGCCTCCCAGGGTCGCTCGCGTGCGGACCCGCTCACAGCCACAAGAAGCCCGTCGGCGCGGCGAGCTCGATCTCTGCGGCTTGCTTCAAGCCCTTGCCCCCGTCCACGCGCTCGAATACCCGCACGCCGCCGCCGTGCACACCACCCGCGATGAGCCAACGGCCGTCGGGGCCGCCAAACTCCATCCCACGGAGGTGCTTCAGGTGCGAACGGACCTCTGCGACGCGGCCGATCTTGCCGTCGTTTGCCTCACTCACGGGGGAAAAGATGGAGATGATGTCACCCTCGGGAGAGGGATCGTTGCGGTTGGAGACGTAGATGTACGGTGTCGGGAAGGTCGAATTAGTCTGCGGCATGAGGATCTCCGCCGCGAGCATCTCGGCGGAAGCGGGAGGGGAGGGGGAGTCTGCATGGTGGATATCGTGTCGAGGAGTGTGGGCTCGGAAGGAAGCGGGGGGAAGCGGTGCGCGGAGAGCTCGCTTGTTAGTTCGAGGACGGTGTAGAGAACGTCCTCTGCATAAGCCTGTGAGTCGCTTCGGTAACGGAGATGGAAATAAATTGCGCACCATGAAATGCGACATGGCGAGGACCGGAACCTGCTTTATAGGGTACCGTGCCCTGCTCTACCCATTCGCCGCTCGTTTCACGAACCAGTCGGCGGGTCTTGTCTGAACCGAGGTCCGGGACCAACAGCTCATCTCTGGTTGGATGCGGAATAACTTGGTGGGGGTGTGACGATTCTTGTCTGTCTTTGTTAGGCCCTGTCCCATCGAATTGCAAAGTAGAACGCGAGCTCCCGAAAACTTGAGATACGTCCGTAGTAATCGGAACGGCGACAAATCGGCCTGAGGAGTACTGTAGTTCTGTCTCCATCAGTAGACTTCCGAGACGTACAGAAAATATACCGCACGTACATTTCCAATGATCAGCTCGGTCTCTAAAGCTACGAGGGCACAAGGGTCGGCGCCTCCACTGGGGACCTCTCCGATCACGGCACCGCGACCCTCAGCATCGAACTTCAATGCGACGATCTTTCCATCCGATTGTTCGATGCCGGTGAATACGATACTTCTATCCTTGGGATGAGGGGTAAGCCAAGACGGGTGGTGTCCAACCGTGACAGTAGAAACCAGCTCCAGCGACGGCGCTTCCGGATCAAACACGAGAGTGTATATCTCGTTTGTGTACGACGCGACTAGGATGCGATAGACCATGCTGGAAGGTTGAGAGGACGTTATCGCAGCGACGAGTGAGTTTGAGAGCAGTCTTATACGGAGGGCGGGCCGTTCGGGAGCCGAAATATGTCCGCCACTGATATCGATACGGCGCAGGACACGCTAAGGCTCGTCGAGGACGACGGTCGGACCTCATCTCTGTAGAGTTCAGCGCGAGGATGAACTTGGGTGTGGCTCAAGCACAACTACTTACGCGCACTTCCAAGTTGAGCGGAACAAGTGGGAAGCGTGTGCGAAGCGACAGAAGAACCTGGGACGGCGCCCGAAAATTCTCCTTACAGCTATTCTGGCGCCACCTCTGCCTTCATAACGCAAGGGCTGGGTGACGCTATGGGGATGGCGTAGGGCAGGGCACCATAGTTTCGCCGAAGGGTATGTGCAGATGATTTTGGCAAGGAGAGTGTGGCCGACATGGACGGCATCGACCGACTTTTCACCGGTGCTGAGAGGCTTTCATACCAGTTTGTACCGTGACCAAAAGGCCGTGTTACGTGTCGACGGGAGAGCACATGCCAGTTAGGCTGCAGGGGGCCTTGTGAGCGTCGTGCCTTGGCTACGCGAACGGCGAAGTCCTCCTAGAGGGCTTCGGGCGCAGTAACAGGATTTCTGGCGTGGCTTCTACGCCGGCCTTCGAGTATTTCTCTAACCAGAAGAAGCTTAGAGTCGACGACTTCGACCCGGAGGATGATGCTTGAGGTACACCCGACATATGCGCCATACCCCGTATCAGAGGCACGGAGAAATCAATGCGCTTACCGTCACCGGCAGAAGACCCCCTCATGACCCTCTCATTCCACTTTACGACCGTAGATTGTTGCATTGCTGGCCATGCTAGCGGCGAGTAGCTGATAAAAATGCAGACAGGAGGCCGAGTGCACACGTTTATGTAGTAGCAAGTGGTGGTACAGAGTCAAAACAATGTTGTCGTAATCCTGACGCGGTCAAGTTCATCATCGTGGTCAATGCGATGATTAGATTAGATCTTAGATCTTACCGGTGATTTGATTAGATGTATTTCAATGAAATTAGCCGCTGGGTCATAATTCCTTCGAAAGTACTTAGCTTGGTCCGACTCACATTGACTGTCAATATCTCAACAAAGGTCAGTCTATAGTCACGGTTAGCTCGTTTCAGAACTCATACGAGGCCAAACTGGATGTCATAGGGAACGTTTGAAGCATGTCGTAGCAATTCATTGTGAAGGCTATGGCCGCTTAGATTAGATCCACTACATATGACTTTAACTGTCCTAGGCCCGCAGCATGATCCTGCGCGCGGTCCCGAGTCTTTGCTCTCGACCCTCATCCTGCGCGCGCGGTCCTTTGCTATCCACCCCATACGGTCGAAGGACTCGCGTTGCTTAAAGGTCAAGACGCCAATTTACTAGCATACCAAGCACACGCCCCGCTCCCCTCGCGCGCGAAGACTCAGGTTCAGCCTCGGCGTAATACCCTAAGCTGAGGATCAGTGGTGAGTCTTCAAGCTTTAATTCATAGTGTCGCAACCCGCTCATAGCCTATAGGCCCATCCTATTTGACTACAGGCCAAGCATATCAGTGATTCAGTATAGACAATGATTCTGGACAAGCAGCCTCTTCCAGGAGATGAACTAGACCTGCAGGATGCCCCACCTTCCTACGATGCGCTAGACAATGTTCCTGCCCCCCTACCTCGAAACGAGAAAGCGGGACCTTCGCCGACATACCCTCCGCCTGAACACAGCCCGCTATCCCCCAGATCCCCATCCGCCCTCACCGCCAAGCCTTCCAAACGCGTCTCCTCTTCCTGGTTCAACTTCGGACCGGCTTCGCGCGCAAGCAAAGAGGTGCGCACCACGATCCAGGGCCTCATCCGGGACCTCGTCAAGCAGAACGACGCGCAGGGTGCGCTGGGCGTGCTCGAGAGCTGCGCCGACGCATGCCTCAGCTACGACCTCTCCCTCTCCACGCTCCTGCAGGAGCGCACGATCGAGGGCCACACCCCGCTCTACTGGGCGATCATCAACCGCCCGACGGACGCAGACGGCGCCGCGACCCCCGACGCCCCGGACGTGGTGACTGCGCTCCTCGCGCACGCTGCGCCGCTGTCCGACGCGACTACGGACGAGCTGCGCCTCGCGTGCCTGCACACGTCCGACCACGGCCTCTTCCAGCGCCTCCGGCGATCTCCGGCGTTTTCCCCGCTCTCGGGGGCAGACGAACTTATTTTGGGGGCGAGTGGGCCCGTGGACGACATCGAGGTCGAGGACGTGCCGGGCGACGAGGTCGGGTTCGTCGCGACGTTCCGGATCCCGATGTTCCAGAAGCGGATGCGGATTTCCCAGGAGATCTCACTCGAGTTCATCGCGAAAGGTGCGTGCTCGCGCTAGCTTGTGTGTCCAATGGGATAGTAGCTAACCGACGCTCGCAGGACGGATGTGGATGCTGAAGTGTCTCGTCGTAAAGGAGCAGTGGGACTCCCGCATCGGCCACCAACACATACGTGCGGGCAGCTGGGTGGTGGTGCTCTCACTGCTCCCTCACAGCCCTCCGACGTGGATCGACTCGCGACTCGTTATTGAGGACCCACGGACACGGACACACCCCACCCCAGCTCCCGACCCGGCGGTTCCCGGTCCCCCAACGTCTCTGCGCGACGCTGTAGAAGGGATGTTCCAGTACGATGCGCAGAACGCGACTGCACCTTCCAGCAAGCCCAAACCGAAGATCGAGATGCGCATGAAACGCTCAGACCAGCTCATTGCGCCAACCTCGATGCGCACGACGAACTTCTCGGTCATCACCGCGTCATTCGAGGAGAACGCGCTTGCCAACAGCTTGCAGTTCAAGTACGTCACTTGCACTTGTCTCTTCACGCAATTGCTAATACGCTGCGTTCAGGGGCTGCCCGTATATCGAGAGCGACGGCTCGCTCGTCGCTCGGTTGGAGGCTCGACTTGTGCAGCCGGGTGCTGACTGTATTATTTGCTGATCGAGAGGCTCCTGCCACTCCCCATCATCTCTCCCCAACCGAGTTGTTGTGCTTGCTTGTGTACCACCAGGATTGTAACACTCTCTAGGCCGTCGTTGGACTCTGCTTTGCTCGCGCCTTTACACAGGCATTTCTCGTGCCGGATGTACATTATGTTGTGTTTATAGATACCCACCCTCGGGGAAATACCCGAGAAGAGGGCATGCTCCACTGCCCATACCGGTGTGCGACACCCTTCAGGGCGCCGATGGCACCAGAGTGTCCTCAACCAACTTCACTTTCAAGAACACTCCTCATGCCGGGGGCGCTCCAAGAGACACGTAACACAACTTAAATCGAACAAACGTACAAGTACAACTAGGACTGTCCACAGGCTATTAAACGCGCGCAGAGGTATATACAACTATCCATCCTCGAACACCTCCCCGCCCCCGCGCCATCCCGCGTTCTCGCGCACACGCGTCCCTAGCACGGGCGGCACGTCCGGCGGGAATGCACACCCGGGCGAGGACATGAGTGAGCACGAGCCCTCTTCCGTCCCGCTCGCGAGCGCGACTCGGATGTCTCCCTCTGACTTGGACCCGCTCTGCAGCCCGAGGCCGTCTCTGTCAGTGCTCAATCAAAGTCAGCCGAGGCATTATGAGCGATGTGTGTGAAGCTGGAGAACTAGGGGGGATGACGCACGACGAGAGGGCCTTCAGCTCGAAAGCCTCTGCGAGTTTCTTCCCGTTCATGCTCCGGCGGCCGGCAGCAGAGATGTCAAGGGCGAGGCGCGGGGGCGTCCGGTCCCTGGACGGTCGTATTGGTATCGTCACGGGTTGGGCCTCTCTGTGTTGTTCATGCAGAGAGTACATCAACACCAATACCGGGCCCCGGGTTTGCGGATGGTGAGATGTGGTCGCTAACGCACCTTCGGAAGGCGTCCCACCAGTCCTGGAGGAACTTTGCCGGAGTGAAGGACACGACGGCGTTTTCCGCCACCAGTTTGTCATATCCTCGACATGCAGTGACGATTCTACAGGGCAAACGAGGTCAGGGTTGCACGAGATTGGTGCGCATGTATACCTCAGAGGCGGAACTGACCCTACGAGACCTGCAAAGGAGTTCAGATGGAAGCGCTTCGCCGAATATATATCATCCGGACTTACAGCCAACGAAACCTATGGCCTACAGATGGAATGGTGAGCAATGTTAAGTACTAACATCTACACTAAAACGTCTTGACACGTACCCGTTTATAATGCGCTACATAAGGTAAATATGAATACTGAGCTTTTCGAAGGCCGAATGCAGGAGAATAGGACTTACGGTCCATACTCTGGAAAGCAAAGTACACGGTCTTCCGAACGCAGCAACCTGAGCAGCGTATATACTTTAGAGAATAAGATGTAGACTCACAGCAGCAACAACAGAGCAGAGCCAGTGAAGCGTAAGGGTAAACGTTTCCAACATAGGCTCAGAGACAGCACGCCGTCGAATGCGTTCTCGGCGACGTGGAGGTGGAGGCGAAGACGATGGGGATGAATGTGGCGAGCGAGGAGCTGCATGTGGGGCAACTGCCGTAGATCTTGTTTCGTGTATCTTAAAGACACCGAGCACCCCGAGCACCAATATGAGCGTCGAAATGTACAACACTATGGACAGTGACAATGTGTGAGTACTGAGTGACTGCCACTATCTCGTGGACTACGGGTGGCATAACAAGTTTGAAAGGCGGAGGAACGTACGAGCAGAGACGAAGGGTGTCTGTTTGTTCCCAATGTAGGCTATCTTCAGCTCGGATATCTCTGGAAACATACATGAGCGGCGATGTTGTTGGTGTTCTCAACGGGGAAAATGAGCGTACGGAGGCCGATAACGCCCAGGAAGGCTAGTAGAGACGTGCTTGTGAGCGTGCTGACGACTGCATTGTTCCACAGCGCATTCCTGAAAAGACATGAGTTATGCGGCGAATCATGCTGTTGTCCCAGTGAGGCTGCGGGAATTCGGCTACTACTACTTACACGCGTAGTAGCATGATACCGAACCCGGACATCAAGGACAGTCGCCGCAAGCCCTGCAGAAGCGACATCTCAGGGCCATCATCCAAGGGCAACTCAGTCGCCTGCTTACTAGCGAGGCGCCGCCAACTTTCTGCCACACAGGGGTCATTATCACGAACGAGAAGGAGCGGAGAAGGAGCTCACCTCCGCAAACGGAGACGGGTATGCGCACACGTGCACAATCTCGAGTAGCACCGACACCGCGGTCACATACTGAGAGAGGACGTATAGCACGACGAGGGCCCATGCAGGCCTTCGTTTCCTCAGCATTCTGTAGTCGCGTGGGACCCTGCTTACAACGACCCATCTATCATCGCAAGGCACACGGTACTTCGTCAATTTGTTTTAAACGCTCGAGTCTGTCAAAGAACTTACAAAAATGCACCGCCGAAAAGCTGAACTGTCATCAATAGGACGCCTGTGCAAATCCGTGACGTCAATTTTAAGGAGACTTTGAAGATGGATTGGAACACCACCATGTTTGCGATTCGCGTCTTCAGTTGTGCTATGTATGACACTGTGGCCGATAGAGTCAGCCATGTTGCTCGCAGGTTTCGACCGAGCGTCCGCGGCGAGTGGGATCAAGATTCTTAACAGTATGTGACAAGGAGGGGAGGTCTAGCAGGGCTCCGAGTATATGACCCATCCGGCCCCTGCTTCCAGCAATGTTATATGCTTGATACAAAGGGCGGACGGTCGTCTGTCCCTGATTGTGTACGTGAGGTGGTGGTGGTGGTGGTGGCTAGTAAGGAACACTTCATGTCACATCATCAGGTGGCCCCGCTCAACGGCCGAGAGACCTAGCTTCATTGAGTAAGTTTGAACCCCCGCGAAAGCTGATTGTCACCCCAACGCTCGCTAAGCCTGGGGAAAAATAACTTAATCTCATCACCAATAAGCGTTTGGGTGCCACGCTAGTAACCTTGCGTGGCTGAGACACAAACTGCGCATGGGTAGCTTAGTGCATGAGTTCAGCATCATAGCACTGTATGCGTTGTCGTCTATGACACCGTTTAACATGTGCGACGAACGTTTGCCCGCTTAGCTCATCCGATACAAACGAGCGTACAAGGAACAGGGGTTGCGCCACATACCCTGCCATCGCTCCCATTCAAGCTGTCGAAAGTGCATGGACATCAACGAGCCGACAAAACAGAGGTGGGATCGCCGCCCACACGGTTTTGGGTTGCGCGGGTTGAGAGGGAGAAGCTTGGCGATGGGAATCCGTGTAGGACTGAATATGATTGCCCTTTTGGGAATGATAGCAAACGCCGGCAGTGACCGGGTGGCGTCGCTAGTTCACGGTATAACGTTAAAGCTTACTTGCTAACCGTGATTAATTCACGGAGGCAAATCTACAGAACTTCATGCGCTGTGTTCTCTACGGCATCCATACATCACAGGCGAATCCGTGTGGAAGGGTATATGTTCAACTTCGTATGTTTTTCTGCATTCACGTCACCTCCACAGAGCAGTAAGATAAACATACCCAAAAAGGCAAAAACGCGGTCACGAGCGCTCCAGGGACACCTTCACAGTGCGCAACGCCATTCTTCGCTTTACGAAATGCCACATTCAAAACGACATAAGCAACCCTACGCTTGTGATGAAAGCTCACATGGGATGTCGCTGCAATGTATAACATTGAAATGGTATGTATGCTTAGTTGTGAACATAATACCTGACCTGATGATATCTTGGTTCGAGCCAGTCAGAACGGTAGATTCAACTTCCTTCACACGACAATCACCTTCCTGGTTCCATTGGGGGTCGTATCGCTCCACCTTGACAGTCGTTCCATTGCCCTTGAGCGTGATCAACCGCGATGTGGCGTTCGACTGGAGACACAAGTATATAAGAGAGGTACATACCTCCTTTGTTCGCTTTCTTCCCCCCACTACCCACTCTCAAGAAGTTAGCAAACCACCGCGATCCGATGTCCGGACTCCGGACCAGCCGTACGCTCCGCCTGTCACCCTAGTCTGGCAAGTACTTCAGTAATAAATCCCAGCTCACAGAGTCAAAATGTGCGTATCGATTGCTGACTGGCAACCAAGGCGTCCCGTGCATGCTCTCGCCCTTGGTGCCTATGCTTGAGGCCCAGGCTCATCAGGGTCGTGAACCATCATGATTGAGGACTGCGGACTTCCCAGCAAGATTTGCAGCAAAGCTTGGTTGCATCTCGCAGCGCAGCCCCTTCGATTCCCATGGCATCTGCGGGGTTTAGAATGGTTGCCTTGCTATTTTCCTGGCTCCTCTTCGTGATGTCAGGTGCAGCATGCAAGTTGGCAACCATTGTGGAATGAGGTGTAGTGCCATGCTTCTTCGGTCAACTCGGATGAATGACGATATGCTGATCACGATTAATGAGCACTGGACGCGCGACACGGCCCGAAGCTCGAGCTTCTTTCGCGCAACTTACAGCAAATGCTGGCCTCTTTCTCGGCCAGCGCAACCGGAGCCGACTTGCGTCCGGGATGCCCGAGTTGCGTATCCGGCGATCATCGGCGTCTAGTGGCCACGCCGCTCGAGGACCCAAACTCTTGGCCTGGATGGGCGGGCCAATCAACAAGTCAACCTGGCATCGGATTCGTGTTCTCAGCCAGTCTCAGCGACGAACAGGCACTCGTCGGTGTCCAGCTCGTGCCGGAATGCTTCGCGTCGCGTCGCATTTGCGGAATCTGTGCCGTAACCTGTTGGACGGAGGACCGGTCGTCAGGCATCGTCTCCCACGCGCCGTCCCGAAGGCCGACTTCGCGCACCCGCACGATCCAGGACCGCTGAGGTGTGCCACGCACCTATACTTAACCAATCTTTCTTCCAGATACGTACGACCATTTGCCGGTTCCAAGACCATGAGGCCTGCGGGATCTCGCCCCCATGTTTGCCTCCATCCTGCGGAGTTTCGCGGCAGCGCAGGTCGCTGCACTCCAACGCGTGGATGTAAGGGGAAGGCACAGGTAGCGTCGCGTATGCTCCGGGCCCGCCGCTACCGCTGTCGCTGGACGTCAACTTCCTCGCGTGTCTCACTGACAAGCAAACGTGGGATGAAGCGGGTTTCGATGATAATGAATTAGCAGGTTTTCGCGTGATGCATAATCATAATGCTAATCTCCTAGGTTGATGAACTATAAAGTGAGTAATGAGTCGCCTCCAAGCTTACAATAGAGGAAGGGGACATACCGCTACACCGCCATGATCCTGTTGACAATACCATCGTCGCAATGCGACGTTCAAGAGACGCCAACGGACGTGCGGTGCATGGGAACAGATCTACCGCTGTCCGCCGTTGCCCATTAACGTTGTCCGCGCTCCGCAGCTTCCCCGGACGACGAGGCGATTTACGTACGGATGTTCACGTCCAGTGCAACTCCGGTGAGCGGGTTGTCGCTCGCACGTGGGGGAATTTCGCCTACCGGGACGCTCGTGGAGCACAGCGCCGCCACGAGTCTACAAGTCGCCGCGCCTGCGGTTCTTCCAGTCAAGTCAGCATGGTTGGCCGCTGTCGAACGTTGAAATCGCCGCTGCTAGTACCAGACACGCGACGCACGGGGAGCTTGAGATCGCCGCTTGTGTCAATGCGCGCGCGGGCGCTCGGAGGGACGATGCCAGAGTACGTAACCCGATCTGGCTCGGCTGCTCGCTTACGTCCCGGACGGTGCAAGGACGGGCTCGACGGCGGAACTCGCCTCTTGCCTCCGGTTCGCGTTCTGAGTCCACGCCTCGCGCGCCCTGACGGAAGCCGCGAGCTCTTTACAGTCATTTGCAAACGAAATACTGTAGTCTTCTCCCCCCTCCGCCGTGGCCCGGTTTCCGCACACGCCCGCTCTCGCTGCTGGGCTCTCACCCTTGTTGGATAAATCGGCCTTACAGTTGGAGGCCGGCCTTCTCGAATTCATTCTCGCCACCCTTCCCCCCGGCAGTCGCCCTCGACGTCACCATTTGGTGCATGCTCCCCGCGAGGATCTGCCCTCCACCACTCTAGTTGACATTCCTATCTGAGCCACTCTCTTACCCCTGTTACTTCGAGTCTTCTCATCACCAGCCCGCGCGAAACCCTGGTCGTAAGGCATAGACGTTCAAGCTGGCGGCGTTCTTCTGGCGGCGCGTCTCCCCCAGATGGAAGCGCAAGATGACCCCTTCCAGCCAGGTGGTCCCGCTACCTCCTCCAGTGAGTCTTCGTATCTGGCATCCGTTACCTCCCCGCACCTCTTTGCTCGAAGTTTGGGGGGTAACATACTCACCTCGTTTCTCCGTCCCCTCCTCGCAGAGATCACTCTTGGCATGATCATCACGCAACTCGTTACCGGTTATGCATTGTGCGTACTTCCTCCGTTCTACAAGCGTCATCTCGCAGTCCAGAGCGCGTGCTGACCACGCACGCTCCCAATGGTAGTATGGACTTCCTCTCCACTCTCTCCTGGGACTGGCAGCTGCTTCGAGGCAAGCACGGCTGCCGCATCGGTACATTCCTCCTCTACTTCGGCTCCCGCTACCTCGGCATTACTTCCGTTCTCGCTACCGTCATCTTCCTCGACACATTCCCCGTCGTTTACATCAATGTGAGTACCAACTGCGCTCGCGCGCACGCATCGGGATCACGAAGGATGCAATCTGACGTGTTTGGCACATGCGCTCACAGCCATTGCGGTACATCGCTGCGGTATGTCTGTCGGTACACTTACATGTCTGTTCTTGACGTTGGTGCGCTCGCGCGTCTTGTTCCAGGTCACCGCGGGCTTCGCGCTCGGCCTCGCGTTCTCTATCATCCTGCTGCGCATGTGAGTAATCGCGTCTCCCATTGCGCGTCTTCGCGCATGGTCATATGTTTTGTAAGTAACAACACGCTAACGCTCGCGCGCGTCTGGTCCGCAGATCGTTCATGTACAAGAAGACATGGCTGTGCATCGTGATCGACGTGCTCCGGTTCTTGTTTTGGGGCGTACTGATAAGAGGTGCGCTTTCTCTCGCCCCTCCCCCCACGCCGTAACCTGCTATGCATGTTAGCAAGGCAATCCGGTGCATCAAACGCAATACTAAAGTACACACCTGGTGGCAGGAATGATCCAGACCCCAGCGGTTCTCAACGGGCGCGGTTTCCAATACGCGCAAACAGCATGTGGTACGTCGCCTTGACAAATCAGAGGCCGCCTCCCCCTCTTGCATACGCTCAATGCTGACTCACACACCCCTTTCCTTCTACGCTCTTAGTCCTGCTGCTAGCGACCGTAACGTTCTTCGCCGCGCTGCTGCGCGCGATTTATGTCTGCCGCGCGGAGCACTGCTTCGGCATAAGCAAGCTTGCGCATGTGGTGGTCCGCGAAGACGTCTGTGAGCTGGGCGTCATTTGGGCAGGTGCGCTTGTGATGTCGGTGAGTCTTTGGTTAAATTCGTTGCATTTCTGTCTTGGTGGGATGGTAGGTCGCGTAGGTGTGGTTGATTGCACGCGGCGTGGTAAGAAAAATTGGAACGTGCTAGTGAATGGTGGCGGCTGTGAGGTGTGGCGCGACGGCGCGACGGAAAGGATAGTCGAACTATGTCGTACGGGTGTTCACGTTGTATGATACGGCGTCATGTTGAAATGTCGTTTGGTGGAGTTGACGTGTGTGGGCGCATGCTAATACTGATCCATGATAGGTGGTTCTGTATATGAACAGCGATCCGTCTGGTGAGTCATCTATCCTTCGTATATATCTCATCAGTACTCACTGCAGTATGTGCCTATCTTGGCTCATAGGGACCGCTGCTTTCGTGAGTTGCTAATGTTGTATCTCGCTCGCGGAGGACAGCAAAACTAATTCCGACTTATAGGCGACACTCTACCTCAGTTGTGAGTCCACATACGAAGACTTCGAGCCACCACCTCGGATTATGTATCTAACGTTCACGTTCTCGCATAATTTTAGTCGTAATCATGTAAGTCCTATTCGTCTATCTACATTCTCTGTGAGTGGCAGTAGGTGGCTGACAACGAGCTATCCCGACGCTCTAGAATCGTCAACTCAAACCGGGTATACCGCAAGCTGCTCGCGCGCTCCGATACCTGTCCCGCGCGTTTCTGCGCAACGCTCATTTTGTGCGTCCTTCCCACCGACGTCCATTGATCATTCATACGCTGACACCACTTTCTCTGATGATCCATCTGTTCGTTACCTAACTTCCGACAGCATACGCTTCCTCCGTAATAAACTCTGCCCCCCATCCAGCCTCCCCTCCGCGAACGACCCAACCGGCACATCCTGCCACGGGATGCGCGCCGTCCGCTGGCTCCTCCGGCCCTCTGCCGAACGCCCGCGCGTGCCGGTAGTCGATAACGGCGGCGCGACACGGCGCGGGTCGTCCGTGGACACGCCCTCCGCGCTACACCCCGCGACAGCAATGCAGCGCGTGAGCACGGTGAGCGGCAAGGCAGCCGCTGCGCGCCAGCACGCGGCGTGCTTTGCGAACTCGCGCTCGACGTACGCGCACACGTCGCTGTTCGACTCGCGGGACAGCTAACACGGTGGCCGATCTTGAAAAGATCGGCATCGTGTGGCATATGTATATATGCACCTTGTACCACCCTGCGCCATGCATAACGCGCCGTCGGGCCCGCGGGAGGGAGGACTCTCATGGCCCGCCACACCGCGCTGACTGAGCGAGCCACGGCGCACGGACACAAAGGCCGGGAGAGCGGATGGGAAGGAGTCGACAAATCGAGGAGCAGGAGAGTGGTAATGGATGTGGACGGGGACACACAAACGCGGTAGGATGCCCTGCTTCCCCGCGTCTCCCGCTGCATTCACGCTTTCTTCTCTTTCGTTCCCCCCCTTCGTTCCCCACTTCCTGCGCCCGTTGTTACCGCACGCTCTAGGTCCCAAGGTCATACATCGCCCACGCCACACGCCATACCACATCTCTACGGTACAACTGTACCGTCGCATCATCCATCGCAATTTTCTCCTTTCCCTGACCTTTTCCGGTATCCTCGGCCCTTGCCAAGAAATGCTGTGGACGATCCTCCAAGCTGTGGCGGTACGCCGACCTGCCACCGTTGGCCCACTTGTCCATATCCCGACGTGCACGCATACGCGGCCGATCAAAATATGTACGACCCCCAGCTATCCACAACATCACCGGACTTCGCCACGGCAACCACACCGAGGCTGCCAAACTTACTACTGTAAGTATATTTCCTGGAGTGTGAAGGTCGATTTGCTTACACATAGCTTCTGCGGCGCCCAGTAGCTCTTTAGAACAATTACCACAAGCTCTTGCTGCCGCGCACTGCCCGCTGCTTGACGCTGTTACACTGCAATCTGCTGTCTCCTACCACGCATACACACGCCCGCCGCTCTCTACGACTTCTCTGCTATCACTGCTCTACTGTACGCTCCCTATGCGCTTCGCGCAATGACCTGCACATACATACAGCCGGCAGCGCGCGGCGCGTCGTATGCTGACGTTCTGTTTCCCCCTCACGTCCTCTACACATACACAATTACTGTCTCTACCCGATACCGCTACCTCTTCCCCTTGCCCTTCTCCGCCCTTCCCCTGCTTTTTGTGCGGTGGGTTGGAAACTCAGGCCTCAGGCAGCAACCTTCTCCCCCCTCGTGCACACCGCGATTTCTGTAGCCCAGCTCCTTGCATAATCGGAATGTATGCCCCCTGATCTGAGTTGCAGTCGATGTCTTGCACGTGTGCGTGTGTGCATCTCAACATCATTGCCTGCTTCGTTCCACTTCCTCCTCTTACTTGTCTCCTCTACTATTGTCTTCTACTTACAATTATCGAGCAGCCACCGCGCTACAGGCGAGGCTGAGGTCATGATTTTCGAGCGCCGATGACGGACCTGGTGTTTGATACATTATGAAGTGTTTTGGTTCGGATTGAATTGGTTGCAGAGGGCATGTGGGAGGTGAGTCAGGAGCGCTGAACTCCCAGGGTGAGGATGAAGGGGTGAGGGTGAACGAGCGAGCGGGTATCTAGTGCATGCAGTATCGATATCCAAGATGAAACTAGCGAGGGGAGGATGTAAACGATGTGTGTGTGTATAGGATATGGAGGCTGGCGGACGGAAGATGCGTGCGCCCGAGCGAACGGGCCGCGTCTACCCCACAATATACAACATCGGAGACATTTGAGTAGTCGTATCCCAAGCCCCCCTAGTGGGCCCTAGCCCACCCGGTGCTCACTCGTCGCGCGGGGCGAGGGAGACGCGGAGCGGAAGCTGGACGCCCTTCTCGAGCTCGCCCGCGAGAGTGGGCACCATCACGATCGCCTGGGTCTTGCACACGCGCGCGACGTCGGGCGTGAGCTCGAACTGGAAGTTTGAAACGAGCTCCGTGAGGAACGCCTGGACCTCGTAGACCCTGTGACCGGAAGGGCGCCGTGAGCGGACATTACAGAGGCAAGACACTCCGCATTTAGAGCACGCCGAACGAAGGGAGGACTCACGCGAATCGCCAGCCGATGCACCCCCGGACGCCGGCCGCGAAAGTCAGCCTACACAGGGACCAATAAGCCGGAAACAGGGGTAAGAGCGCGATGAGCAGATACGCACAGGTTCGCGAACACGCCGACGTTGGTGCTGCGCTTCGGCTTCGTCGCGTCCGAGAGCCATCGCTCAGGGTTGAACACATGCGCGTCCTCGCCCCAGACGTCCGCCTCCCTGAATGCGCGCCCGATCGCCCAGTCAGGGACACGCCGGCGCCGGCTCAGAAACACAGCACCCACCGGTTGTACGCGCATATAGACAGAATGAGCCTGAGGCCGGCGCGGATGGGCACCTCGTGCAGGACCTTGCCAGAACGCGTCGTGACCGGTTTTGAGAGCGGGAGCACGTCGTCGTGCAGCGCCTGGCGGTACGTGTGCGGCACCGCGCAGTAGAAGCGCAGGACCTCGCGCAGGACGGCCTGCAGGTACGGCATTGCCTCGAAGTCGGCGACGGAGAAGTCTGCGTCGCCGCGCTCGCGGATCGTGCGTTCCATCGCGTGCACCTCGCGGCGGAGGCGCGTTTGGATGTGCGGCTGGCGCGCGAGCTCGAGCAGCGCCCAGCTGAGCGTGTTCGAGGTCGTCTCTTGCCCAGCGAGAAGGATTGTCCTGTGGGGTGCGGGGCGAAGGTCAATTTGGTTCCTCCGCGTGAAGTAGACATGAGTATAAGAGTACCGACCGCATTTGTGCTACGATCTCTCCGTGGCTCAGCTTTCCCGCGCCGACTTCTGCCGCATTGGCTTTCACTGTGTCGGGGGGAGCATAATCAGGCCGCCAGAACGAGACGAACTTCGGGTGAGGTTGAGCTCACCCAAGATGCTCATGACGTCGCGGTTGCCCTTGCCCATCAGAAGCGCCTCTGTCTTCGATTCGAGCAACTCGTTTGCAACCTTGTGTGCCGCTTGGCGGTTGAAGCGTGCCTTGTCGAGACCCTTGCCCGGAAGATGCTCATAAAGGAAGTCCTGGATGCCCATCGGGACATAGTGCGCCAGGTTTGTCATGAACATTTTCGCTTTGGATGGCGCAGAGAAGATCGTTGTCCTGCGGGTAAGCATACGGTGAGCTCAGGTTGAACCAGCCTTCTGCCAGGGAGCCATACACGAGATTACTGTAGGCCTTAGCCAGTTCACTAGTTTCATTGTCGAGCGCGCCGAGTTTGTAATCGAATGCCGCTACATCACAACGCACATCAGCGAGCAGATATTTCGCATTGTAAGTGTGGTACTGCACGCACCCTCGCCGATAGCATCTAATGTTGCTGGCGCGACGTAGTGGTGCACATTCAGCACAATCGAGGGTTGAGATTGTTCCGTCAGCAAATCTTTCCACTTGAGCGTCACCTGGACAGCAAACGCAATGATGATCAATGGAGCCTGGGATCGTCATGGGCCCATTGGCAATAGTCAGTCATACCTGCTCGGCGTAGTGTCGGAAGACTGGCAATAGTGCTTTCGACTCTGATAGTCCGAAGGCGGGAAGCATCACCTTCCGCTGACGTTTGTGTACATCACCTACGCGCAAATCCTATGTGAGGATCGAGAACGCGACTGGAGTAGCACTGAACACGAGCGAACGGCCGTGCGCGCGCTCCACGCACCTTCTGCCCAGGTCAAGCCCGTATCTCCAATCAACCGGGAAAGCACGCGTCGTTCGGGCTGCTTTGGGAAATTGTACCCAGACGTCTGATAGACGTACTGCAACGCTTTGGGGTCTGATATCCACAGCATGTCCTCCTGAACAAACGCAAGCGCCCCGAACCATCAGCATCGCGGCCCGGGGAATGCCAGCTGCACACACGTACCCCGAAGGGCGCCTTCACGCGCACGATCCCGCCATACTGTGCCTGCCACTTGAAGTCAGTGCTCCCCACCTCTTCCGTGAACAGCGCGGGGAGGTGTCCTGCGGGCGCGCCTGTCAGCTGTGGCTGATATCACTGCGGTTCCGCGCAGGCGAACATCACGCGAAGCGCCAGCATGCATGATGCACTTACCGAGCCAGAACGACGTCGACTCCGGTCCCGGGAGGTCAGAGATCGACGGGCGTGTCAGGAAGCGATAAATAGAGTAAACGAGCGCAAGGCCCCCGAAGACAGCCGACAGCAGAAGGGCTCCCATGGGCGATGGTCGGGGTGGGTGGGATGTGCGGACGGAGGTGCAGGTACGGTCGCCCGGTCGATAAGAGGGTCCTGCTTCTTATATATTACGTGTGGGAGCGGAGAATCATCTCGGCCCAGCCGTTAGCTGCCGTTAGCCAGTCGCCGTGACACGCTCCTGGCACAACCACGCTAATCATGGGTGGGGATGCCAACAACCCTGCGCGACGGGCGCGTGTGCTATAACGTCGAACACCGCTCTGTCTCATACGGATCGCAAAAAGTCCTGCTGCATGCTGATTCAACACTCGACGGGACGCCAGGAGTGCAGCCAGCATGCACCACAGGCAGTACTTTTTGAAACATACTGTCTTCGGCCCTGGATTGTGATGGAGTCCTCGTGCAGAGAGCCGTTAGTGCTTATTACGGGGGACCATGCCCCCGGAGTGCTGGTAGTAGCCGAAACGGGGACAGCACTGGCGGGCAATCGCACCTTTGCCGTGACATCTTCGCCGTCCCAGACGCGCCCCGACGATGGCGATACGGGAGTTTCCGATCAAACTTGGTATGAAGGCTCGGCCGCGCTACCTTCGCCTGGGAGCCGGCAAGCGCATCATGATGCGATTGGCTGCACACGCGAGTGCCCATACGTCAGCCAGACATCTGAAGTTCTCGTGACGGAGCCCCGCAGAAGAAGGGCAAAGCTTCCGCCTCGCGAAGTCCCTCGTGGTGCACGCGGCTGGGGGATGGGAACCCATCTGAGTCGCCCGCCTGGGCGCGGTGGGAACACACCTGGGTCGACGGCGCCAGATGACCGACTGGATGTTGCATTGTACTTCAAATTCGTGGAACCGAAAGGCAACCTGAGGCAGCGAGCGCGGTGGCGCGCAGCACAGCTGGTGAGTAAAGGTGATCGAAATCGTAGACAGTCTAACTTATAAGAGACCTTACGGCACGGTAAGACTTCATCGCCGCGGCGCGCTCGTGCGATGAGTAGGGGTCTTCGGATGATTGTGCCGTGTCTACCAGGCACGGCAGCCAAACTCGGACGTGCACCATTTGCCAACTTGCAGCCTGCCGCCAGAAGCCACGCTCGGGCCTGTACCGAAGTCCTTCCCGGGACGGCGTCATACGTAGTCAAGCATTCACGACGTGAGGGCGCGAACACCCTGGACTTCTGATCATCTGGGATTCTGGGGTTCGGGTAAGAACGTCAATTGATAGTATCGGGATCACTGGTAGGTGTACTAGGATAAGGACTCAAGTACGCACCGATGCGAGGGATCGCCAATATCATGCTTGATGGCCATTCACGCACGGAGTGCCTTGCAGAGCGGGAAAAAAACCATTCGTAAGACCTGCTTGCGTAGCGTTTCGTGATCTAATGGCTTAACTCGGGGGACTTACGCGGAGAGATCGCCGAAACTCTAGGGGGCTGGGATCTACTCTCCAAGCGCAGCGGCCATGATAGTCAGCTTCGCATGTTTATAGACGGAGTTCCTGGATCGAGATTGGGACGTATTCTCAGTAATCCTGCTCGCCTGGAGGAGGAGCATGCAGGAAGCGCTGCTCCTTCAATTTTGGTCCAGGTAATCTTGCACGCGAGGACTACGCGAGGTGAGATATCGCAACCCGGCTGTATGAGCTGTACGAGGTAGACCACGAACGATTAAGTCGCGTCTTGACCAGTAGAGCACGGAGCTGTTGTGGATAAACACCTTGCCTATAAAGAAGCGGGTGAAAGCCCGATCGGAGGTGCGCTGGTGGGGACCTGTGTAATTGGCCCGACAAGCCGTCGTCCAACCACCAGGTTCAGAGAAGCTTGCGTTAGATAAACGAAAGTGTTCAGTATTGATACAACAACTTGAAAGCATGTAAATTAGCACGAGCAGCGGATGATGTACAGGGTATAGCGAGAGCATGCCAGTCCAGCGATAAATTACACCGTAAGTCGTAGGATCGCGTTTTGAGCAATAATCTCCGGGGACGTGAGTGGTCGGCCGGCGCGCACGAAAGCGAGACGCAGCTCCTATGCGGATCAATCAGTCAGTTGAGCATTATTTCGCACCCCAAAAGAGTGTGACGCACCTCGAAACTATGTTGATCGTATGGAGGCATGCTATTAATACTTTGCAAACTATCTGTCATAGCTTGCGGGGCGGTAGGAATTACGACGCCTATGGACGGCGTAGTAAGTAGCAATGCTGCGAGCAACGACATCAACGAGAACCATGAGAAACGCTACCAAACGCAAATGGGGACTTACGTCGTTGAGGGGGTGGGACGTCGGCGAACTTCTTGCCCGCTTTGTATGCCTCTGCTCGTAGCTCCTAGTAGAGAGATAGTACTGTTTGGGGCACGCGCGGTGATGGAGAGCGTATAATGACGAACCTCGGGGGACCACTTCGCGTACTCCGGCTGCGCGACAATGTTCTCAAAGAGCGTGTCACTGCCATACTCCTGCACCTTCGTGGACACAAAGCCCTGTGCAAGGAGATTTGGCGTTGCGCCGGACGGCGCCGCAGATATTGGTGTTGAGGTGGTCCCATTCGGTAATGCTTCATCCTCTATCAGAGGTTCAAACAATGGCGGCAGGCCAAGGGCCGTGCGCTGCTGAGGATCCGTCGGAGTGGCTGGACATGGCGGTGGCGGCTTTCCCGTGGTTTGATACGCTTTCAGATAATCAAGATATCGTCGTTCCTGGTCGGGTAGATAGAAAGGTGGAGATTGCGCGAATGGAGGATCGGGAAGAGGGTAGTACCTCGAAACTTTCGTCCTTCTCACTGCGAGTGGCAGGCACACCCATGTACACCAATCGCTTCGCCGGTACCGCCATCGTAATAGTTCCACCAGTGTTGAAAAATGGATGAGTAACAGTGTATCGCGCTGAGCTAGATGTTGGTCAAGGTGGAATTGTCGGGGAAGGCAATATGGCAGTCCGAAGAGGTTTGGCCCGGGTAGAGTGCATGCGAACCGGGCCCTATGCGAGCTTTGGAATGTGCTTATGTCAGCATACCTATTGACCTCGGATCATAAAGAACTTACATATGCCGTATATATAGTCGCGCTTATGCTTCAGTGTATGCTACACTAGTAGCAATATAGTCATTGTGGTAGGTAGTTTACAGGTAGCTTATAAAAAGCAATTGCAAGAGATAAGGTTAAAGGGTAACTGACTATGTTGGTTCTCTTAATGAATTAATATTAATTTTGGCCCAAAGACTCTTCCTTGAACGCTGCAGGCTCCTCGAGTCGCCTCCTTGGCAAATTGCCCTCATGGGCCTCGAGTCTCCACACGAGCGCGGTACTACCAGCCATCTTGTATCACGCTAGCATCATTCCTTGACACTCCTCTAGACCAAACACTAGCGCTATCGATCCCCGCGCGCTCATATCATCCCGCGTTTGCAATCAACTTGAAAGGGTTGAATATCTGGGCATGAGTCCCGGTCTGGCTTCCTACTGTGCTAATCCACGACTACATATACACAGACGGGAAGTACTAGTGCATACGAAAACCATACGCCCTTGCAAGGGGTCGGCCGTCCTAAGAACTGAGAGCTAGTGCGTATATAAGAAAGACGAGGAATTTGGTGCACGTGAACCGCTGGGGCGCCACGGCCGCCTAAATTTCATCTATCCGAGACCTATTCAAAGTCGGCGTGGCGCGCACCCCATGGAAGGCATACCTCCTTCGAGCTGGATGCACAAGGATGCACATCTGAATCAGTGGAGGTGGCCGTACGGCAAGGCACAGGACACGGCACGACTCGGAGTCCCGATTGTGCGTACTTCTGTGTACGTACTACGTGTCTCGCTATTCCCGCCTTCGCTGCAGTGTCTCTGATATGGTCCATAAGCTAACTGTACCAGCAGTAGGAATCAAGATGCCGTTGACCCATAATCGAAGTTGGCCCCCGGATTACGTCCATAGCCAAGCATTCGTGTCGTCATCTTCATGCGGGATTAGTGATTCGAGTACTGCACATATGCACAGCGGCTTGCCCCGCAGATCGCTTCCTCTCCGAATCATGTACATCGTCTCAAGGTGATACACAGTTGGCAGTCCCTTTCCCGAATGCAGGTGCGCAATATGGAGCCCCCTGGAGTAGCCGTCTCGTAAGGGTAAGCCGAACCTCCCCTACACATCATCAGCAGGCTTATGACGACTATTAGCAGCGCCTTACCGGAAGGGTGTTACTACAAGTGTGCCAGCTCGAGTGGAGTTGGCGGTTCTCCTCGGGCCTCTGCACTCACCTACACCTAGGTGCAGCTCGGAGACGCCCCAGCGATGCGCCCCTATAAGAGGACAGACTGTGCTTAATATCATTATAACCATCTGCTCACATTCGACCGTCATTTTGAACCATGGCCCCCCGTCTTACCCCACAAGGAACGAACTTGTCAACATTCAACCCGCCTCGGGCCGACCATGTTCTATCCATCGTTGGCCTCTATGAATATCACGCTAAACACAGTCCCGACCATCCTGTATTCAAGTATGCTCATCCTGGCGCCGCCTCTGCTCGTAGCGTGACATTCTCCGAAGCTTGGGGCACCATTGGCTCTGCCGCGGAGTTAATTTCTGAACGGTGTCCCCCACTATCTGAGACTGCTCTCGATGACACTAAGGACAGTCCTGTCGTTGGGATCTACGCTATATGCGGTACGTATCCTTCCCCTGAGTGCTGAATGGTCGGTGTTCATGTCACTAATGTTCTTCGTGCGCGTTTGATGATAGACACACTCACGTACATCTACACAATCATCGCACTCATGGGTCTCGGCTATGCAGTGTTCCCTCTGGCGACCAGGAACAACGCGGAGTCAGCCGCTCACCTGCTCCAGACTAAGTGCGTCACGCGTATATTCGTGAGTAGCGACGAGAAGACGCAGGGAATAGTACGACAAGCAAAGGAGATCCTCGCGGAGAAAGGAACGACGCTGGACGTCTTTCAGATGCCTACCCCAGAAAAACTCGCGTCGTGCACGAAATCGACATGGGCCATCACGGAGCAGGTCCGTAGGGTCAGTGAGAAAATAACAATCATATCGCACTCAACCGGTGCGTGTTCCGCCGTGGGTCAAAGGACTTTCGAATGTTCAGATTGTCTCGACACAGGTAGCACCGGCATGCCAAAACCGATTCCATTTACCGGCAAAGCGCTGATAGTTGCGGGAAACACTCCCGGTGCGTTTCCATGGTTTAAAGTTTAACATGTGCCGTCAGTAATTGCGTTCCCTTGATATCACAGCTACCGCTGGAGAGATCGATTGGGGAGGGAAATGCGTTGCGGTCCACACGAACCCACCGTCTCGTGAGTTTTCCGCACAGGTCTTACATTTGGGCTCCAGTGTTGCTCACTCGTAGGGCAGACGGCACTGGAATCTTCACATTAGTTGTACGTCTTTCAAATTAGGCATATTAGGTCTCGAATGGCCTCCCTCACCCGATTTGTGCGCTTTATATCATTCTCATAGTGGGCGGTAAGCGAGTCCTTGATTCACCGCCAGCAATGCCTAACCTCGCCGACGCTGTCTAGGTGTCATGCGGTGCAACGTTCGCGCTCTACCCGCCGATTGATCCCCCAACCATCCCTACCCCTGCCAACTTCCTCGCTGCATGGCAGGCGTGTGAATGCGACATTGTGTTTTGCATGCCCGCGTTCATCGAGGTGAGTGCGTCCTTGTTGAACCTTTATAATTATCGCTCTGAAAGTATGTCAACCGTATAGGCCGTAGCTCGTGATCCCGCTAACGTCGCGGCCTTGAAAGCTTTGGACTATGTCGTGAGTGGATCTTCCGACTACAGCTACGGCGTTGAGATCTGGACACTTTCGAAGGTCTTCACTGGAGCAACCATGACGAAGAGCATCGGAGATATGCTGGCTGCCGAGGGTGTGCGGCTGGTGTCAGTATGGGGAAGGTCTGGCATGTCCCCGCTCGCATGTAGTAGGCCTCACTCACGCATTTGGTATGCAGTACCGAGGTCGGCGCCTGCTCAAAGATCCTCCCCCGCGAAATAATGCCAGAAGACGAATGGGAGTTCTTCGAGTTTGCGCCGAGCGCCAAGTTTCATATGGAGCCCCAAGAAGGCGTTGAGCGCGTTTACGAACCTATCAAACCTGTGTGTCTTCTTCATATAGGAGATCGTTCGACACAAGCGCTGATTACGATTTTACGTCGCCTACCATAGCGCACGGAGACAGCGGGACCGCAAGTCACTAACACGGAAGTGGATGGGCAGCCCGCTTGGGCCATGGGCGACCTGCTGGAACAACACCCGACCGAACCGAACAAGTGGCGAGTGGTGGGCCGGAAGGACGACAAAATCGTGTTTTCCACGGGCCAGATGGTGAGCGATTGCGTTTTTCCTGTTGTGCCTGCATACATGCGCTAAATGCCCCATGCATGGTTCGGTGATCAGTGCAACCCAGTAGAGATAGGTGCGCGTATGACGGCCATCCGATGGGGCTATCTGACTTACTCCAACGTTGCGCAGAGAACATGCTTGCACAGCATCCGAACATAGGCACTGCCATCATCTTTGGCCACGGACGCGTCGAGCCTGGTATCTTGCTTGAGCCGAAGTCCGACCAGCTCGACGGGTCTGCAGGCCGAGCGGAGCAAGTTGAGAAGTACAAGGATCTTGTCTGGTACTACTGAACTATTTTCTCCGGCTTATGGTTCTCTAACTGGAAATGCAGGCTTGCGATCGAGAAAGCAAACGAACAGATGGACAAGTCTTACCCAATCAGACGCAGTGTAAGTCCAAATTTACCGTGCAAAAAGACCCTGGGGGTATCCGCTCACCTGGGCACTTCGCACAGATGATTCTAGTCGCCTCACCTGACAAGCCGCTCGAGCATACGCTCAAGGGCACGACGAGGCGCGGGATGTGCCTCAAGGAATATCAACAAGAGATCGACAAGTTGTACGAGACGGAGGCTGACGAGTCGCCAGAGAAGAGGGAGTTCCATGGGCGCATGTAGTGCTGGGACATCACGCATATCGGCAAAGATGTGTGGAGGTTGACCTGTTGTTACACCTACGGCTTCGGTTGTATCTTCTCGGCCGCACTCTCCGAGTCGTCGTTCAATCGAACAGCCACACACGTTCCATTGAAGGCGAGCTCTGTAGGACTACTGGCAGTGTCTTCCAATTCCATGGAGGCACCCCTCGTCATCTCGAATTCGTAAAACGTTAAGGGTTGGCTCTTCACTGCCTCGTAAATGTGACATAATCATGATGCTGTAGCTCCACATCCTCACAGTCGACCCCTACCCATTACGACCAGGATATATCCTAGATACATCCCCGATACGTTGGACAGCCGAAAGCCGCCCCGGCGAGGATGTATTCGCTCTAGCGAGACTCTAGATATCATCATGGTAAGCCTTCGGCGCGCACATTGAATTACCCAACAGCTTACAAGCGTTGTCGTCGCCATCCACGATCTCCACTACGAACCGCGCATCCCGCTCCGAGCCCGCCTCAGCCATAGTCTCATTACGGTTGCACACCGCGCGGTAAACCACGGTCTCCCCCTCCACATCGCCGTCAGCTTCGACCAGCAGTATCAATCGCGCACTGTCAGAAGGCCCAACGTCCCCGTCAGTGGTCGGGTCCAGCACTTCGAGTGACGGGCTGCATACCTGTCGTAGTAGTCCTCGATGCCGAAGGTGCGACAGGCCTGCATGAGCACCTTGCTCACCATATGCCGGCCGCGCGTCTTGAACAGCGAGCGGCTCTCGGGGTCGTCGTTGTATTCAATCATGATCACGAAGCTCTCATCGCTCTTCCCCTGCGACTGGCTCGGGGTCACATCTGCATAACAAAGAACACATGGTCAGTTGGGCCTTCCAGTCGTTCCGGCAGAGGCGCATCACCTTGAGACGCCGGCGCCGCAAGCTTCGCTGGCGCCTTCTCGAGTTTGACCTGGGGCGACGGCGCACGGTCCGAGGTTCGCAACGTCGAAGGCAAAGCGTCAAGTTGCACCAGCGGCCGGCTCCCACCCCGAGAAGAGGCCGGCTTGGCTGCCGACAGCCCTCGCGTCTGCGTACTCTGAGAGGACAGCGGCGTCTTCACCACTGGGGGAGCAGCACTGATGTATTCCGCGTCATCGAGCTCGTCGTACTCCTCCGCCTCTTCCTCCTCTGCAATCTCTGATCTACGGGCAGAGATCGTGTCTGCAGGTTCGTCATCCGGGTCTGCTAAGCCGTAGTCGGAGAGAACGCGTGGGCGGGCCACGCGTTTCTTGATCGGGGAAATAATCCGAATTTCCTCTTCCTCTTCTTCATCGGTGCTTTGCTCGGGTGTCTGCACGTAAGGCGGCGGCTTCGAAGAGCTGAGTGCCCTGGATAGGACGTTCTTGGGAGGTACCGTAGCCTTTGGCGTGAGCTGAGCCGTCTTGGACGCTGACGCTTTGGACACGTTCCTGCTGGCGTTGGCGGAACTAGCTGTCGGTGTGACTACGCGGTTTTGTATCCCCCTTGTAGCCGCGGAGGGAAGGTCAAAGGCATTCGAGCTTGACGCCATGCTGGGTACATGCATTGGGCGAATACTGGGAATAGCAACGCTTTTCTGAGTTGAAATATGGGACATTGAGGTCTCCGCCGCCGCTGTGGGCTTCGGCGCAGATTCTTCGGCGGGAACAGCGCGTACGGTGACACATGAGAGAACCCGGCCGATGCCCTCCCAAGCTGTGCGGTGAATGCGCACGGGGACTCCAGCAGAGCCAGCCAGTTCGTTCGTTTCGAACATTATGTTGCCTTCCAGGTTGAACACGTCCGCCGCGCAGGTTTGCGCGTCCTACGACGCGTCGTTAGTACCAAAGAACTGTCTGAAGCATGCCATGTACCTCGAACGACTTTGGGAGAGCAACTAGGACGCGTTCCTCGGCGTGGCATAGGACGATCAGGTCTTGAGAAGACTCGACGTGGCCCTCATGTATCGCGGACCGAAATATCATGATGGAGATGTAAACGCTACAGTAATATTTCTCGTCCTTGAAGGCGTCGCTTTTGGAAGAAATTACGAGGAAGAGGAAATGGTGGCTGACGGAAAGAGTGAGTTCCGATTCTACCAGGAATCGGCTTTATAGTGGCTTTAACGCTCTGGCACGTGACCTTCGTTGCACCGCTGTTTTGCCATATTCGCCTTGTATCTCTTTGGTCTGCCAGTGTCTGCGCTCTGTGAGGCTCGGCAAGGCTCAGCAATGGACGTACTGAGATGTCGACTTTGAGCTGAATGCGATCTCTCGCCTCGTACCGCGCGTAAGGGTCAAGTTGGGGGCAAGCAGGTGGTGAAGCGTCTTGCGCTAGAGTATCTAGATATCTATCCCCCACGATCGCGAGGATGCACATGGATGGGGGAGAGGACACCGCAACACGCGAGCAACGAATAATGATACAGCTACATATGTTCCGCAATTGCATGTCCCAAAGATAATACAACATACTCCCGCCAGGGCCTACGCGCTAGCCATGACCACCGGCGCGAACGCCTCCGCGATCTTCGCCTTCTTCTTGCCCGGCGTGCCAGACCCCTTCCCCTTCTTGCCCGTGTCCCCGTTGCTGCTCGACGACGCCATGAGCGGCGGAGCACTCGGGTAGTCCGCCTTCACGTCGCCCATGTCTGACGAGCCCTGGGGCGCACCGCCGAAAGCAGGAGGGGGCGGAGGTGGGGGGCCGCCAGGCGCCGGAGGTTTGGCTTTGCTTTTCTTCTTCGCCGCGTTGGCCGCTGGGGTAGCCTTGTTGATCGTCCCGAGCGGTCCGATTTTCGCATGCGATGGAGTGGGGGCATCGTCTGGCAAGATGATTGGCGGCGCGTCGGAGCCTGACGCGAGTTGTAGTGATGAGGGAGGAGCTGGCCCGCCGAGGGTTGAGGGATGTAAGCCGGGCGGAAATGCGGGGGGAGGAGGCATAGCAAGGGACGTCGATATGTCGGATATTCGTGAGTGGTAGAACGGCTTGAGGAGGCCGATCTGATTGTCGACCATAGTGGAGTCGAAGGGTATAAATGGTGGCGGTGGAGGAAAAGGCGGAGGGGGTTCCTTCGGTTTCGCACTGCAGATGACAAGTTAGCCCTACACGACATTTATGTGACACGCCAGGACGAGCACGCACACTGAAGGATCCTCTTTGACGCCCTTGCCCTTGCCCTTGAGCAGCCGCTTGGGTATAGAAAGACTTGCGAGACCAAACTCGTCCGCGATACCGAGCTCTTTGAGACCAAGGAAATCCTCGCCAAAGGACTCGGCGAAATTGCCCCTACAAAATTATGGGTGAGCAGGCTACACATATGACATAGATGAGCGACGCACATAACGAATTCGCCGTCCTCCTCTTCGTTTTCCATACGAAAGAGGGCATCGTCGTCCCAAGCTTCTTCGGTGGTCTGTAATGATTATGAGATGTGAAAAAATGGCAAACTTTTATGACACTAACAGCTTCGCGGTAAACATTGCCAAGCTTCTTCTCGATGTCGGCGAGACGTCCGCCATAACGAACAACATCATCCTTGATGTACCGTTCAAGATCGCTGATTTGCGTGATACCACTCTCAAACAAGGTGTGAAGGATGATTTCCTGAAAGTGATAGGTCAGAGCTTGCTCCTCACAAGCGATAGTTGCGTACCTCGGCGGTCATCTTATTCCCGTACTTGTCACACATGAATCGAATTGTCCGCCCCACGTTAAATAGATATTCAGCAGTGACACTCGTAAGGACGTCCAGAGATATCTTCGATGCACCTACCAAGGCCCGTAAGACGTCTATTTGTACACATATATACATTGATCATTGTCACTCACCTTGGAAACCTGCGTGCTCCAGAACCTTGGTCCCCATCCAATGCAAGCAATCGTCCGCGTTCTCGGCACCTAACTCCAATCCGCCGCCCGGTGGCTTCCAGGGTCGTTCATCCACCACGTCGTCCAGCTCTTCTGCGGCGTCCGGAACGGGCGGTGGCGCGTAGCCGCCGTTTTCCTCTGCACTCTGGATGAGCGCGGAATACTTAGCGTGCGTCGTGCGAACCCGTCGCAGAGTACGGATGTTGTTGTTCATGTGGAACAACAGCGTATTCGAAGTATCCTTTTCCGCCTTCTTCTTCCGACGAGAGGCGCGTCGCAGATGATTATTGGAGGGAGAGGAAGGGGTAGAAGCGGACGAGTGGGATGAGGCATGCACGAGACTAGGTAGGCCATTGCCGACCATTTCGTCAGAGCGCATGGCATCCCACCAAAGCTCGGCAACATCCTTGTCTATTGGGCTTTGTGTTCTCGCGCGCTTGCGCGGCCGATCGTCGACGAAGCCATTTCTACTATAAGGTTAGGGATTGTACTATCAGACAGACCTTGTACTCACAGTTTCCGTTTCGCGCCTACATCTCCGTCTATAGTGCTCAACATCCCACCGGTAACGCTGTCCCCTTCATCGTCAATGACCGCATACCGGAGCAAACGCTGCTTCAGGTCGGGTGGCGGTGGCGCGTGGCTTTTCGGAGACAGTTGGTGAGCCAGAAATGCGTCCACATCTCTGTCCAATTGCTGGAATGTCGCCATTGTCGCAGGGGTACGAACGATAGCCGAGGACTCCGGAAAGGTCATGTCCCGTTGAATCTTCTTCGACTGTCCGGGAAGCAGTGCCGACTGCTTGGTTGGACTCGGGGAACGAAAGGACAAACCAGGAGCAGTGCGGTTGTGGCCATTGAGGGACACACCATTGACTCGTGGGGTGATGCCGCGCACAGGTACTTCACCAGGTATAATGGGGTCAGCGCGTTCTTTGAGATCCGTGATATTCTTCAGGAGTCTCTCTGCCTTGACCTTCAGACGGCTGGCGCACTGACGGAGTGGATGGTCCTGAAATTCCGTGGGATGAGAAGGCAAGTCGGGGGGAGGATGGTAGGAACGAGGTTTTGGCGGAGAGGACGTGCCGCGACGGGCGGACCTTGATCCATTGCCGTAGGAGGCTTGCACGGCACTCACCTCCGTTGCATTGTACGTGAAGCAGTTCGACCATATAAGGTCAAGGTCGTCCTTGAACTCCTTCTTAGACTTATAATGCCGCGACTTCACTTTCCTCAGCATCGTCTGCAAGTCCATCGGCGTAGAGATGACTGGGAAACGATGAGGCTGCTACGTGCGCGTGCTTGAAGGAGGAACGTACTGTCATAATAATCGGGAACCTCCGACTTGGCCACCGGCTTGAGGAAAGCCTCCGCATCTCGGTTATCCTGAGCGCGAGTCAGTGCACGTGCGAGCGTTCCGGTGGCTGAACTCGCACCATCGTTACTGTGCGGAGGTCGACGAGGAGACCCTCGAGGGAGTCATAGAACGCGTCTGCAAGCTTTCCGGCATCGCTGGCTACTCGCTGCTTGGGCGTGAGGAAGAGTGTGGGGTCACGCGTGCTATACACTCACCCGGGTCTCCTTGACGGCGCTTAAGAGTAACTTGAGCTCGGATTCCGGTAACGAGGACTTGACCCGGCTCGCGGTGAGAGTCCTGAGCAGGTTCTATGCGCCGACGACGTTAGCGGCCAACATTGAGGCTGGATGGCTCGCGGACGTACGTTCATGGTCGGTCCATCCGGTGGCGGGCGGTAGGCCGATGGGGGTTGCGGAACAAGGTGGGGTTTCCAACTCCGCCCCGTGTCATCCAATCGCTGGGCCGCAGATCCGCTTTCGGAGTCCGAAATGCGGTGTCGGCGCTTGAAACGCGACGCGCGAGCAGGGAACGGTCAGCAGTCGCCACTGCTTTAACTTGCTCTTCGACCACCACTCGCTCATGCTAGCTTCCGTCTGAACTTCTCCATCTGCTCGACGCTCTCACTACACTCGCTCGCGACAGCCCATAACCGCACGCATCCCAATGTCCGGCCTGAAGAACTCCCCGTTTGGCAAACGCCTCCGCGGCGCAGATGAAGACAGCCCACGGAAGCATCGCGCGCGGTTCACGCCCGCGTTCGGCGTCGCTCCTGGTTCCACTCCCTCCCTCGATTCGCGCCCCACAACGAGCGAAGGCGCGACACCAGAGTCGCCCGAGCGCGCCGCTCACAGAGATTACGGGGATCGATTCGTTCCCTCGCGCGACGCGGGGGACATGCGCACATCCTACCACCTCATGGACGGAGCGACGCCTTCTACGCCCTCGAAGAATCGCATGATCCCCACCGAATCCGACGCGCTCAAAGAACAAGCCAACGCGATGTTCAATTCCATTCTACACACGGAGGTCACCCCATCGTCGCCACAACGCTCCGGATCGCCTGTACGTCAGCCAGCGGCTTCAACCTCAACCCTCCCAACCACCCCAACGCGTCGACGGCTCTTCGCCTTCAGCTCCCCTTCACGTTCGAACCCAGTCACCCCTTCTAGGCGCTTGGATGTGCCAAACGACGAGGCTTACTCGATGAGCCCGGTTCGAGCAGAGAGTCGCCACTTGCTGGAGAGCCCTAGACGACAGCTGCGTAGCGTTTGCAAGACGCCGTATCGTGTTCTCGATGCCCCGGAGCTTGCAGACGACTTCTATCTCAATCTGGTGGACTGGTCGAGTACGAACGTCCTCGGGGTTGGACTTGGGGCTTGCGTCTATCTCTGGACCGCCCACACCGCGCAAGTCTCAAAACTCTGTGACCTCGGTGATGTTCACGACACCATCAGCTCAGTTTCTTGGGTACAGAAGGTAGGCACGCTTTCCTCACCACATCTCCGTTGAGTCTTGGGCAGGTTAGATCTGTGGACGACTGTCATGCTACGCGTGGGTGGTAGAAAGGTTGTCAGCTGTCAATTCCGATTGGTTGTAACATGCTGGTGCATTCGTCAACAAGACCGTATGGTTATAACAACCAATGGCGCAGACACTAGTTTCTTCAGCAGCGTGTTACATTCAAAGGCACCGCGCATCCGATTGACATCTGGCTTCCAAAAGCAACGCATCAGCCAGCGGCTGCATTGACCCAAGGCGGACTGTGGTACCTGCTCTTTAGCCACATTAGGTGCATGCCATGAACCAGATTGTTGTCGTTGACCGCCATCATCGAGCCTCCGAAGTACGCTGTCTCAGATTGGGTTGCTGCCACCCAATCTCGCAAATCTTATCTAGACTTTCTTTGTTGCACACTTACTGACATCATATTGCTACAGGGTACCTCGCTAGCAGTGGGCACGCTGTCGGGCCGTTTGCACATATACGACGCCAGCACGCTTCAGCTGACCAGGACCTACGAGCGCGCGCACACCCAACGAATAGGCGCACTGTCCTGGAACTCGCACATACTTTCATCGGGATCGCGGGATCGTTCGGTTCACCACCGAGACGTCCGAGAGCCCGGCAGTCGGCCCTTTAAGAAGTGCCAAGGTCACAAACAGGAGGTCTGCGGACTACGATGGAGTGGCGATGGCGGGCCCCAGGCGGCGACGCTAGCGAGCGGTGGCAACGACAACAAAGTGTGCATCTGGGACCTTCGAGGATCGAAGAGGCCTGGGGGACTTGGGACACCCGGGCGCGGCGCTAGCGGGCCTGGGAGCTCCAGTACGGCAGGCCCGAGTGGCGCGGACGATGGCGATGCCCCACTGTGGAAGTTCCACGAGCACACCGCTGCGGTCAAGGCGCTCGCATGGGATCCCCATGTAACTGGCGTTCTGGCTACCGGAGGCGGCACGGCGGACAAACATATACGTTTCTGGAACGTCCAGAACGGCACAATGCTGAACGAGTTGGACACAGGCAGCCAGGTAAGCATCGGTAGCTCGCGTGGCCGCGATCCAGGACGCTAATTGAATTGGTTGATAGGTGTGCAATCTGACTTGGTCGCTCACATCACATGAGATCGTGTCCACGCACGGGTTCTCCTCGACGACGGCGCAGAACCAAATTTGCATCTGGAAGTACCCCTCGTTGGACATGGTCGCTTCCCTGACGGGACACACGCACCGAGTGCTCTATCTCGCCATGAGCCCAGACGGGGAGACCATCGTGACCGGGGCGGGAGACGAGACGCTGCGCTTTTGGAACGCATTCCCGAAGAAGGAGAACCATGAAGCACAACGGGAGAGCAAGCTCGACTACGGCCGGCTCATCCGTTGATTCTGTGCCACTATGTCGCCGTATCTTTATTGCGTTATTGCCCCAGCGCTACGCCCCTACGCGCCCTTGTCCTCGCCCTACCGACTGTGCCGCTCTGCTCCTCTGCTCTACTCCTTCTACTCCCCACCCTCCGGTTCCAGCCATGATGCTTTGCGTGCGCGGGACGGGCTGTCGCCTTTACTGTAAGATCTTGTAGTCGTTCGGCCTCCGTCGCCGCCGGTCTTTCACCCTTGCTGTTCGTTTTCTAGTAGAATACGCTGCCATCTAGTTGCTCAAGGACCTCTCCATACCACTCCCTCTCAACCTGCATTTCGGTCACCGTGTTCATCCCGACCATTCGCACATACTACCCCCACGGTTAAAATCGTAATCGTCATCCCATTGCTCTGTCTACCATGTATCGGAACTGTCCATTGCCACTGCCACTGTCCATCGTCCAATGTCCATCATCTCTTATATCCCATCACCCTCTATCCCCCGGCTTGCGCCCGTATCTCCTGCCCATGTCTCTTCTTGCTATGCCATACCACCAATTGGGTGTTGTCACTATATACGCTTCACATCATCGTTCTCCCTCTATCCATGTCTTGTAGGGCCCTCAAGAAGATTCGACTCGTTCTCTGCATGTCTCTTTCTGTTTCTCCTGGTTCTGCCGGTTACACGTGTGTCGCATACCTACGCCTGCGGCGCGTACGTGCGCACGGTGCCTCAGTCCTCATCGCCCACATCCATACTGCTTCCTACATATGTTGCACAATATACAAGTCTAGAATATCCAGCCGCCTTCGTGCGGCTGCCTCCGGGCACTTGTGCGATGGTTCAGAGACATGTGAGTCTTTTCTAAGAATCCGTGTGTTTCGCTAATTTAGAACGCAAGTCGCCCAGTGGATTGTCCTTACATGGGCCTCCGCGCCGTACGCGTCTTCTGCGTGACGTGGTGGACTCCTCTAAGATCGCTGTCGACGTCGACGCCAACCGCTACACGCTCGATATCGGTACCTTCGAGCTCGACTCTAGCAAGTTCACCAACGACAGCTTCAAGGGCAACGTCGTGGACCTGGGTGCGTTTTTTTCTCTCTTTCCACTTCGACGACATGGACATTAAATACCCTTTATGTTTTGTTTCTCGCTTTCTTCATGCAGCAAGTTCGAGCCTCACGAGCTGAACAAGATGTTTTGGCCCAACGACACGACTGCGAGTGGCCTGAAGTTCCCCTCCAACCGCTAGCTCAAGATCCGCGGTGTCGTCACGCGCGAACTCCTCGCCAACCCCGACTGCTACGACGATGCCGGAAACGCCATGTACGTAGTCGCTAAGGACGGCAACACGACGGACCTCACCGTCGGACGGTACACGGGGCTCGAGGCGTACCTCTGCGACGAGTTCGGCAAGGAGTCGATCGAGGTCGCTATCTACAACTACTCCAAGACGTCGGGTAACTTCTCCGCCAAGGGAGACTCTGGGTCTCTTGTCTTCACCGGCGACGGCCGCCAGCTCGCTGTCCTTCACTCTGGCACTCTCCAGCCACGTCACCTTTGGCACCCCTGCCTGGTGGGTCGCCGACCAACTCATGCTCAAGTACACGGTATACGCCGACTTCAACCGCGAGGCCTTCTGATCGCCACCAATATCCCTCTTTCCCCCTCGCCCACTGTCCTTCACTCTCTCCGCCTCTTTCTGTTTCTCTGTCTCTCCTGTTTCGTCTCGGTCGTTGGTTCAGACGCGTGTTTCGACTACCTTCAAGCGAGGCATAGCTTGAGGCATATATTGTCGAGCTACTACCAGTATTGACTACTTTCGACACCGGGTGTTAGCATGGTATGTGGACAATGTTCATATTTTTCATGAAGGCTAGCCATGACTACGTGCACGCTATTTTACCTCCGTCAGCGTATTATTTTGAACATTAGTCGATTCATGTACATGTCAGTGGTACAATCTGCCACCTACCCGCCGTCGGAGACGAACCACTGGAGGAGGAGAGATGGGGTGTTTATGTCAACCTGCCAGCGGGCCCGGAACCTCCGCCTTGACTCAAACTGAATGCGCTTGCGAAAAAGCGACCTCCCACGTCCATTTGGGGCCATTTCCTTCCACGCGTTCACATCCGCCCGGCTGTCAGTGCAGGTACCGCAGGGATCGTCTTATCAAGCGTATCGCACTGACGCAGACTGTCCCTTCGGAGCAGGAACCCCGGGAGAACCAAAGAGCGGCAAGTGCGGTGCGCCAGTCTGCGTGATAATACGTAGCATGCAGCAATACGCATGCGCAGATTACCAATCCGCTCGGTCGATCAGCCAATTCTCCCATACTCGTACTTTAGTCCTTACTGCATGGCGATGACATGCCATTATTAACAGCATTCTAGCGTTCGAGGAAGGCCGCATGTCGCCATCGAAGCTGGTAGATGTTGCTACAAGCATCGCTCTTCGTCCAATGGTCCACTGGCCTCGAACTGGCTGCCGACCCACAACGGACCCCTCCGAGGCGAGATCAGTCAGCCACGTCAAGACGTTTACCCAGGGATTCCACAGTGTATAAAAGAGCCTGGGTCCCTCCCTGGGTCCAGACAACAAACCTCCCCAGCCCTGCACCAGTCCGCCAATCCACGTCACCCAAACCATCATGTCCACGCCCGCCCTTTTCCAGCCCATCCAGGTTGGCGACATTAAGCTCGGCCACCGCGTCGTGTTCGCGCCTCTGACGCGATTCCGCGCGGATGCGGCACACGTCCACACTGACCTCGGGGTCGAGTATTACAAGCAGCGGGCGAGCGTGCCCGGTACGCTCCTCATCACTGAGGCGACGTATATCACTGCCCAGGCGGGCGGGATGCCCCACGTCCCCGGGATCTGGAACGACGCTCAGGTCGCAGCGTGGAAGAAGGTTCGTCATATGATATTCACTCCCGCATCCCCGAGTCCCCGAGGTTCATATTGCCGAGAGCCCGAGGCGGTGAACGCGCACCTCCTTGCTGCTTGGTTGTTCGCTCGGCAACATCGCGCTAACTGGACGTCTCCAACTCTAGATCACCGACGCGGTCCACGCAAAGGGCTCGTTCATCTACCTTCAGCTGTGGGCTCTCGGGCGTGCTGCGCGCCCCGCTGTCCTCCACCAAGAGAATGCGAGCTATGATTACGTCGCGCCTTCGCCCATCGGCCTCAGTTCGAGTCCTGAGGATGTTCCCCGTGCGCTAACAAAGGAAGGTCAGTGCATCATACGCCTGTGCTGCGTGCCCTTAGCAATGATCATGATGTGCTCATCATCCTCGCACGCACAGAAATCAAGGAGTACGTCCAATGGTACGCCGAGGCAGCAAGGCGTGCGGTCAACGAGGCGGGCTTCGATGGCGTTGAGATCCACGGCGCGAACGGGTACCTCATCGACCAGTTCCTCCAGGACGTCTCGAACACGCGCACGGATGAGTACGGTGGCTCTATCGAGAACCGCGCACGGTTCGCACTCGAGGTTACTGAGGCTGTCGCGGCCGCCGTCGGCCAGAGCAAGACCTCTATCCGCTTGAGCCCATGGAGCAAATACCAAGGTTAGTGCACCCGTTTCAACATCTACTACAAAAGCTTGACTTCGTGTGAACGATAGACCAGGGCATGCAGGACCCGGTCCCCACATGGACTTACCTCGTCGAACAGTACAAGGAGAAGTTCCCTAACCTCGCTTACATTCACGTCGTCGCACCCGGCGCCCCCGCTAACGAGCTCCCCTCGGGCACAGTCGTAAGGTCCACCCACGTAGGAAACGGAACGAAACTGACGCGATCCACCTGAATCAGGACCCCGACTTCATCTACAAGCTGTGGACCCCGCGCCCAGTCATCACCACTGGTGGCTACGACCGCGAGTCCGGCCTGAAGGTCGCGGAGGAGACTGGGCAGATCATTGGCTACGGACGTCCCTTCCTGGCGAACGTGAGTGTCCTTCGTTCCAATTGGGTTATCGGTCAAACTGTCCTCACACGAGTCGAACTCCTACAGCCCGATCTGCCGTTCCGTCTGCAAAAGGACATTAAGCTCAACGACCCCGAATACGACACGTTCTACCTGCCTGTGACTGAGAAGGGTTATACCACGTACCCCTTCTCGGAGGAGTTCTTGAAGACTCAAGCATAAGATGCGCATAAGCACGGGCTGCTGGGGACTACGTGAGATGCAGTGTACATTAGACGGCCATGATGTATTGGGTATTAGGAGTAATGATGTAGAAGCAACTAAATGGTGGTTTACATCTTATTCCCCCTTCGCCAACAGCGTAGGCACCCGTCGTGTCAACTCGTGAAGCAGTGAACCAGCACATAGTGAGTTACGGTATAGTCTGGTATAGTCCTAGGAAGAGCTGTGTAGTAAACGCGTGCTTGTGCATAAATTGCTATCGGTGTCAGTTTGGTCTCATCGGCATCTGCGCTGACTGTGCACTGACATCATCTCTCACGACATTCACTTCCTCGAACCTTGGATGAAATGAATTTGCGGGAGTACTTGCGACATCCGCCGCCGAATTTGATTATAAACCCGCCGTGTAGAGACATTTAAGAACGCCTCGTGAGCATTCCCAGTTCAGCCCAAAGGGTGTCCACGACCGTTTCCACAGGCCACAACTTGTAAAACACGCAAGATCGCACAATGACGAAGTACGTCGTTACAGGCGCGACCGGCGGCCTTGGCTCCCAGGTCCTCAAGTATCTCCTCAAGCTTGTACCGGGTTTGTTCACAGGCCTTCGAGAGGCTCCGACACCCACTCATCGTACCTACCCACCACAGCATCAGACATCATCGTCTCCCTTTACAATCCATCTGGCGCGACACAGCTCATAAAGGAGTCTGGCGTCGAGGTGCGGCGCGGGGACTACGCGGATCCCGCCTCGCTCGACACCGCCTTCGCCGGCGCCGACAAGCTTCTCATCGTCTCCTACCCAAGCATCGCACACGCCATACGCGTCGCCCAGCACCGCAACGCCATTGCCGCGGCCAAGCGCACGGGGGTGCAGCACATCTACTACACGTCGCTCGCGTTCGCCGGCGACAGCGTCGCGGCGGTCATGCGCGCGCACATCGACACCGAGGCGGACCTGAAGGCGAGCGGGCTGGCGTACACGATCCTGAGGGAGGGGATCTACAGCGAGAGCTACCCGCTGTATTTCGGGTTCTTCGACGCGGCGGAGGGGAGGGACGAGGTCGTGGTCCCGTATAGCGATGGCGGGATTGCATGGGTGAGCAGGGAGGATCTCGGGGAGGGGACTGCGAAGATCATGGTGCAGGTGCGGCCTGCATGTGGTGCGGGTGTCCCGTGAGATCGCTAACTCAACGCTTCAGGGCGGATTCGAGAACGAAACACATCTCCTTTCCGGCTCGCGCGCGTTCACGCTTACCGAGATCGCGGAGAAGACGTCCGCCCTCCTCGGACGCAACATCCGCCTTGTCATCGCCTCTGAGGACGATTACGTCCAGGCGAACGTCGGCAAGAGTGGCCCGTGGGGGCAGGAGGAGTTCCTGCGCTTGTGGGCCACGACATACAAGGCGCTCGAGCGAGGGGAGCTGGAAGTAGTGGACCCGCTCCTGCAGAAGGTGCTAGGAAGAGAGCTCAGGCCTTTTGAGGATACCCTCAAGGAGACGCTGGGCTTGCACGGGTCGGTGATTGAGCAGTATGCCAAGTAGAACAAGACCAGCGATCGAGCGGGGTTGGAGTCTCTGATATAGCTGTATGAGTATGTAGGAAAGGTTACGATACCGCCGAACGGCAAGGCTGGCATAACGCCTCTATCCATGCTTCTTGCGATGTCAAATGTTGGACCTCCGCCCCCTACCAACTGAGAGGTCATTAAGATTAATCCTTATATCAGATTTGGCCAGAAATTCACTCACTTTACCTCGGGAAAGATCTGCTTCCCGTTCCCGCTGTCAAGCTTATACCGCTGAACGCCGTCTTCTGGACCCCACGGGACCTCTTCCTCCCAATGACTCACCACCACACATGCCTGCTCGTCCGTTAACCCTTCCCCGTCATCCTGCAGGTACCCGTGCGCTGCCTGGACCATCGCCTTATCCATCCCCGCCCACGCCTCGTCAAGCAGCACGAGCGGCGGCGCACCCACGAGCGCCCTCATGAGCAACACCATAGACTGCTCCCCAGGACTGAGGGACGTGAACGGCTGCGCGAAGAACCATTCCGTCGTCGCCTTGTCTGGATGCGAGTGCCATTGCGCAGGCCCAAGCGCGCGCATCACCTCGTGCATACGGTGCACGCGCCATTCTTCCTCATGCGACCCGGGGGTAAGAGGAATCCCGTCTGGGGCGAGCCCGACGCGTCGCTTGCCCTTCGGCACAAACCCGCCGTCGAACCCGGTCCCTACAGCGTCCCAGACAGTGAGAGAGTGCCGCCTCGGGAAGGCATTGAACAGCTCGGGGGAGACGCGTCCGATTTGCCGGTGCAGGAGCGGCGTGGCCCAGCGCGAGCGCTCGCGGTCGAAGAGGCGGAGGTTGGATGATTGAGTGTAGGACTGCGGGTGCTCGCCTGTGAGCAGCGCGAGGAGGGTGGTCTTTCCCGCGCCGTTTTCGCCGATAAGGTGCCACCGCGAGTTCGCCCGGATTGACCATTTGATAGAAGACAGCACTGTGCGCGCGCCGTACTGCACAGTGACTCCGGACATGTCGATGAGCGGGTGTCCGTGCTGTCGCGGTTTATAGTTTGATTCAGGGGAAGGCTTGGACGACGATGGGGACGTCGCGGACATTGCAGGAGTGACTGTAGATCGGAAGACGTCTTCCTTTCTCCCAGTGTGGACCTTTCCGCCGTCCTTGATGTACGCGACGTGCGTCGTCCATTCGGGCAGCGGATCCTGCGCGCGTAGTCCCATGAGAACATGTGGCGAAGTCCTGTGCTGCTTCAGCTCTTGTAGCAGGTCGAAGAGTATGCCTCGCGACTTGAAGTCGAGGCCAGCTGCAAACGTGGGTTAGCGCGAACTCTGGACAGAGCTTTCCAAGACTTCTGCGGATATGCTAGGATGCTGCGAACAGTCGGCATGGGTATAACCACGGCAGTTGGCTGCCTAAGAATTGTATGATGCGTAGGACTTACTCAATGGCTCATCTAGTAGTAGCAACCTCGGGTCCGACAGCAACGCCTGCGCAATCCTAGCTCTCCGAGTTTGGCCGTTGCTCAAAGCAACCATCGGCAAGTCTAGCAAGTCCTTCAATTTGAGCCAGTCTGTCAACATGTTGAAGAACTCCAGCTTCCTTGCTCTGTCCGCCTTCGCCACCCCAGCCTCTTCCGGTGCCGTATCCCGTTTGTGGAACGCAGGAATGGCAAGGTTATGTAGCGGACGCGCGATATCCGGGAAGAACGTCTCCCGAAGCGTCTGCCGGTCCTCCTCGCGCACCGCACCATACCGCGCCGTAAAGTCATAGAACCCGTCTCCCGACGCGCGCCCACGATGCGCAAAGCGCACCATCTGCACATACCTGTGCGGATCCGCATCTTCAAGGAATGGGAAGAGCCCGCCAGGCGCAGGTGGGGGCGGGGAGATACGGTGGGTGCCCAGAAGCGCGCCGAAGAGCGCGGGCTTGAGGTGCTGGGAGGCGGCGCCGTCACTCACGACTGCCCATGCCTCGTCTGGGTTGACTGTCCATGAAACGTCGTGGAGTACCGGTTCGGAGCTGCCTAGTTCGAAGATGGACGCGCGGGGGATGTTGATGACAGGGAGAGCGGTGGCACTGGTGCTCTGTTCGCGCGCGAAGAGTTTTGGGTGCCTGTACGAACGTTTACAACTCGAAAGGCACAGCCGCCATTGCATAGCGTATTGCTTGAGGAGCCTTGCTACTAGATAGAACAGAGTCGAGCGACAGTGGATTCCGCCAGGTTCGAGTACGACGGCTTGTAAAAGAGATGGTGGTGGTGAAATGAGAACCCTCAGAATCATGAGTGCTAGGCTACTAGTAGCGCGGGTGCATTCATCAATATTGACATCGAGAGTGACTCGACACTTTGACATTGTACAAAACGCAGTTAGAGGTTAGAGAGAGCCAAGATATCATGATAGTCATAGGTCTACAGCCTGTGGGGTCACAAACGGACCTCAGCCTTTCATTACCCTGGGAGGCGACCGGTTGAGGGTGGGGTGAACGTCTGTATGTTCATAGAACATGGTATCATATGTAAGGCATGCAAGAGAAATTTCGGGAAGTGGAGAGTTGGAACAGGGGTCATGCGATGGCACGGTTTGGGGCATCGTTCAAGTTGCGGGCCATCGCGATGTCGTATAGCGGGTCAACGCACGAGAGGGCACTAACATGACATGAACGTTACACGCCACCTTTTCAATTTGCAAAGACGTCAATCTACTTCACAGTTTGCATGGGCCGATATATTGTGTTGGTACGACGCATATGCATATGTCGGTCATGTCATGGTGGGGCCCGGCAAGCACCAATGGCTCAGAGTACATGGATTCCGCGAGAGCAGAGAAAGCGGCGAGAGGTAATGTAGACGACGGGAGGGGAACAAGACGCATCGTTTAGATGAAGCCGATCTATGGGAATGAAGTCAGAAACGGATGAGTCTTCTGTGTATATCGACGTACCTTGTTCGCAACGTCCAGCGCGTCGTGGTCAGCCGTCAGGCGGACGTACGCCTTCTTTTTGCCGTCAGGGCTGTATCCGGGGGTGTGAGGAAGGTCACATCAAACGAGAGGGAGTAACAGTGCTGACCGAATGAGGGTATTGACCTTAGCGGCCTGGACGTCGTAAAGCTTCTTCACCGCATCCTTGATCTGACGCTTGTTTGCGCGAATGTCAGTGATGAAGACGAGAGTGTTGTGCTCCTCGATCTTCTTCATGGCCGACTCCGTGTTCAAGGGCCTGTTCCTCTGTGTCAATTTCCAATATCTCAGACTCGATGCCTCTATACGTACGAGACGATTGTCCTGAACTGGTCCATCCGGGGTGCATGGGGAATGGATTTCCGGGGGTACTTGGGGGTGCGGGCGAGGCGGAGGGTCTTGGGGCGGTGGAAGGAGACCGAGTAGCGGACCTTGCGCGCAGCGTGTGCGTGCGTTCCATGGAGCGCAGCCTTTTTCGCGGCCTTCGCCTTCGTGTCCTTGTCCGACGCTGAACGAGGGGATATCGCCTGAGTTTACGAGGGAAAGAACATGAAGGCCCTGGACGTACCCTTCGTCGTCTTACCCTTGGAAGTCTTCGTGGGTGCCATTGGTGAAAGTCTTGATCTACGACAAGGTGTGGGATGAGAAGAGTTGCAAGTATGGGTCCCAAGATGATGCCGGGTTCAGTGCATGCTCTCGACGTGCGGAGAACTTCAGCGCAATTCCTCTGCAGTGGTTGTCCGGGGGCCAACGGCATCGGCACTGGCACTCTGCCATACCTCCAATGGGACGTCATCCGACCTTCCGTCCACCCATCCATCTACACCCACTGCCGGAATCGACTTCAAACATCCTCCAGCACGTCAAGAGCCTTCCACGAGACCTATACGAACATTATCTGGGCATAGAATGGGTTACTCACCTTCACGATGCCGCCTGTGTTGTGGATGCCAAAATTTGGGTGTCTTCGCCGCAGACGCTATACTGTGACCGTGACAATCAGAACGTGACGAAAACGCCTTGTCACGAGTCAGTAGGCGCTTGCTCGTTTCGGGCAGATCCAGCCGGCGCCAACGTCCTCTCACCCTCAGGCTCGACGTCACCGGGTTCGACGATGATCAAACGGCTTCTTCACAACAACGACGACGACGGCGACGACGACCCCCGCAAGATTTCTTTGAGCGTGCCTCTTTACTTTAGCGTTGCCCCCATCATTGCAACGGCTAGTATCTCTCTCCCGCCTCTGAACTTGGGGGAGCCATGCGTCTCGGAACATTGAAGGCGCCATTCAAGTTCGCGTCGACTCAGCTTACGATATTGACGGTCCTCGTCTACGCTGCACTTTTCACAAGCGTGCTTGTCTATGATGAGCCATATAGCGTCCCAAAGGATACTGGAGGTCTCGACATTGACCGCGCGTATGACGCGTTAAGTAAGGTGAGTGAAACATCATCATAATCTGGCTGTGCGCCGTCGGTGTACTATATTAATACACATCGTAAAGATCACAATCGGCCCACATCCGTACATCTCGCACACAAACGACGTCGTGCGCGATTACCTCCTCTCGCGGTTGCAAACCATCGCTGCACGACAGGACTACATTCACGTCTCGGATGACCTCACCTCAAACGTGACGTACACTAGGCAAAGCAGTTATGCCGTCTACTTTGAAGGAAACAATGTTCTGCTCAAGATCGACGGAAAGGAGCCGTCGTCGGACGGGGTCCTGTTCTCATGCCACTTCGATTCGGTATCCACCGCCCCGGGCGCAACCGACAACGGCATGAGTGTAGCTACGCTCCTCGAAATGGCAGAGTACCTGTCTTGGCCTTCAAGACGACCCCGTCGGACTGCCGTGTTTTTCTTCAACAACGGCGAGGAAGACGCGCTGAACGGCGCCCACGCATACTTCGAACATCCGTGGTCAAATCTCACTTCAACCTTCATCAACTTGGAAGGCGCTGCGTCGGGCGGGTATGACTTATGTACAGGCATTTCCATACACAACGCACTAATTAAACGTGCGTTGTAGCCGGCCTCTCGTCTTTCGTTCAACTGCGTATGGTCCCATTCAATCATTGCGCTCCAAAGACGTGAAACACCCACACGCCACCGTCCTGACGTCAGAAGCGTTCTCCGCGGGGATGATTCGGAGCGCGACAGACTACGAAGTATTCGCAAAGGGCGTCAAGGGTGAAGCCGCCGGCATGCAAGGATTTGACTTGGCGTTCTACGAGAATCGCGCGTACTACCACACACCGAGGGACTCTATTCCTGGTATGGGGCATGGTAAGGCTAAGGAAGCGCTCTGGGCGATGTTGGAGACCATCAGAGGGTCTGGTTTAAGCCTGTTGAACGATGCCGAACCTGGTACCGACGCAAGCGCGTCAGTGTACTTCGATAGTAAGTTCTCGATCATATTATCATGCTGCTGTGACTTTAATTACGGATGTATAGTCTTCGGGAAGAGCGTCGTTGTTTTCAAGCAAAGCTCCCTTTACGCATTCAACATCGGTCTGCTAGTCCTGGGACCACTCATTTCGATCGGCCTCATCACCTGGGTTGTGTTGGCCTCCAGAAAACGCTCAAGTACGTGATCACTCAGGACGAATCGAGTGTCTTAACCTCTTATGTCTTCATAGGAGCAGAATCGGTTCCCGCCTCCCGCAGCGAGGCGAAGTGGAAGGTCTTCATACGGGCGCTTCTTGGATGGGAACGCTTCTGGGTTGCGCTTCTAGTCGCCGTCTTAGTCCACGTCGGTCTTGTCACTGCTTTCCTAAAGCTCAATCCCAATGTGAGGCCTTACGACACGTCTGTTGTTCTGGATAAACACTGAACATCCTTGCAGATCGTTCACTCACATGCATACGCAGTCCTTGCGTCCTTCCTAGGCGTATCGTTCCTCGCGCTTGTGCTTCCTCTTCAGGCGCTTCACAGTATTCTGCCGCCTACATACGTGTCCCAGAAACTCTCGACCACACTGTCGTTGTACTCTTTCACCTGGATCCTGCTAGTCGTTTCTACTACCTGGTTGTCCACTCGCCACTTCGCCTCCTTGTACTGGGTGACGATCCTCAACCTCAGCGCCTTGTTGGTGGCGACACTGGAGCTGATCCATGCTGGACGACGCGGCGATCCTGGAAACGAGAAGGGCACGCGCAGCTTCTTGTTCATGTCACACCACGAGCAGGAGGTCCGTGCGGAAGGAGCTGTAGCGGGTCGGAGGCAAGTCCGTGGCGTGCTCTACGAAGCGCCGGAACACTCGCACCACGATTATGAGGCGACCACGAACGGCGGTCATGCTGAAGGTCGCGCAAGCGAGGCGGAAGGCGCGCTCATCGAGACGGACCCCACAGAGATCACACCCCTTATCCATCAACACAGGAGACAGACGCAGGGTGGCAGCGAGTACATCACGGTCGACGCACCTGACGATGTGGCTATCATCGGGAAGGCTGCGGATGAGTACGGATGGTGGATCGCACAAGTGCTTCTCCTTGTTCCACCAGCGACAGTTCTTTTGTTCCAGCTAGAGGTTCTACTGCTCAATGCGTTGATGCATACCCTCCCCGATGGCAGTCCTCCATCAGTTGGTAAGTGCTCAAAATTCTTCCTTCTTCTGCTACTGACTAGACGCCGCTTTCCCCCATCATAGTATACCTTATGCTTGCGGCGTTCTCGACTCTCATCTTTATTCCAATCATGCCTTTCGCGCACAAGCTCCCTCAAACGCTGAACATCATCATTGCCGGCGTAGTGGTTCTCATTCTCGCGGTGTCCTGGGTGACCTTCCCCTTCACCCTGCAATCGCCGTTCCGTGTGTACTTCCAGCAATCCGTCGAGGTCTCACCAACCACCCCGGGGCTCTCTATCAATGGCGTAAACGTGCATCACACAGTGCTTTCAGAGGTGGTCCGCGCAGAAACAACGGTCACCGGTCTGCCAGGATATATCGACCGCTACATCGTTCCGGAAATCCCCTCCTCCCGACATGCTCGCGTATCTTGCGACCTGAAGGGCATGCGGCCAGACCTCCTAACGTGCGCCTGGGATACCGACATGATCCCCTCCCCCGGTGGAAACTCGTCGCTCGCCTCCTCCCCGTCGACTTGGCTCGACGTGCGTACGGCACGTCTCAACGCGACACGTGCGCTTGTGTCTGTGCGCGGGGCGAACACGCGTGGCTGCAGGCTCTACTTCGACCGTCCAGTTACCTTCCTTTACGTGCACCCACCATCCAATAGCGATCCCGACACCCCATCGCGCGCCCCGTCCCCGGTGCCGTACGAGAAGATGCGGATGCAGGGCGGGTACGAGATGCCCGCGGCAGGCGTGAAGGAGGCGCGTCTGTGGAGTCGGACCTGGGACCGCACGTTCCTCGTCGAAGTAGGCTGGGAGCAGGACGCCCACACCAGCAGCAGCGAAGAGTCCCAAGGGCTCAGCGGGCGCGCGGCGTGCGAGTACGCGGAGTACGCGAGCGCTCTGGCGGGGCCGGGGAGCGGGTTGATTCCGGCGTTTGAGGAGGTGAAGGAGTTCTTGCCGCTGTGGGCGCTGCCGAGCAAGTTGGCGGACGGGTTAGCGGAGGTGTGGACGAAATTCTCTGTGTAGGTTGCAGCTGGGTGCGTGACGGGTGGGTAGGGGGAGACACAAGGTGTACTTTGTATTTCTCGACGTGTCAAACATTGATTACATGTCACGATCTGCGTCTTGGCCTCACCAAGCTTTCTGCTATGGCTACTACTCCTTTTGCGTGCCCGTACAGGACTCCGTGCAGAGGGGCGAGATGACTATCATTGCTGTGACAGTGCTCGGACGCCACATTCTCCCTATCGTAACCCAGCTGGTCAGTCCACCGGAGAATCCACTCCTCCAGCAGACGGTAGGTGGCGTCGAACCCTTCGGAGTCAATACTTACTCAGTAACGCAGCAAGTCCTGCTTCCGGCGAAGGTGGCTCAGGAACAATTCAATGAGCTGCGGCGCCGGAATACTTGGGTTTGTGATGAGAGCTCGAGCCGATCTTCGAAAGATGTCTGATCGTCCCGGCGGGCCTTCAAAGAACACCACACAACGTGTTCTTGTCGGTTAGACAGTGGCTAGACATGAAGAACGAGGCAAACACACCTAACGTTCCGCGCGTGCTCAGTGAATGGCCGCCGGACGGAGTCGGCAAAAGCCTTGTGCCCGCATTTGGCAGGTGTTGTGATTGGACTATGAGGGTGTTCGGACGTTGTACCAGTACTTTGTACCATCAGAATCACCATCGCTCTGCAGCCGTGCAATGATGCATCTAGATAATGCTTGAGGGCTAGTCACTCTTCCGCGGGTCTGTCGTGCAAGATGGGACCATGGGAGTCATTGTTTAACAACACAGCTAATATTAATACAACAGCATACCCACGACGACGCAGTCGTCGGGGTGGAAGAGTCAAAGGAGGTCATACGGACTACATAGGAGGCGGCAAAGCAGAAAGCATAGCAGAAAACATTAGACCATAGGAACCCACACGAGCCGAGAAATAGGAATGCTTGTACTGTGCGCCACAACACCCACTCTGCTCCAGTGACGGCTGTGAGCGTTGCGCGGAGAGAGCGCATGGTTGTCAATCATTTACGCCTTTGTGAGATCTATACACAGCCGTAAGCTCTTGTCGGACGAACCGCTACGACGCGAGCGAGACCAACTTACCGGCGTAGAGGACGCAACGGAGTCGGTCGATTTCGTTGGAGATCTCGGTGATCTCCGCACGCGCGTGACCCAAGAGCAAGGGGCGGAACATAGCCCTGAAGCGCGTCCCTCTTTCATAGACATACAAAAGCTCGCCCGTTTTGACCCGCACGCTGTGCGGTCAAGTCAGCGAGATGTTGCGTCGGCCGTAAGTGTGCGGGTAAATATACTCACGCGTTTAGGTCTGAGCCTAATTTGTCAGCGCTCTTGGGGTCGATGAGTCCGGCCTCGAGACGGACGCAGACTTGGGAGTCTAGGTCAGAGGCCTGGCGATCATACGTGCGCAGTCTATTGATTGGCATAGCGGCAACGCAAGCCAAGCTCAACAACGAGCAGACCACCAGCATGGCGACCATGATGATGATGTCATAGACGAGAAAGGGCGTGGAGGGACACATCGCAGTGGATGGCGTCTTAGTTTCAGATAGATTTAGAGGGTGAGCGACGATGCGAGCGAGAAGGGGCGAAGGGAAGGCACGGACTGGTGGCGACAAGGGGTGGCGTATTTATCTCACCACCGTTGGACATCACGCCCACACGGCTTCTGCTACGGCGACAGCCCCCGCGTATAGATCTAGCGTCAAAGACGAGTACGCGCAGCCTTGAGTTCGCGCGACAGCAAGCGAGCGGCATGCCATGCACGGCGAAGTATGGCGTTGGAGGCATGCCGAGACATAGAAGGTAGTTTGGGATCTGTACAGTGGCCCCGTGGTGCGGAATGAAAAGCTATTTCGCACCCGCAGGTACCCGGTCCGGCTTCATCTGGAGCATGGGTTGATGGAATGTTCAGGGGTCCTCTTCGGTATGCGCCGAGTCAGAAGGACCGATTTGTCAAACGTAATTGTGAACGCATTGCGCACAGAGCTCAGATGCTGAATGATGCTGAACCGTGTCCGAGTCTCGTACTAGGCAATTGTACCGCACCTTTAAGCCAGAGGGTTTCGACAATCAACCCGAAGCCTGCTAGGTGTCCCTTTATTACTCTCACTTCCGACGCTTTAAGCCCAAGACCTCAGATGCGGTAAAGTTCTGCAGCACGGCGGAGATCAGAAATTGGCCTGAGAGACGAAGACGCCACCTCGTGTACAAGGTGCATATCGACGATCAAGAGAAGCAGAAGAAGCGTGCGTACCTTATACTCAAGACAACGCGAGGTATATGTAATTTGTGAAAAACGTCGGGCGAAGTTGGCCGCTGGACTGAGACGAATGGCTTGAACTGCCAAGCGGGACATTGTGAAGTGATAAGTAGTATCACAAGGTTTGGAGATGGTTTGTGCGTATCATTGAGCTTGATATTCGACAAATATCTATCGGTTGCGTCGTATGGCCATAGACTTGCAAGAGCGTCGAATATGGTGGCGGTAAGGTGGCGGAGGTGGAGGTGTGGTAGTGGGCTGAGACTGAGCAAGGCCGGCGCCAAATGTTGATCTCGCTCTCCTTTCGCCTTTACCTCGCTCTCGATTCCTTGAAGAGTGATTGGGACTGTAGCTAAATCGCGTATAGCTGTACGTCTTTTCCTCAGTACCGACTGGCGACTCTCGTACTCACCGCCTGAAATAACCCACATCTGAATAGATCATTGCCAGTGCTTCCTTGGGCCCCGGCATCGCCCATATACACGCAACTCAAGCATTGATAGTCACTGATCATAATGCACCGCCCGTCGACCAACCGGTAAGAGTGCTCCATAAGGAGAGCCCTCATAACAGAAATACCGTATCGGCGGAACGGATAGTTCACGGCGACGAGCTTCGTACGCGTATGAAGAAGACGCACCTGCGGCGTTTTATAATCGCTGATGTTAAGATCTTGGAAGCTCTCGGAGGTCGGGTAGACAGTGCTAGAACCTAAGGTGCACAAACCCACCCTCAGCGAAGCGTTCCGTGTTAAGGTTTTAGATAGCTTACATAATATTGAAGGTCGAGTCACGGCGCGGCCGTTGCCGGACCTTTTTTTTTATTCTACTTATATCTTATTTTCGCCAATCTTCTGTCCTCACGCGTTTGCCTCTGGCTACCCCCCCGCGCGCTCATCTCCCGCCTAGCCACACGAGGACAAAACGTCCCCCTTTCCAATCTACGTCCTTCCGCTGTGTTTGCACCGACCGACTGCCCCGCACCTGCCCCCGTTCGCTTAAAAACAACATTCCGTCTCTGCAAAAGTGGCAACCATGAGGAAGGCGGCCGCGATATCACACACCCGGTGGTGCTGCAGCGTGTAAAGCGTCGCGGTGCCCGCTACGTGCGCTGCGGACGTTCTCATCCGCACCGCCCATGGACGAAGTGAATCACCGACACGTGTAATCAGTTGCCTTTGCAGGCAAGTGTCAGCCTTCGCTCGTGTGATACACGCATTCCGAGACCACCATGTGCGCACAAGGAGGCGTGCGGAGTTTCTACTAGGACTTTAACCTGTAGCATGGGCCGGGAGGCCGCGCCAGCCCCGCCGTGCCTGAGAAGGGGTATACCGCCTGAAGAAGTTTGAATACGTACTAACACCCTGGCACTTGGAGGTCTTCTTCAAGCAGCGTAACGCTTCCGCGGTATTACTAGGTACTAGCTCATCGGAACTCCTCCGGCTCTCATCTACGCTGGCCCGGGGCCAGCTGTTATCTGCTCTGCATGTATCCATCCTGCTATCGTCTGTACCATGCTCTGGTAAGTACTGTCGCCCTCCCATCTTTAACTAACCGTCTAACCTATCGATACGTCATCTGCATCAGGTGAGTCATGATATTGCTCCCGTTCCACGAGCTATTCAGCTCCGATGCTTCTCGCAAATGGATGCACATATGCTGCGTTGCGTCTCTGATCACTACGTCGACCGCGCGCATAGCACTGTGCACGCCAGTGCTACATATATGAACGGCTCACTTGGTACGCCCTCCCGCTGCACGGCCCTGTAATGTATTCTCATTGGCACCTGTTGGTAGATCCGGACGCGGGACGGAGTCCAGTTAACAGCCATCATCGTCTGCGTTGGCGGCAAATCGGCCGTCCATCGAAGGCACGACTGTATCTCATGCGGTTCGGGCCGCTGTATTGCACCGCTTTGAACCGTGCGTACTTGAATGGCATGGGTTCTCCATGGTCCTGTGGCGGCGGAGCTGTAACTCGCCAGCTCGTTCCTCGATGCCCTCAGCACCGCGCCTCGAGGACCACGGCAGGTACCGCCATAGACATATCAAATGGACCCCCGTCACATCGAGATTATAAACGTGCAGGGGCGATAATCCAGCTTCTTCCCTCCCGCGTGCATATCGCGTGTTTGTGGGGTGTCGATGACATGCACACTTGTAGGCTGTACGCACATGCGCATGGAATTTCTGAGTTATCCGAAAGCTTCTCTGCCCACGCCCGGCGAGCCGACTGAGAAGTGCGCACACTAAGAGCGCACCTTCGCGGGTCTGATAGATGAGCACTGATCCGCTGAACACGAACGAAGGCGGATACGCGGGGCTCCGAAATATTGCATAGAGTACACGACGCTTGGATACACACGGGCAACGAAGTGGAACAGAGATATGGCGAGAATCGACAGGAGAACAGGACATGGCTGGGGGTCTACATAGCGAAAGATGTAAAGTCGTACGAGTTGGCTATGGCATATCAAACACGAAGAGCACAAGGAGGGTTCATAGCGAGTACACCGATGAATTTGAGCGGGCTGACTGCGATGCCATTCGGGACAGAGGTGGGAAAGCAGCGTGGGAGGTGACGGTGGCGCCCGGGTCGGCTGGTGGTAATGGGCGATACGAATATTACTGGAGCCTCCCAGCAGGTGGGTCTGGCCACCAGCTGAATGCACGGGCTGCTCGTAACCTGACGGCAGAGGATGCCTCAAGGTGACCGCTCCGGACTGCCACCATCAATAACAATGCCCGGCTAGCATAACGGATTGATACGAGAATATTTACGCGGAGCTGGCTGGCGCTTGTCATAACTAGGACGTCCGAATTTGTCTCCCTTGGGGCTGTTGCCAAATGTGACACGCTGGAACAGGACTCAGAGAGTGCAAAATTTGTATATTGGAGTGACTCGGATACAATAGAAACTACAATACGTTTGTTACAGTGTACAGAGGGCCACTTCGCATGCGAAGTCGCAGTCCACTCCCGCTGACTCGCCTACCTTTACAGCCAGTTTACGCCGTTAGAGTACCTGCACTTACTGATCGTGTATATGTAGTGTAGATCATAATATAGAAGCTTACCGTTGGCCATGGAAAGACTTACTGAAGCTGTGGTCTTGCTCAAGGACAAGCCCTGGGAGTTGCCGCCCCCTCGATGGGAGGGGAGATGCAAAGGGGAGGCAAGTCCGGATTGACGATTGTTTGAGGAGGGGCAAGAATATATACGTGTCCGAGCACACAAACAGCGACCAATAACGCATAGCTGAAGCGGTGGCGTGGAGGGCGGAAAGGGACGGGTTGACACGCAAACGCTGAGAATTCTTGACGAGCGCGCGGTGGGGAGGGAAGGCCAGAGACTGCTGAACGACAAGGTGGGAGGGAGCTTGTCGAGGGCAGCTGGCCGGATGACAGCTGGTCTGGTGGCTGACTGACCGATATTCTGGTGGTAAGGTGATAGGCGGGGCGGGGAGAGATGGGCGCGCAGGTGGCTCGTACGTGAGAATTTCAGCTGCTGGTAACCCCAGAACAGTTTGGCGGTGTACAGGTGGTTTTCATGGGAGGTGGAACAACGAGCGCGGTAGGAGAAAACCGGGGAAATTACCGTGTGTTTAGCTGTCGTCGGCGTTCGCGTCGTCGCCGTACCGGACGCCGCGGGGCAGTAGCGACTCCGGATCATGCAGCGTGCTGAGTGGCGTTCCATCGCCGCTTGGAGCACCGTAAAACACGTAGCGATAGATGTGGACGACGGTGGGGCGAGCGCGGCGTACAAATCGGTAGCGGAAGGTTTTGCGGGTATAGCCCGGTGCGTGTAGCCGTCGCTCAGTATGAGGTAGGGTCGCATCCCGCGCCCCTGCCTTGATATTACAATGGTTTGTATCCCGGTGGAGGCTTTGTAGATGGGCGTCCGAAGTAATGTGGTGATGGGTGGGACGGCGGTCTGGAGTGGGATGACGATCGATGGTGTGCGGCGAGTGGAGAGTATCTTCATCAGAGACAACAACGAAGTCCTCGATGCCGTTGGTCGACGGTGCTACAGGAGTAGCGTCCTCGATGCCGTTGGTCGATGGTGCCACGGAAGTAGCTTCCGGCGACGCTAAGTTGTTGGACTGCTGTCCTTGAGCACAGTGGTAAACTTGGGAAACTGGTGAAGATGGTGCCGACGACAGGAAAGTGAAAGCTATAAATCTGCAGTCAGTGAATGTCATTATCACAAGGTCGTTACGTGCTCACCCATCTCTTCAAAGGGGCGCATAGCAGCACCGTTGAGATTCCTGGCAATCTGTAATCTGCGTTCGTCCGAGCTTCGTTGCTGTCAGCCAGACTGTTAGGATTGATGTTGGTCGACATGGTCGAGATGCATGCACTCACAGCAAGTTTAACACGAACTATATTCAATTCCGAGTGCCATTCGGAGATCTTCCCGGATATCCCGTCCCGCCAGTTCCTCACCTTCTGTGGGATGGAGTGCGCCGAGTGGACCGTGGCACACAGCTGATTAACCTCTGCTCGCGCACTAGAGTCAAGCAACATCAGAACGGTAAAATGCTACCCATATGTCCATAAGAAGATACACGTACATCTCGAGAGTCAAAAGTAGCTGGTTGATCTCTTCCTGATCAGTGATCAGTTCATCCGTGCGTGCAGTGCTGAAGAGCTTCTGCGTTGCCTCCAAGATTTCCTCCAGGCCGGAAAGCTTCTTCTTCGGCAAATATGCGCATGTCCAGACAGCGAAGAGAGGGATAATTGTCGCCAAGATCCCAAGAGCACCGATGATGACATCCGTCACATTCCAACCTGAGACTGCCATTGCAAAAAGCGAATGTGATTCCGTGCTCGAATCACGTCTGCGCAGCAATGGAACACGGTCGTATGGTGGTGCAAGAGTCAGCGGTAGGATACGAGGGGAGGGGCAGCGTCTAAGTACTTCACTGAGCCGATGGAAGTCTTAAGGCTTTGAGCGAGCAGGGGCGTGAACGTTATATGAGCTCTCTGTGCATTTTGGGAGTCCGCCAAAATATATACGCTAGAAATCGCCGCAGGCCTCCGTCACAAATAATGGGGTCCGGTGGATGAGCGTGCGAGTGCGCGTGGATAGAACGTTGCTCTCACCAATCTTAGATCTGTGGAAGTTCAAAATGCAACTGGCGGACGCCGCGTGTATTCTCACTGATGTATCAAGCATGTGCTCTGGTAGCCTTGAGGATCTAAATGTATTTCGCAGGGCGAGGCAGTCGAATGAATGCGGTCGGTGCGGAAACTGTGCGGAGGAGGAACGGCTGTCTGCTTCTGGAATCTGGACACGCCTCCGCCACGTGGTTTTTGGCGATACACCGGGCGGCTTTCCTTCTGGCTCAGTGCGTCCGGGACCCACGCGAGCAAAATGGCAGCATCGTCCAAACAAAAACAAGCAGGGTCCTTTGATGCCAATTCTGTAGAACACTTTGCGCAGCTTACGCGCGAGGGCCTTTTCAACCTCGCATCAGGAGAGCAAACATGGCCACCACGCTATCGCTTCCTCAAAGACCATGGGTACCAGTTGCGGCCACGATACTCTCCAAAATGGACTCCTTCCTGGACCGGCACGAATAAAATTCCCTTTCGCTGTGAGGATGCCATCGTTCCACTGGTACGCATCGACGCGTCACGTCACTCCTAGAATGCCGCGTCTTAAAATAACATCGCATCGGTTTCCCTGATAGCACTATAAAGTCATGGACGCGACCCGGATATCCGACGGAAGCCTCGTTGCTATCAAAGCATGTCTCAGAGACAGGCCGGAGCTGTACATTGCACAGTACCTTTCGTCGTTGGACGACCACCGGAACCATTGCGTCAAAGTTTACGAGATTTTGCCCGACCCGAGCGATCCCGAGCGGGCTTTGATGGTCATGCCCTACCTCAGGCCATGCAATAATCCCGACTTCGCTACCATAGGCGATGTTGTCGAGTTTATAGATCAGACTATTGAGGTCAGTCTTGAGCTCTCAGGCGTGCATCTATAATCTCATCTTAGATTCCTCTAGGGACTTCTCTTCATGCACCAACACAATGTAGCTCATCGGTAGGCAACCCCATACGTGTGTTACGATTGATCACTGAAAAGGTGTCTTCAGTGACATTGCAACCCCTAATGTTATGATGGACGCCAAGGCTCTATACCCGAACGGCCACCATCCCGTTAGGTTGAATTCTAGTCCTGATATGCAAACTCCTGTCTCACCCCTACCGCGGGCGGGTCGCAACATACGATACCTCTACATCGACTTCGGCTTGTCCTCACACTTTCCGCCAGGCACTTCTTCCTTAGTTACTGGGGATGTCGGAAGGGCGTACGTCCCCGAGATTACCAGCGATGCGCCGTACGACGCGTACATGGTCGACATCTTTGCGCTCGGCGACCTTTACCTCAAAGAAATCGAGCAGGTAATGTTATCGCCCCCCGCGACATGATATTGTTATTGACCCTCGCTGAAGAAGTTTATAAACGTGGAATTCCTGCCTTCGCTTACCGTGCCTATGACGCAAACACAACCGGGGCTCCGACCGTCAGCAGCGCAGGTCTCAGAACAGTGGACAAAGATGCGAGCCTCCTTCAATGACGCATCGTTACGCTGGCGTTTGGTGCCAAAGGACGAGCAACCCCTCGAGCGAGTGGTCAACGACACCGTCGCTGTAGCCTGGGAGGGAGTTTATCGCTTGAAGAAATTCGTCGCCCCTTAGAATGCCGTTGATGTGAGTGTGTGTGCCCATCTTAATCTGCATTTGCTTATGCAGGTTTTATCTAGTCTGTGATCGTGCTCATCGCCTGTTATATGTTTTGGCTTCCCTTGCTGCTGTATCCCAAACCACGCTCTGCCTTGTATACCGCTACGCCCGTATTGACTGCGTCACTTCAAGTTATCGATATTCGTTCAGCTTGACTTGGACATGGTGAGCACTGCCGTACCTATGTGTTGCCACACCTTCCTCATGTTCCCTGAGAAGCACTCAGTGTAGCGTTGTCAATGGAAATCCCTCCTCTCTTTGGAGGAGATCCACCGCTGGAACAGGCCAATGTTGATCGTTTCAACTTTCAAAATCAACCTCGTCCAAAACAGCGCAAGCCTCAAAAACGGCCCGCTGCGCACGAGCTCATCCCCATGTTCCATCAACCGTCAAAGTCCTAATGGAGATTAAGCGCGAGGACCGAATCCGTTCCCGAACGAGTGTTGTACAAAGTCGTCACCGCGACACGAGGCGCAATACGAGACCTCAAGGGATTTGTTGCCTGAGCATCACCGTTTTGTACGTTCCCGCCTCTTTTGTGGCTCCCCCATTCCTCTGAAGGCTTCTCTTTCTCTAGTATCCGATCCGGAAGCTTGCAATTTCACATCGCGGTCGCATTGTTGTGCGCTGCGATCCAGCTAGCTACGCTTTCTACTTCGAGCTCGTAAGAGTGCAGAAGACCGGGAATGCATTGCCTCGTGCGTCGCGTGGTCACCTGCGAGAAGAATCAACACAGGGAAAGTCTAGGCAGCAACGGTGTGCCATCTGGGATCTAGGTGAACGACCTATGTAGCCAGAAAGGCGCCATGATAGAATGGGGTACATAAGGGCATGTCGGATGATGAATGACATCCGCAGCGTAGGTACCTTGCGTTCAGGCTCGTCCGTTGACTTCCGCCGAGAGCGTGCGCGGAGAGCTGACTTGTGGGAGCACATGTGGTACCCGGCCCGTCCGGCAGTCAAGAAGTGCTCCTGCTTAAATAAGACCGACTTACATCTCTGCTGATGATACAGAGAATTCCAAGCGCTTGCTAGATCATCGCGCTCGAGTACTCCGAGTCTAGTCCGCACATCCTTGCGCCCTGGTACGCACCACAAGAGCCAAATGGTCCGTAAACTAGTCGCTTCATATCTGCGGGACTAACTCTACACAGCTTCCCGACCGGAGTAAACTTCCCGGCAATGCATTCCTGTCTCCAGAAATCGTCCAGGCATGCGAGCAGGCGGCTCGGAAAGGGATTTATAACCTTTCACCACTCGAAACAATGTGGAGAGACAAGCAGCCGCATCTCCGTGCGCGAGGATACTCCCTCCGACCGCGGTACGCGAAAGGATGGCAACCGTCATGGACTGGCACAAACATCAATCCGTATTACTGCGAAGATTCGATCGTGTCAAGGGTACATTGCAGCGCCCTTCTTATACAAACAGATGTACTAACCATTTCTTGTAGACAATGCATGTAATTGACGCAAGGTCCTCCGATGGCACACTGGTCGCGATCAAGCATGCGAAAAGCAGGGGTCAGGAGATAGAAATCGCGCAATTTGTGACGTCCACCAAACACCCACACAACCACTGTGTACCAGTCAAGGATCTCTTTCTGGACCCTGATGACTCTGAATGGTCATTCATGGTCATTCCATATCTGAGGCCCTTCAACGAGCCCGAATTCGAATTGATTGGGGATGTCATCGAGTTCATCGCTCAGATGTTAGAGGTGCGTTGTTTTGCGGCGAGAGCCCAGTGCACCTGCTCATGTTCCCAGGGACTATCATTTCTTCACTCCAACTCCATAGCTCACCGGTATGACCCACCGTATCCTAGCCGTGCTCAAGTACTGATAGGCTCGGGCAGGGATATATCTTCACTGAACGTGATGATGGACGGACGACCATTATACCCCCAAGGTCATCATCCAATGAGAATCAGGTCCTCCATCGACCTGCTGGAAGCCGCGACACCATTGCGCCGAATTGACCATCGGATCGAGTATTTCTACATCGACTTCGGACTGTCGGTACGGTTACCCCCCGGCGCATCCCCGCTCGTGCTAGGGTACATTGGACGTGGTTCGAAAGTGCCCGAGATATCCGCGACAGTGCCATGGGACGCGTACAAGGCGGACATATGTGCTCTCGGCAATCTGTTTCACGAGGATCTGTATGTGGTATGTTGTCTGAAGCACTACGCTCTTCGAACGAGCCTCACACAGCAAATACGCAGAAATATCGCGACATAGATTTCATCAAACCACTTGTGGATTGCATGAGACAACGACAACCTGACGTTCGGCCAGGTGCCGACGAGCTCGTCAGGATGTTCCAACAACTCTGCAGTATCGCGAACCCATCGAAGTCTCGCTGGAGTCGGCTCAGCCCGCGGAGCGAAGCAACCCCTGAACGAATACTGAAAGACGCTGTCGCCGCCGCGCGGCACGGATACCAGGATATCAGGCGAATTGTTGGATGACTCAACCCCTGCTGTAAGCCCCTTACCTGCAGATGTACAACGAGACCTAGGGGATGTAGTGGGCGTAGTCACTTCTGAATATCACCGAGTGTTCGCAAAGCTTCAAGGTGATGACAAAGATGTGTGGATCACAAGAGTGTGCGGAGGAGTGGGGTATCATTCTCTGCTGGTAATACACTCGGTACTTAGCGGATACATTGTTTCTACTTGCATGTCTGTCGCTGGAGATACACGAGGCCGTGGTCGTCCAACCGCCTCCCGCCAAGCCCAATACGCTCCACCGCTGGCCCATAATCCTAGTCGTGAAGGTATCGTCACTATTCGTAGCAAAGGATGAAGATCTGCCCATCCCGCACGGAGATGATGATCGCGCCCTGGGACTGGTCGATGTTGATCGTCTCGACCGTGTCGAGGTCGAGCTCGTCTGGCACTTCGAGCGTGTGTACGATGCCCTCGAGCGACTCCGCCGCGCGCACGCCCCCGTACGCCATCGCCTCGCGGTCGTTCGTGACCGGAGGGAACGTGACGAAGCGCAGCCGCTTGTCCTCGCGGTCTTCCTCGGGCGGATACGTGAACTCGATCCACACTGCGTGCCCGAAGTCGACCGCAAGCAATGGCCGCGGGCGCTCCTGCCCGCTGTCGGGGTCCAGCTCGTCGTCCATGCCGTCGAGGACGCACACGACCTCGAACGGCTCGCTCACGTACCACAGCCGCATCATCGTGGACTCCGCGACGCGAGGTTTGGAGGACTGCCCGTCCGGTGTGCCTTCCGCGCTCCATTTGTTCGTCGAAGATCCGGAAGCCGTGTGCTCACTTCCGTGTGAAGTCGAGCTCGAACTCGAGCCGGAAGGCGAGGCACCCCCCGTGCCCTTGTTTGTGCCGTTCGCGTGGGCCGCTTCGACCGCCTTCGCGGCTGCAGTCCGCATCTGCTCGAGCTCGTCCGGCTCAATCAGCGGCACCTTGAAGTAGTGTTGCGCGAGCACGTAGCGAGTGCGATGTGTGTCGGGTTCATGGTCCGCAAGGAGGACGACTGTACAGCTGAGGCGCGGAACGGAGGCGAGGGTCGGCCACCACTGTCGGACGAAGTGCGCGCTCTCTGGATACCAGGGCGGGTATGGGAACGGGTTGGCGTCCGAGATGGTGTTCGACCCGTCGTCGTCTTCCGCATTCGGAATCTCTGGCGCCTCCCCGTCTCCGTTGACGTCCCCGGCAGGCTCTTCGTGATTTGCTTCCGGTGCTTCATCGAATGCATTGCTCTCGGGGGAGTGCGAGCGGGTGATAGGAGGGAAGATGAACGGCGCGGACATTGTCATGACGGGCGCCAGGCGCTGAGAGATTCCGGGTACGAAGGAGTCTGCGGTGGACGACGGCCGGGCGCGCTGCTGGAGGACAGAGAGCGGGTAGAAGTATTGGTGCGCGACGTCGCTCTCCTCTGAATGGATTACAATCTGCTCCTGGTATAGGATGCACGACCAGTTCGAGGACATGGACTGCACGACGCGCGGATTAGCACTGATCATGGGCGGACTGAGATGTCAAACGTACACATTCTATCCCGGTATCGATGAACGCGTACTCTTCCTTCCTCCAGTCCAAGAGAGCGTAGAGACCGATGGTGTTTGAGCTTGCGACCCACACGAAAGCGGAGAGCAAACAGGACGAAGGATCAAGCAGGAACACGTTCATCACCACGCCAATCGTCTTGAACGTTGCAAGCTCAGAAAAGATCGGCTCCCCGTGTTGAGGAAATTCGAGTTTCATGAGCACAAACTCCATGACCCTATCGTCGAACCTAGCCTTGCACTCAGCACCGCAGCGCGTATAATCAACACAAGCACTCACGACCGCTGCAGCACCTTTGCCATCGTGAAGAACACGGTCCGGATGTCGAACTCGACACGGCATTTCCAGAGCTCCCAGCGCTCCTTCGGGTCCCACTCCGCAAGGCACTCGTCTCGGTGGACATCCCAACACACGACCTTGCCACTCTTCGTGGCGCACAGGCTGTAGCTCGACGTGATCGGCGAAAGCCAGTCGACCTCCTCGTTTGGCGGTGCGCTGATGACCTTGTACCAGCTGCGCTTCCCGGCTGTCGAGCCTTCGGCGGAGTTAAGGTACGGGGAAGACGTGGACGGGCGGGGGCCGCGGGTGAGCCATGCAGCTTCTAATCGTGTGGCCTGGTTGACGGCTTCGACGAGTTGCTCGTCAGTGAGGTCCGATAGTCGCTGGAAGCCATGGAGCGGGAGCGCACGGCAGCGCTTGAGGAGGGCAGTCGCGAGGTTGCGGTATACAGGGCGCGTGGTGGCGAATCCATGCAACGCTTTGCAGCTCTGTTGAATTCAGTCATGGTAAGCGGGCGTGCTCGTCAAGACTGGGAACATGGGTCGCGGCATCGTGATTGCACGCTGATCATGCGCGGACACCACAGTATGATCAGCGTATAACACGGTATTCTCGCTCGAGTTGGAATGCACCCAGGACGGGCCAGTCAGAGGAGGGGCGCCACATGTGGGCAGAAGTCCTCGCGTATTCAACGTGTTCCGAGGCGTCGTAAGTACGGCTGCCTGGTGGAAGGTATGCTTCGAACCCCTCATAGAATCGGCACATAATCAGGCGGTAGCAACACAGAATGCTCCGTTAATGTCTGAACTTCCTATTGGAGCCTCTTGGAACGCCCGCTGCGAGTAGTGGAAGCGGGGATGCATGTCGTGCGCAGGACAGTGGCTGATTGGTAGCCTCGTTCCCGCCGCCCGGCTGGCATCGGGGCACATAGCTGACCAGAACGAAGGAAAGGAACTCACCAGCTGTACTGCGTGTACTTCGTGTAGTTCAAGATGTCGCGCAATGTTCAGGAGAAGATCGTAGGGTAAGGTGGCGAGAGAAACCATTTCCTGTGAAGTGTCGTCCTGTTCGATGCAACTTGCAGACATGCCCTGGGTTCACCGCGACGTCTTGTTATACTCACGCTCCGATAGTGTCACAGGAGACGCAGAGGTCGTGAAACAAAGCCAGGAATAAGGCAAGGTAGGATGTGGGAAAGGCCGTTGTCCTTGTCGGGGTTTGAGGACAAGATGTGCTCGGGCCGTGAATCGTGATTGGTGCGAAGTCGCTTCGGCGCGTGCGCAGACAGGTCTGAGCAATAGCCCGCGAGTGGGCAGAGAGCTCGATAAACGACGTCCAGGAGCTGTTCTGCTTTCTGACGAGCGGAGGAAGAGAGAGAGAAAGCGGAATGATTTGTTAGGAATATTGGCTGAAAGTTAACATCGGGGAGAGGGTGTTCGAATTAGGAAGTTTGTTCCCACACACTAAAGGACTCAGCTTGGACTTAGCGAAATCCTTCTCTGCACTCAGTACTCAACGTCAACGCCCGGCCTTTCATCCAGTTCTTCTCTCGTGCTTGTGGTACAACTCTGTGCAGAACGAATATTACTGTCTGCGATAGACGTTGGCTAGTCGATCATCGAGGGCTGCCTTTTATGGTTATACTGGAACTGTAGCGTCGCTGGCGAAGTGCTTCACCACCACCACCACCACCTTTTCCTCCTCCCATTTTCCCTCCTCGTCTCTGAAGAGAGCACGGTAAGCAATATAACTCTCATCTCCGCGACGTAATCCAGACAAAAAGCAGGAAGATACCCACGCCGATATAACTTTCGGAGACAATCATCAGACTTCCACATTCCTTCTCGGCGCGCACTCCCTTGCCACCTCCTTCGCTCATTAACCCCCGCACATGGCTCCTCGGCGTGGGGCACAGCACCAGAACTCACTCTGTCCACCAGAGCCGTCGACTCCTTCACCTTCCTCCCCGGCAAGTTACTTGAGCAGCGGTGCGCCTCGGTCCGCATCACCTTCCAACGGCTTTACGCAACTCTTCACGAAGCCCACGAAATGGTTCAATCGCTCAAATTCCGGCGGCGTCGGACGCACCTCAGTGAGCTCCTCTGAGCCGCGATCGAGTACCAGCTCTGCGCGTAAACACAAGATCTCGCACCCTACGGACCCGAGACCTATCGCGGACAATTTGTTACCACCTGATCGAGGAGGGCTGGCAGGCGCAAGCAGGTAAGTCATCATCTATATCACGCTATAGCCCACAGCAACTGGACTGCGCTCTCTACGGTTGTGCATGGGTTTGGCGGAATATGCTGCACCGCTGCTATCCGTGGCTGGCTCATCACATTTGTCTGGTCAACACGATGGGATCTTCACATCTTGGTTACCAATGTCTTCCCGCTCAGAAGAACGACCCCGCGTCATGAAGATCTGTCTGCACATGAATTCTCGCATCGCCTGTACTAATATAGGAAGGTTATACGCTTCAACGACGGTGTCTTGCTCGCTGTATTGTCTGGCATATAGTCAAAATCACTCGCCGCGAGAAGCTTTCGAGCAGTCTGCATTCTTTTATTTCCAGTAGCTTCGCAAGTTGGTACATGTGCTTACGTTCGGATGCAGGTCTGTAATGGATCTCTCGCTAGCCAGGACGACATCTGCTATGCCGGACTCACGACCTTACCCCGGCCGCACACCCTCCTCTCCGCCCCATGCAGGATTCTCGCGAGGTCTTGGTGACCTACGAAACATGTCGCGTAAGCCTTGGTCCAAATCCGCGGACGACCTGGGGAAGATCTCTGCATCTGCGTCCTCCCCCGCGCTCACCCCGATAGACACTACGTTACACCAGAAGATCAAGACATACCGCAGCGACAGCGTCAGTAGTAGTGTTGCAGCCTCTCCTTCCCCCGTGCCATCGCCCTCCGCGTCCTCGATTAACATGAACTATCCATTCCCCGTAATTTCTGGTGATGTATCGACCTCTCCTCCCAAGGTCTCGCGTCTTGGACCTCCGTCTTCGAACCCCTCGCCCATTACACCACCACTCACGCCTGCATCGTCTACGTCCTCTCACGTGCACTCACGCTCACACTCCTTCACGCCCCGTTTGCCTTCGAAATTGTCTGCTCAGAAGTCGACTCTGGTGCCGCCCAGTCCGAAACGCAAGGGTTCTGCATCGTCTGAAACTAGGGACCCAGAACGCGATAAGGGTTCTCTTGGAAGCGGCCCCTCTGCGCGGTCGCCCTTCCCCTTCGGCTTCGGCGCAGGAACAGGCAACGCGAAAATCTCACCGTCCGCGTTATACACCCCAGACGGAAACATCAGCCAGGGTCCGTCCTCCCCAACTCTGCTCGCACCGCCCACGATCGTGGAGCCCGACGAAGGAAACAAGCACGACAAACGCACCTCGCAGGTTGTATACCAATCCGGGTTTGTCAACCGCATGTCAGAGTTCTCCCCTGCGATGCTGAACACCCGCGCGCATCATGCGTACATGGCGGGTGGCGCCCCGGCGGTGCTTGCGAAGGGTTGGAAGCCGTTCAAGCTTGTGCTGAAGGGCTCGAAGTTGTACTTCTACAAGCCGCCCGGCGACCGTAGCGCCGCGATCAAGGAGCTGTTCCCCACGGAACTCGTCGCTGTCATGGAGGCCGAGGGTCTTGGCGCAAGCGAGGCCGAGGTCGATCTGCACGATGCGGAAATGGACATGGGCGGACGCGGGGGCTGGAAGGGTAAGGAGAGGGAGGAGATGCGCCGGCGTAGGGCTTATTGGGGGCGCGGTACGCACCCCGCCCTGGTCGTCGGCGCAGGGGTGGAGAAGGGAACGACAGAAGCATTGGTGCATGAAGCCGTGTTCGCAACTACGTTTCGCGACGCACCTGTCAACGGTTTGAGCGAGGAGCAGGAAAGTGCTGTGGCCTCAACCCGATATAGGCCTGGCTGGCGCGAGTTTGCGGCGGTGGTCCTGCTATGCTTACCGCCTTTGATAGGGAAAGCGCCGTTTGAGACAGTGTTCCTCAGGTGCTGCGCCAATCTTGTGGACGGTGCGGATGAAGACACGAAGGCGGAAGAGAGGCAGCGGGTAGAGTGGCTCGCCGCCCAGTATCTCAACTACCAAGGCTGCCCCGAGAATGGGCAGGCGTGGGACGTGTGGCAGCGAGATACCATCCCAGACTTCTCCCCTACCGCTTCGAAGGTCTCCGGCCTTCCCGCGTCGAATTCGACGATGGCAATGCACACCCCCTCGCCGCTCCTCCCAGCGTCATCCGCATCCGAGGAAGCGTCTTCAGACTTGGGCGCCTTCTCACCCAGGCCTGGTCAGGGGAGGATGCAGCCTATCACCGAAGCATTCACCGAAGGCTTACCCCAGAACTCTCGACCGCTGTCTCCGCCGCCCCCTCCCGTTGCCTCGTCCCTTTCCCCGGAAGCGTTGCGTATGGCGCTCGAGGAGGAAGGTCTTTCGCGCGACGTACTGCTCAACCTCGATCCGGCGCTCATCGCCCGCTCCTTGTTCATCGCCCAAGAAGATACCCTCCAGAACATCCCAGACAACTTCACTGCTGACTACATTCTCGGCTCTAGCCCGCAGGAGGCTGGTTCCCCGGCGCCTATCCATAACGCTATCCTCCCGTTCACCGGATCTGACGACCGGCCCCACTGGCTCACCCGTCTCGTCCTCATCCAGGTGCTGGTCCCGGACCCTGCAGCGAACAACCATGGTCACGGCGCGTCTTCGCAGCCGCACCACGACCGGGCGACCGCCCGTACTCACACTCGTTCCGACGTCATCTCCGCTTGGACTAAGGTCGGGGAGCTCGCGCGGCGGGACGGGGATGAGTGCTCCTGGCGTGCAATCATGGCTGCTTTGTGCGCTCGCCCGATCGCGCGCCTCGACAAGGTATGGAAGCGAGTGGACCCGGAGGCGCTATCCATCGTGCAAGGCTGGGTCCAGATCCTCGTCCGGGGCGACCAGCCGACCGCAACCGCGACTCTGACGTATCCGTGGGCCGGCGATGCCCAACGTGAGATCCGCGAAGCGTTGGAGAAGGCGAAAGGTGGCGATGAGAGCGAGGAGTGGGCCGTCCAGTATCTGCGAGAGGTGCGGGAGAAGTTCGATGCTGTGCGGACTACGTTTGCCTTGTGTACGAAGAGCAGTGACAACTCCGGCTCGAGGGTGTCTGACTTCCCCGGTGTGGAAGTGCTTGCGCAGCACTGGAAAACGCTTGCGTTCGAGGGAAATAACCGAGGAGGATTGGCGGCCAAATTCTTGAGGTTCGTTCCTTCGTTGTCTGTCTGTTAAGCATACATCCTAATGGCTTCTTCCAGAACCGAACAATTCATGTCTCTGTCTTCAGCCGCCGAACCGCGCCGGAGAGGCGTTTTCGAACCATATTTCTGGTCGAGGCTCTCCCAGCAACCTTCCGTCCACCCGCTCGCTGCGCTTCTCTTCCCTGAACCGCTTCCCACCGTCTCATTCGTCAATCGCTCGCATATCATCCGCGGCCGACTGGAGAGCAACTCGTCTGCGACTGCCTTGAATTTCCAAGACATTAGGGATCTGCGTTCCCATCTGGATGGCGACAGGACATCGCAAGGGGAGCGACCGAAGCTTGGTGGCCTCGATCTGGGAGGAACGGTGATCCCCGTGTATGGCGGCGAACTCACCCTTCTCGTGCAGTCAGGATGGGATGCCGTTTCATCCTCCCGACCGGCCTCTCGCGCACCCTCTCGGCCACCCAGTTCGGCAGCGGTGGAAACACCAACCTTGGAAAGGTCCTTCAGCCGTAACCCTTCGATCCGCGTGACGCCCAGCTCTTCGCACGGGCACGGAACCGAACGGAAGTCCAGTATGGCACGACGGAACTCACTGCCGTCCATGTCCCAGCGAACGAGTCTTGTCGCCTCGGAAGTGACGTCCGACAGGCCCCTACGCGTCGTCGTCCAGGCGGGCACGCTGGACCGTCTCGTCGACGTCCTCGTCCACGGGCTCCAGGGTGTTTCTGTGTCAGTCGCGGACGACAACGGAGAGATGCCGCTCACCGACCGGAAAACGAGAGAAGTGAGGGTGGACATGGAGGACTTTTCGCAGGTGTGGTGGAACAACTTCCGAAGCTTTTTAAAGCCCCAGATCCTGTTTGAGGTGAGTGACCGCAATGATGGAATGGTCGCAGCCCGCGCTCAATGCCGTTCCCCGTCGTCAGCTTCTGAAGAAGCGATATTCTGGCGCCCATGAAGCGGGCCGCCCACTCACCTCCGACGAGGTCTCGCACATTATCCGCCTCCGGCTGGAAGTGCTGGAGACCATGGGAGAGTGGCTCTCTACAGGTGGGGGTGCTCAGGATGCCCTTGACGATGTTGGGCTGTATGAAGCCTTCCTCGCGTTCCTTACACAGCCTACCGAGCAGAAGCTGCTCCAATCAGCAGCGCCAGACGCAGAGTCCGACGTTAGTCAGGCATTGAAAGCGCTCGACCTGGCGCGGAAGACGTTGCACATGTCATTCCTCTCGCAGACGATGCGGCCCATCCCACGCACAGCGGGCGCCCCTGACGGCATGACCGAGGGCTTGGGCACGATCAGCTACGGGACCGACCTGCCCGATATTGACCAGCTCGATCCGGAAGAGCTGGTGAACAACCTCAACTCCATGGCGTCTGCGACACTGCGCAACGTCACACAGGAGGTGCGTAACGCGGCGAAACCCTTCGCGTATCGTCTATAGGAAGGCAATCTGACAGATTCTCCGTGCTCCCAGGACCTCTTCGTCATGGCGGACCTGTTCGAGGTACAATCGGCGGACCGCACGGGCTGGTTCCTCATGCGTGATCAGAGCACGCTCGCGGACGAGGTCGAGATTCAGTCGATGGGCTCGTACATCCTGGAAGTCGAGCCGTCCACGCTCATCTCCGAGCTCACGCAGGACAACCTCTACCGCCTGCTGCCGCCGGCCGTGCGGAGCTGCGTCCGCGCGTTCGGCATCCTGCGGAAGTGGCTGATCTCGAAGCTTGTCGCGCTCAGGATTGGCATCCAGGCGCGCCAGGAGCGGATGGAGCTGATGCTCCGCGCCATCGAGGTCTGCCGCCGTCGGAACGCTGACGGCGAGAACACCGACCTGCCGTTCTCCGAGCGCCCGTGCATACGGTCGTTCGTCGAGGCACTCCTTACCTCCGCCGTGCTGAGTGTCGAGAGCCGGTCGTACCAGCGCGCGTGGCTGGGAGTTTCTGTGAATCGTGGGAGCGGGTGCGACACGCTCGCTGCGTATCTGGCACGGCCTGTCGTTCAGGCTTCGTCATCACGCGGGGTGCTCGCTCCCGACATCGGTTGGCTCATGGAGAAGACGTTGGAGATCATCAGCTTGCCGGACGTGCTGGAGTCCCCCTCCGTGGAACCGATACCTCTGGTCAACTTTGAGAAGCGGCGGTAAGCTTGACAGGACGGAGATAGCCTTCGGCGTACTGATAAATTCCCAGGACACTGCAAACGTTACTAACCAGCATCTCCGGCGCAGGCCCCGGCCGCAGACAGCGCCGCCGTGAAAACGACCGACGGGACTTCGAGAGGCTGAACAACATGGAGAAGGAGCTCGGCGTAGTCCACTTCGACCTGCGCGTCATCCGCGACGATGCCTACCGCGAAGCCGCGCAGGCGAACGTCACCCCCGCCAAGAGAGGGCAGCGGCCGTTCCAAAACCTCGTCGCGCAGCAGCAGGAGAAGAACCGGCGGGACCGGCTCTGGCGCGACCGCCTGAGCAAGGAGAAGCGCCAGGAGCAGATGCGGCACGACCGGCGCGAGGAGCAGCTGAACAAGGCCATGTACCAGCGGCGCCCGAATCAGGTCATGCCGAAGCAGCATCGGAACAAGAAGAGCATGTCCTCTGCGTTCTTCCAGTTCATGCGCCCCATCTCGAGCGCGTTCACGTCCGACACGCTCTCGGGGAGCCCGAGCAAGCGCACCCCGGCGGAGCTCGACTTCACGCCGTCGCACAAGCCGTCGCTCGTGCTGAGCGTCGTGGGCGCGCACGTCGCGCAGTTCATCAACAACGAGCGCTCGTTCGTATTCCAGATCGACTCCGAGGACGGGGGCCACTATCTGCTCCAGGCGGCGAGCCAGCAGGAGATGAAGAAGTGGACGGAGACGATCGAGCGCGTGTCGAAGATGACGGCCAAGCGGCGCCTTACGTACCTCGGCCAGAACACGAAGCCTCAACAGATCGCAGACCACCTGCTTGCCAACTCAACGGGCCACTCACGCCACCCTAACGCAGGTAAGTGAGAGCTCCCGGCGTGTCGAAGTGACTGAGAGCTGACGGATAGTGCCTTGTAGTGTTTGGCGTGGAGCTCGACGTGCTGTTGCAACGCGAGTCTCCGGACGGAGAATACACGCCCGGCACCATTCCCTCTGTCGTTGAGCGACTGATCAACGAGGTCGAGCAACGCGGCCTGACCGAAGTCGGCATATGTGAGTTCCCCGTCGGCGCCATCCATTCAAAGCTGATTCCCCGAACCTCTCAGACCGCATCGCCGGGGCCCATTCTGAGGTGAACACCATGAAGGAGGCTCTTAACCGAGGTCGGTCACCCGATGTTACACGCGCTCAGAATGCATGTTCTAACGCTCGATGCGTAGGCGAATGGCCCATCTCGGAGGTCACCGACATCCACGCCGTGTGCGATCTGATCAAGTCGTGGTTCCGGGTGCTCCCCGGGGGCATGTTCCCGCCAGATATCTACGGCGCCATTCTCAATGCAGCCGGTACGTGAATGTGTTCACGCCGTTATGGATTGCTGCTGACTTGCTGCCATAGCTACGGGCCGCGACGATGTCGACTTCCAGACCAAGGTTGCGAACGTGCGCGAGATCGTGCGCTCGCTTCCTGGAGCGAACTTCGATCTCCTCAAGCGAATCGTTGAGCATCTCGAGAGGTGCGTAGCCACACCTGTCACTATGTGCCGGCATGTTAACGCGTCATGTTGTTCAGAGTGACCGATTATGAAGAGAGCAACCAGATGACGGCAGAGTCTCTCGCGACGGTGTTCAGCCCGAACCTGCTGCGCTCGACAAACGGCGACGTCGGGACCTTCTTCTCGAACATGGCTGCCGGCCACCGTGTCACGAAGATGCTCATCGCCCACGTAAGTGCCGTCCCGTTGCTGGGCCCTTCGTGTCTTGACCGCCTGTCCAGTTCCACGTCATCTTTGACAACGAGATCGAGCAGGAGCAGGACGCAGAGGCCGAGCAGGAGCCCGAAGAGTACGACGAGTTCGACGAGCCGATCCCAGAAGAGGACGAAGAGGAAGAGGACATCTTCGGGGACGCCGTCGACGACATGCCCCCGAAGCTCTCCTCCGAGCCGCCCCAGCTGAACATCAACCTCGGGAGCCCCGCAGAGCTGTCGTTCAGCATACCCTAGTTCCCCGCCCTGGCCCCCACATACCTGATGTTACCCCATGCCCCGAGATGCCGTGACGCCCCGACCCGCTGTGCTCCTCCCGCGCGCGACCTCGCCAGCGGCAGCCTGCTTGTACCGCCCTGGACAGTCCCTTCTTGCTTCCCCCTACCTATCCCGTCTCCTGCTCTTGCTCGTCTACAGGTAGTGTATGCTCCGGTGACCGCCGTCTATGATATCCGCAGGCTTGCTGCAGGCACGAGGGCCGACAGACGGCGAGGACGATGACGACGGACGTTCCGGGCGCAGTGTCCGTGCTCAGTTTGTGGCAGCCATAATGATGCATATCCCATCCCGTACTAGTGCGCTCTCCCACCACCACCTCTTGAACTGTCCTTTTCCTGTGTGTTATTTTATACAGTGTGTTCTTACTAGTCTCTAGCTGATGTATATCCATTCATACACTCGAGGGAGCCTGTGCTGCGCGAGCTAACAAACATTAATTAAGCAAAGGATACACAATATATGATAAGGTGGATTTATTGCGTTGTATGGTACACTAGGGTTAGGGTTAGCGCTGCATACCGACAACAAAAAAGGCCCGCCCAGCCCGAGGGCCGGAACGGGACAGGGAAATATTGAGACGGTGCATGAGCCGAAGCCCATACAAACCGCGAGGGCCCCCTGCGGACAGGGTCGCCGTGCTATGAGAGGCCCCCGTGGCCCACGGTCCCAGGGACGGGAAGGGGCTCGTGCCATCAAGGTAAGTATGAGGTGTTAACATGTCCGGAGCGGGCTTATATACTGGCCGCCAGCGCACGGACCATGCGCATTGCTTGGCGGTCTCTTTCGGGCGGTGGCCGGGTGGCGTGCAATATATGTGCACTCGAGACGCGGGTTTACACCATATTTTGTGGGTGTGATGATCGTAGAGCACAAGGAGAGCCAGAGCAGACCGGAATGCAAGCAAAAACCAGTGGCATTGTACACGTGAATTACTCGTCTATACTTCAATCGTACCCCATCGCCGACATAACGCCCCCGCTCAGTCCTCGTCCCAGTTGCCCGCCTGCTGCGGTACCTTCGGGCCTCCTGCAGGTCTGCTCATGATGATGCTGTCCACGCTGAGCACGGACGTCGCCGCCTCTGTCGCGAGCTTGATCGCCCACTGCTTTGCCGCGAGCGAGTCCAGGATCTCGTGCTCCACCGCGGAGAGCGTCCCGTCCGTCTCCGCCTGTAACATCCGAGCGACGTTAGCCAACTGATACAAGAACTCGGGTTCACAAGTCACTAAACGCACCTCGACGTCAACACCGAACGCCTCGCCGCCCGCGTTCTCGTGCTTTGCCCACAGCCGGCTGACGACCTCGTTGCCCTCCGCGCCCCCAGCGCGTTCTCCGCGAGCGTGCGCGGGATGACCTCGAGTGCCTGCGCCCACCGCCGCACGCCGTGCTGCGAGAGGCCCTTCAGCCCGCTCCCGTACGTGTCCACCCGCTTCGCGAGCTCGAGCTCCGTCGCGCCCGCGCCCGGCACGAGCCGCGCGTCCTTGAGCAGCGCCTTGATCACGTTCACGCCGTCGTCCACCGCGCGCTCGAGGTCGTCGAGCCGGTTCTGCGTCGCGCCGCGCAGCACGATCGTCGCCGTGCGCGTGCGCTCGCCGCCGGGCGCGCCGGGCACGAAGTCCGCGTCGCCCTCGACGAGCTGGCGCAGGACGGTGACGCGGTCGCCGCCGACCTCGATGCTCTCGAACACGTCGACGAAGCCCGCCTCCTCGGGCGTCGGCGCGCCGACGCGCGCGAGCGGCGTCGCGTTCACGACGCGGCACAGCCGCCGCAGGTCGAACTTGGAGAGCACCTTCAGCACCGCGATGCCCATCCGGTTCAGGTAGTGCATCGCGAGCTCGCCGATGGTCGTGCCCGCGATGATCACCTTCACGCCCGAGTCCGCGATCTCCTGGAAGATCTGGAGGGAAATTCAGATGCGCGGGCTGAGAGAAAAGTGGGGTGGGTGGCTGACCTTTTCCAGGTGCTTCTCCTCGCCGCTCGTGAAGTTTAGCATCTCATCTGCACTGCGGATCAGGACCGTGCCCTTGGTCTCTGTTTGCGCGGAGTCCAGCGCGCAGGTGAACACAGCGACCTTTCCTCCCCGTACTTTCTTCACGATGCCTAGCGAAGTTGTTTAGCAGGGCGGACAGAGCGCACATACCGAGGGCATACCTTCGGGTTCCCTGCCGAAGACCATTCCCCGGACGACCTTGCTGCCGGAAAGGCTACCGCCCATGATTTTGACGACGCGTACGTTGTCGACATTGAAGTTTTTCGGGTTGGAGGGCATGACGGTCAGTGCAGCCTCGGCGACAAGACCCGCGAGCAGGTCCTCGACGCCGTATTGTTTCGACGCGATCGCGGGCTTCAGTGCGCTAGCGAGGGTCTCTTTCGTGGGTGGCGAGGGAAGTTTTGATGTTGAGAGGGCTGCACGGGGTTATTAGGTTGATCGGAGCGCGATTCGAGCAGGATGCACGCACTCTCGAGTTCGGCGAGGGCCTTTATGCTCGCAAGCTCGTATCCCTTGATGATTTCGCTGGGGTGCAGGCCCATGATGAGCAGCTGCTCGGCCTTCTTCAGCATCTCGCCGGCAAGGATCATGACGCTGTTCGTCGCGTCGCCCATCTGTAAAGGATAAGGTATTTAACGCATGTCCGGTCAAAACTATGTACGGGAACATCGTGAGCGTCGACGTCCACTGTAATTCTGGCACCAGACTAGATATCCTCCGTTGGCGCCGCGTTGACTGCAAAGTTAAATCCACCCGGTACCTTGGGCGCAGTCGCGCACATTTTACGGTGAGTAATGGTTTGTGGTTTGTGGACTTCAAGTGCCTTTCAGAGCCCATTCCGGAGCGGAACATGGACGAATGCGCGTTGCGCAAAATACTAGTCCGTTTTAAGCAGTCCAGTGCGGGCTCCATTCCAAATATACGTAGGAGCGGAAAATGGCCGAATGTGCGTTGTGTACACCCCACGAACAATCGTCCGGTATAGCATGGAAGAGACATACCTCGGCTTCCTGTGCTTGTGACGCCATAACGAGCAGCTTCGCCGCGGGGTGCACGACCTCGATCTCGCGGATGATCGTCGCCGCATCGGACGTGACGAAAAGCTTGCCAATGTGGTTGATCACCAGTTTATTCCGGCCTGTGTGGGTGTGCGCATGCGGCTCGACGCGTAAGATCTCTCGCAGAGAAACGTGCACGACGCACCGTTCGGTCCGAAGCTTGTCCTGACGAGGTCGGAGAGCTCGGCGACGGCCTGGATGTTGCGCAGGACGGCATCCTCGAGGCCTTGCAGATGCTGCAGGACGCGTCGGACACTTTGCGCTCGCTCGCGCCGGGGAAAGACTGACCTTGTAGCCATCCTTGAAGAGCTGGAGATTTTGCGCCTTCGGAACCTTCAGAGACATCCTGTGTTTCGCTTTGGTTTATCGAGCGAGGTGTAGGGAAGGTGTCTGGAGAGGCGGAAGTAGAGCTGCAGGTAAAGCCGAGGACGCATTTCGTCGGGCGTGGGCGCCTGTATACGCTGGTCTAATCGAGAAGTATGCAAGCGCTCGTTTTAATCGCTTCAATATATTCCGCTTGCCTCTTCTCCCTCCGCTCTACCACTCGCACCTCTCTGCGGTATTGGAACAGCTGAACATGATATCTTCACCGCGCGTTTCAACTCTCCATGGAAGGGAAACGCATCTACAAGCCAGGATCAGCATCTTGTGTAACCCTAACCCTGCGGTACTTTTTGACCGAAAATCAGCAATCCGTTGCGTTTCATGCGTGAAAACAATGTATACACCGTCCACACTCCTCATGCTGCTCACGCGACGACGAAGGCCGGAAGCTCAAGTACATTAAACTCAACTCTCTTCACCGCCATAATCAGAGGCGTAATTACTTTCTGGGTGATCTGTATCAGCCGACGGCACGATGACCGTGACTATCCTCGCTCCGAGTCTTACTCTTGCCCCTGGACGACACTCTGCTCGGCACACTAATGATGACGTTCAAGCTGGAGATAATAGACCCATACCTAGAGACACATACACCGACGGCGTGAACCCCGTCTTAGAAACGTCGCAATGGGCAGTCAAAGTACGCCTACCATATCCACATTTCACCACATGTGCTGACTCCTCTCGTCCTCCAGACACTCAATCTTGTCGCTCTGAACGAGAACGGCATCGCCTCAGCGGCACAGTACGTCCGCGCGCAGATGCGCCGCGATTCCTACACGCCGCGCACCTGGCGCACGCACCCACTGCACCTCTGCCCCGCCGAGCCGTTCGCGTGGTCCGACCCGTCCACGCGCGCGACCCTCGACTGGATCTTCCTCATCTCCTCGCTCAACTTCAGCTTCTGGTCCGAGCGCGAGGGCCAGCGCGGCCGGTACGGGGTCGCGTGGCGCGCGGGGTGGGACGCAGACAGCGAGACCGTCGTCCACACGGGATACTGGTCGCTTGTGGCGGCAGTTAACCGAGGTGAGTGCGCGCGGGAAAGGCAAAAAGTTTAATGGCTGACGGCGTTTGTGTGGTAGCGCTCGAGGAGGGCATCCCCATCACGGACCCCTCGTTCTATGCGTCCGAGGCGCGGTGCCCGGACGCGCTCATTGAGCACGTATTCCGCCCCGCGCCACAGTGTCTCGAGCGTATACCGCTCTTGCGGGAGCGCATCGCTGTCCTGAGGCAGAACGGAGCGATTCTCTGTGAGGTGCGTCGCGATCTGCAAGCAGTACTTACCGGGACCAATGATCCTGACGGAGTTTCATAGAAGTACAACAGCTCGTTCTATGGCTTCCTGGAGGCGTTCCGCGCGCGGCACGACGAGTGCGGAACCACGCTACAGCTGGTAAAGATGGTCACAAAAAGCTTCCCGTCCTTCCGGGACGAGACGATCTGCGAAGGCCGAAGAAGTAGGTCTTCTTCGCACTCTCCCGTCGCCCAGCGCGTACTCAGGCACTCCCCTTTCCCATTAAGTCTACCTCTGGAAACGCGCACAAATCCTCGTCGCCGAGACCTGGGCCGCGTTCTACCCCGCAGATGCCTCGTTCCCATGCGCTTCCTCGCCACACCCGCTCTTCCCGGGCCCCCTGGGCGCGTCGATCCACGAGCTCACGATGTTCGCCGACTACCGCGTGCCGCAGATCCTGCACCACCTCCGCATCCTCACGTACTCGCCCGCGCTCACGAAGCTCCTACGCGCACGCATCCCGCTTGCGCCAGGGGCACCCGAGGAGGTCGCTATCCGCGCCGCCAGCATCGTCGCTGTCGAGCGCGTCCGCCAGGAAATTCTCCGGCTGGCGGGGGAGGAAGCCTCAGATGGCGACGGGGAGGAGAGTGGGGGAGAGGGGGAAGTGAGCAGCGTGCTGATCGACTTTTACCTGTGGGACCTTGCGAAGCTCGTGGAGGACAGCGAGAACGGCGTTGACGGGGCAGAGACCGTGCCGATGCTCCCCATCCATCGCACGCGGTCTATATGGTACTGACAGCGCGGTGTTGCTGGTCGGGTAAGATTTTAGATCCCCGCCCTGAAGTGGTGGACATAACATATATCGTTCGTACTTGCGGATCGCTACAGATCCATACCGCAATCACATAACAGACAGCGAAGTAAGACATGGAATACCAGATCACAAACGCATCAATAGCACTTGCAGTCATTTCTAACGTCGCGCCCTCGCAGGATGTGGCTTCACGAGCCCCGCCTTCTGTTTTCGAGGACCGACAAGCGCAACCGTGGACAGCGAGTGGACAGCGAGAGCGACTTTGGAGTCGTCCAGATCAGCGTCGGGGTCCTTCGGAGGCTTGAATCCCGCAGGATTGCAATCAGTGCATCGTCACGGTGCACTTGCGGGCCGACGCTCCTGCGTGCACTTCAAGCGTCCAGATGTACGTTCGAAACAGCGGAGCGTAGCAGCAGCGGTACAGCATAATGCGTGAGGGGCAACATATCTGCAGTGTCATGATGAGACGCAAGACAATTTGGAACCACGGTGGAGGGGCTTACAGCAGAGGTCGAGTTATCCAACAATTCGCCTGATATCATGGTATCCGTGCCGTGCGGCAGCGATGGCGTCTTTCAGTATTCGTTCGGGGGCTGCTTCGTTCCGCGGGCTGAGCCGACTCCAGCGAGACTTGGATGGGTTTGCGATATTGCAGAGTTGTTGGAACATCCTGATGAGCTCGCCGGCGCCTGGCCGAAGGTCAGGTTGTCGTTGCCGCATGCAATCCACAAGTGGCTTGATGAAGTCTGTGTCGCAATATTTCTGCGAGTGTTCCAGGATGTGAGCCTCATCCAAAGAACCCGATACTTTGGCCAGCGTACCTCCAGGAACTCCTCGTATAAGAGATTTCCGAGAGCGCAAACGTCCGCCTTGTATGCATCCCATGGCACAGTCCCAGATATCTCAGGTACTTCGGAACCACGCCCGATGTACCCCAAGACGAGCGGGGACGCGCCGGGGGGTAACCGTACCGACAGCCCGAAGTCGATGTAGAAGTACTCGATCCGATGGTCAATTCGGCGCAATGGTGTCGCGGCTTCTAGCAGGTCGATGGAGGCCCTTATTCTCATTGGATGATGACCTTTGGGGTACAATGGCCGTCCGTCCATCATCACGTTCAGTGAAGATATATCCCTGCCCGAGCCTATCAGTACTTGAGCACGGTTAGGATACGGTGGGCCATACCGGTGAGCGATGGAGTTGGAGTGAAGAAATGATAGGCCCTGGGAACATGAGCAGGTGAACTGGTCTCTCGCCGCAAAACAACGCACCTCTAACACCTGCGAGATGAACTCGATGACATCCCCAATCAATTCGAATTCGGGGTCGTTGAAGGGCCTCAGATACGGAATGACCATGAATGACCATTCAGGGTCATCAGGGTCCGGAAAGAGATCCTTGACGGGTACACAATGGTTGTGCGGGTGCTTGGTGGACGTGACAAACTGCGAAATTTCTACCTCCTGGCCCCTGCTTTTCACATGCTTGATCGCGACCAGTGTGCCATCAGAGGACCTCGCGTCAATGACATGCATTGTCTATGAGGAATGGTCATTATATCTGTCTGTATAAGAAGGGCGCTGTGGTATACTCTCGAAATGATCGAGTCTTCACAGTAAAATGGATCGATGTTTGTGCCAGTCCACGACGGTTGCCAGCCTTTCGCGTACCGCGGTCGGAGGGAATATCCTCGTGCACGGAGATGCGGCTGCTTGTCCCTCCACATTGATTCGAGTGGTGAAAGATTATAAATGCCTTTCCGCGCCGCCTCCTCGCATATCTGGGCGGCTTGTGGAGACATGAATGCATCGCCAGGAAGTTTACTCCGATCGGGAAGCTGTGTAGAATTAGTTGAGCAGATATGAAAACGACTAGAATGGACGGACCATTTGGCTCTCGTGGTGCGTAACAGGACGCAAGGATGCACGGACTACCGTACTCGAGTGCGATGATCTATAGGCAAGCGCTTGGAATTCTCTGTGTCATCAGCAAGTCGGTCTTATTTAACTAGGAGCACTTCTTAACTGCCGGACGGGCCGGGTATCCACATGTGCTCCCACAACTCAGCTCTCCGCGCACGCTCTCGGCGGTCGAGTGGACTGAGTCAACGGACGAGCCTGAAACGCAAGGTACCAACACTGCGGATGTTAACTATCATCCGACATGCCTTCATGTACTCCATTCTATCATAGCGCCTCTTTGGCTACATGCATCGTTCACCTACATTTCCTTCGATACGCAAGCCTGCATAGTATGACACCACCACAAGGGGTGCACGAGTGAAGGCTAAGCGATAGTCTTTCGTGCTGTACGTCCAACCGTACGACGCAATATTACCCCGCACCACGATGCTCGCATTCCCGCATTGCGAGCACGTGTAGATATGCTAACCTGGGTCAACAAGTGGGAGCCGACGTGCCCGGTGAGACAAGACTCGGTTTACGGTGACAGAGAAGCTTACACTCACTGCAAGAGTCCTCTTCTGCGCATGGTGCATTTACTTACACACAGATCGCACGCCGTTGCTGCCTAGACTTTCCCTATGTTGATTCTTCTCGCAGGTGACGACTCGACGCACGAGGCGGTGTATTCCCGAGCTTCTGCACTGTTACGAGCTCGAAGTAGTGTACGGCGGAGCGAAAGGCATAGCGAGCCTGGATCGCAGCGCACAACGATGCAACCGCGGTGTCACGACGTTGCGAGCTTCCGGATTGGGTACTAGATAAAGAAGAGCGTTTAGACGAATCGAGGAGCCCGAGAGGAAGGGGGGAGCGTACGAAACGGCGATGGTCAGCCAACAAATCGCTTCAGGTCCAGTATCCCGCCTCGTGTCGCGGCGACGACGTCGTACAACACTCGTTCGGGGACGGATTCGGTCCTCGCGCTCAATCTCCATCGGGATTTTGACGGGTGCTCCAGCTTGCATAGCTGTTGAAACATGGTGACGAGCTCGTGCGCAGCAGGCCGTGATTGAGGCTCGTGCTGTCTCATGCAATCGACGAGCGGTTTGATGAAGTCCGTATCACGATATTCCTGCGCGCTCGTTGCTCGAGCCTCATTGGCAGACGGTGATAGGGTGGTAGTACGCACCTGCAGAAACGCCTTGTGGAAGACGTTGCCAAGAGCACAGACATCGGCCTTGTACGCATCCCAGGGCACGGTCGCAGATATCTCAGGCACGTTCTTTCCGCGGCCAATGTACCCCAGGACAAGCGGAGACGCTCCGGGGGGAAACCGCACTGAAAGTCCGAAGTCGATGTAGAAGTATTCGATCCGATGGTCGATTCGGCGCAAAGGCGTGACAAGGTTGAGCGCGTCCGCGGAGTACATGTGCCTGACGGGATGGTGACCTTGGGGGTACAATGGACGTCCGTCCATCATGATGTTGAGTATTGATATGTCTCTGCCGCTGCGGATGAGCATCCCTGTACAATGATGTACACGGCCATACCTGTGTGCGATAGAGTTGGAGTGGAGAAATTCGAGACCCTGCAAAGACATACATTAGCGAGGTGCCAGGTTGTGGTTCTAAATACCCACCTCCAGCATTTGGCGAATGAATTCGACGACTTCTCCGACCAGCTCAAATTCGGGGTTGTTGAAAAGCCTCAAGTAAGGCATGACTATAAAAAACCAATTGGGATCCTCTGGGTCTGGGAAGGAATCTAGCATGGGGACGCAATGGTTGTGCGGATGCTTGGTCGCGGTGACAAATTGCGCAATTTCTATCTCTTGACTCTGTGTTATCAACCGTTTGATTGCAACTAGTTCCCCCCCTGAAGATCTAGCGTCTATAACATTCACGGTCTACTAACCGTCAATCGGGGAACACTGAGATCCTCAGAAGCGGGCCACGGCTTACCGTGGATACAATTGAATCTTCGCAGTAATGCGGATCAATATTTGTACCGCTCCACGAGGGTTCCCAGTCCCGTGAATACCGTGGTCGAAGAGAATATCCTCGCGCTATGAGATAGGGTTGCTTGTCCCTCCAGATTTTCTCGGCTGAAGTGAGAGCATATGTGCCCTTCCGGGTCATTTCGTCGTATCCCTCCTGTACAGCCGGAGACATGAAAGCATATCTAGGGAGTTTGCTTCTGTCGAGCATCTACATCGCGCATCTTGAGCCTACGCAATGATTGTCCAGCTAGCGATCAACTCACCTGAATGATGATAGGAAAGTTGTTGTTCAACGTGAACGTTCCGACTGAGTGAGTGAGGTGAGTAAAGCGCCAGAACGATCTAACCGAAACAGGTGTTTGTTGTCTAACATGTTAGTAAGCGTCTAAGCTCACGTTCCCACGCTTCTTATAAGAGCCAGCGCAGCCGCAACTTGTACTAGTGGGCGTCCTTCGCAGCTTTATACCTAGTACAACACTTGTGGCAGCGTCCTTGAGCTCGCTGTCTGCGTCCCGGTACGCCTCCCACCATCATGCGCTCCCCAAGTCCTCTGAGATCGTATTCAGTGGCTTTATCGCCTTCTAGACAGGAGAACTCTCTCATCTAATGGTACTCTCTCGACTATCCCTACAGCTCAGTGCTCAGAGCCCAGCGTTCTGGTCATTCAACAATCAGGGTGTATATATCGATCCGTCAGTACGAGTCGACAGAGGGCTTCTCTGGCTTGGAGCGAGTGCTTCATGATAGGCCCCCCCTCGGGAGAAGTAGTATGGCTGTGATATCGATGCTTCGTGCCTCCCCCACGAGGCGCATGCGTCCGCCACGCACATAAGGGTCATCGGAATGGGTTTTGCACTCCTATTTTTCCTCGTTCCCTCCCCGTTTCTTTTACAGTCACTGCTATGTTCGACTTCTTCAATGGTTGGGATATCGCAGCAGGCGTCATGGGTATGGGAGGTGCCTCCCTATTGGTATATGCCTATCATCAGTTACCATCGAAGAAGATCACCGTCCTCTTCGCACTTCTTGAAGGGACTACTGCTTTCTACGCTTCGTGCGTCGAACAACGTCTGTTGAATGCCCACAACATATTTGTGTTTACAGAACGGTTGAAAGCGTGAGTACACTAACGCTGGTCGAATTATCAGTACTTGGTGTGGTCGCTGATCGTAGTATGAAAGACTACGTGATCATGCGGACCAGCTGCGGGTAGAGGTAAACCAGGCCTCAAACTGCCTACAAGATTTTGCGAATATGGTGAATGGCCTTACTGGCAAGATAAACCTGGCGTGTTACGACATTAAGTCGATTAGTGTCAACATATCCGTGCGTTGCATATATGCTTTTCTCAAGTTCGCCAGTCTCACACCAGCTACAGGAAGAGAGTCTCCTCGAAATTCAGAGGTTGGAAACATGGCGAAGACTTGCAGCTGTATCCAATGCCGACACTCCAGGTAAGTGTCCCCTCCAACCGTGGCACGTCTGACAACATATATCTCACGCGTTGGACACAGATAGCCCTCCTCTGCCTACACCAGATAGTGCAGTCCTCCAAGTCGCACCTTCGTTGACAGGGGAGGCGATTCAGACTGGGGCAGCAGACGCCACCACTCCAAATTTCGCTTTCGACTGTCAAGCCACTGGAGAAAACACCGCCATGGGCGAAAATACTGACTCGTCGCCCGACAATACGTTCCAACAACCGCTTTTCCCGGCGACCTCCCATGATCTGCGACCATCCGCCGACGATACCTCTTCCGACTTGGAACCAAGGAGCAATCGCGCTGTTCTACGCCGGAAGCAGAGCACGCCACTATCTCGCAGGCGTGCCATGGCGCGCGCTGTGCGTCGCAATCACAAGCAGATGTCCTCGCGCTCCCAGGTATCCGACACCATCAACCTATTGGACCTCTCAGTCATTGAGCTGGCTGAGCAATCCGACGAAGAGTGGGAGGATGTATTGTCTGAGAATGAGATTCCGTTGGTAGTAACGTAACCACTGTCCTGCTCCCCTTGTTCCCTCCTCTCCTCGTTCGTCCCCTTTCACACTGTCCCACAGGCTGCTCCACTGTGCCCCCCAATACTTATGTTATGTCACCAATCACCGAACGCCGAACGCCACCACTTCCTCTACTTATCATTGGCTTTCGCTACTGTCTCCTTTATGATTACGCGCTTTCCTCCATTTGCTGTGTTCCATCACGCTATCCACTACATTCTGTGTGTTGTATTTTGTAGCGCATGACTTCGACGTTGCTAGTCCTCTGGAGTCTGGACTGTAGATATGTCCCATGTGCCAGCGGTTCCCGTAGATATGCTTCACTTATTGTGTGTGTCCATCGGGCATCGATATCCTGCCCGACGCACGGCACAGGCATCGCGATATATGTACACGTCATACCGGATTCAATAAAACCTTTACACGCGCACAGAGCCCCGTTTTGCCTCCTGCATCGCGCGTGGTGGTCCACCGCACGCCATCAGATTTTTCTCTGCTCGGCTTCTATTGGTGAGTGAGCCTGTGCCATCGGCTTGCCCATGCGCGGAGAAGCTTGGGAAGTCGGAGGTTGATAGCCCATGCGTGGTCGACCTGCGGCATTCTAAGGGGCGACGAATTTCTTCAAGCGATAAACTCCCTCCCAGGCTACAGCGACGGTGTCGTTGACCACTCGTTCGAGGGGTTTCTCGTCCTTCGGTACCAGACGCCAGCGTAACGACGCATCATTGAAGGACGCTCGCATCTTCGTCCACTGTTCAGAGACCTGCGCTGCTGACGGTCGGAGCCCCGGTTGCGTTTGTGTCATAGGCACGGTAAGCGAGGGCAAGAATTCCACGTTCAGAAACTTCTTCAGCGAGGGTCAATAAAAATATCACCTCACGGGGGGCGGTAACCTTACTTGCTCGATTTCTTTGAGGTAAAGGTCGCCGAGCGCAAAGATGTCGACCATGTACGCATCGTACGGCGCCACACTGGTAATTTCGGGGACGTACGCCCTTCCGACATCCCCAGTAACTAAGGAAGAAGTGCCTGGCGGAAAGTGTGAGGACAAGCCGAAGTCGATGTAGAAGTATTGTATGTTGCGACCCGCCCGCGGGAGTGGTGAGGCGGAAGTTTGCATATCAGGACTAGACTCTATTCGAACGGGATGGTGGCCCATTGGGTATAGAGCCTTGGCGTCCATCATAACATTAGGGGTTGAAATGTCACTGAAGATACCATTTTCAGATTACAATCGTTACACACGTGTGGGGTTGCCTACCGATGAGCTACATTGTGTTGGTGCATGAAGAGAAGTCCCTAGAGGGATCTAAGATGGGATTATAGATCCACGCCTGACAACTCAAGACTGACCTCGATTGTCTGATCTATAAACTCGACAACATCACCTAGGGTAGCGAAGTCGGGGTCATTGCATGGCCTAAGGTAGGGCATGATCATCAAAGCCCGCTCGGGATCGCTCGGGTCGGGCAGAATCTCGTATACTTTGACGCAATGGTTCCGGCGGTCGTCCAACGACGAAAGGTACTGTGCAATGTACAGCTCCGGCCTGTCTCTGAGACATGCTTTGATAGCAACGAGGTTTCCGTCGGAAATCCGGGTCGCGTCCATGATTTGATAATGCTATAAAACCCAATGAGATGTCATGGTAAGACGGGTAATCTAAGCAGTGACGCATTGATGCTCACCCGTAGAACGACAACATCCTCACAGGAGAAGGGATCCTGGTTCGTGCCGGCCCAAGACGGGGTCCATTTTGGCGAGTATCGTGGCCGCAGCTGGTACCCATGGTCTTTGAGAAAGCGATAGCGTGGCGGCCATGTTTGCTCCCCGGATGAGAGGTTGAAGAAGCCCTCGCGCGTGAGCTGCGCTAATCGTTCTGCAAAATTCGCCTCAGAGAGCACTGCTTGTTCCCGCCTGGACGGTGCAGCCATCCTTCTCGGGTGGGTTCCGTAAGCAGACTAGGACTTACGAAGGGCGCTAGGTGTATCGTCAAGTTCAACAACCACGGCGTGGCGGAAGCGCCGTGTCCTTAGGCTTATGTCCATCCACGCGCACTCACACGCTCATCCGGCTCCTAATACATGTGATATGTGATACGATGGAGATCTGCGGAGAAACAGTGTATATATTATGGCGGACTCCCAAGACGTATAGGGCGACTGAGAAGTTGGTACGAATGCAGGGGACCCACAGCATGATGCGCTGAGTTGCCCAGAGCGTAAGAGAAGCGATACAGCATAATGCGTGAGGGCTACAAATATCTGCAGTGTCATGATGAAACAAAAGACAAGAACCAAGGTCGAGGTGCTTACAGCAGGGATCGATTTATCCAACAATTCGCCTGATATCCTGGTATCCATGCCGCGCGGCAGCGATGGCGTCGTTCAGTATTCGCTCGGGGACCGACTCATTCCGTCGACTCAACCGACGCCAGCGGGACTTAGATGGGTTCTCGATATTGCAGAGTTGTTGGAACATTCTGACGAGCTCCCCGGCGCCTGGGCGAAGGTCAGGTTGTCGTTGCCGCATGCAATCAACGAGTGGCTTGATGAAGTCTGTGTCGCGATATTTCTGCGTACTTTCCGCGTAAGCCTCGTTCGAAGAGCGCGATACTTTGGAAAACGTACTGACCTCTATGAACTCCTCGTAAAAGAGATTTCCGAGAGCGCAAACGTCCGCCTTGTATGCATCCCATGGTACAGTCGCAGATATTTCAGGCACTTCGGAACCACGACCGATGTACCCCAAGACGAGCGGGGACGCGCTCGGGGGAAAACGCACCGCAAGGCCGAAGTCAATGTAGAAGTATTCGATTCGGTGGTCGATTCGTCGTAAAGGAGTCAGAATATTGACCCCGTCGACTGAGCATTGCATTCTGACGGGATGGTGACCTTGAGGGTATAACGGACGTCCGTCCATCATGACGTTGAGTATGGATATATCCCTGCCACTATGCGTCAGCATATCAATGAGTGCAAGGTTTGTTCGGCGTACCGGTGAGCTATGGAGTTGGAGTGAAGGAAAGATAATCCCTACGATGATGAGCCGACGAAGTAAGTCCGCGTGACCAGAGAGCGCACCTCTAGCATCTGAGAAATAAATTCGACGACCTCCCCAATCAATTCGAACTCGGGGTTGTTAAAGGGTCTCAGATATGGCATGACCATGAATGACCACTCGGGGTCATCAGGGTCCGGAAATATATCTTGCACAGACACGCAATGATTGTGTGGATGCTTGGTGGACGTGACATATCGCGCGATTTCTATTTCCTGGCCCTTGTTTTTCAGATGTTTGATTGCGACCAGTTCACCGGTAGAGGATGTCCCGTCAATAACGCACATGTTCTGTAAACGACGTACAATCATCAGCTCTACCTAGAAGACCACATCGCTGTAGCTTACCATTGATGTAATTGAGTCTTCGCACCAAAAGGGATCTGCATTCGTCCCGATCCATGATGGTCGCCAGTCTTTCGCATAACGCGGCCGGAGAGAGTATCCATGCGCACGGATATGACGTTGCTTGTCCCTCCACATTGATTCGAATAATGTCAGAGCATACATTTTATTCCCGGCCATCTCGTCAGATACCTGTATGTTCTCTGGGGATGAGTACGCAGTGACTCGGAGGGAGGTAAACTAGGGCCCCGCGGCTAGGCAATTGTCAGCCTGATGAGGATAAAGTTGTATATCCCACTTACCATTTCACCCTGTTATGCTTGTTGGATCGTTGGTGTTCGCGAGCGGACTGTCACGAGTGTAAGTTGTAACATGTAACGATCTTGAAAGCGGCCTTGCAAACGGAGGTGAGCGCTTATGTAAGCCTACAAACCCCGGTTTACACACGGTCCTGCAGCGTTCGCCATTCGAATCAAGCTCAGCCGGAGTCTCTTCTACGATATCGCAGGTGTACGCCTCATTTCTATAAAAATAAGTATAAGTGCCTCTTTCGGGGGTATAACTTTCGGAGGGTGTAAACCTAGTACGCAGTTCTCGACAGTGGATTCATATTTTGGTGTCGTACCAGCCACAGGCCAAGCTTGAGCACACTGTACGCCGTCAGATAAATGCATCACGCACGCACAGGCTGTGCAGTGTGGGACTTCCGCAAGGCCATGATCGAGCTTCTGCCAGAGTACCCCCAGCCACCCCCGTGCACACTCTGACAGCCTTGACTCTTCTGTGGATTTGATGCATTTTGTCCTGCTCGTTGAATGAGAAAACGGAACAAGAACAAGTGCCGTCTTGCCGGAGTAAAAGTTGGAAACTCCTAGCAGCATCTTACGGAAGTGTTGGTTCTCCGGCATACGGTCGCGCGGAAGTGTAGAGTAGCATCGACGGTGTTTATCACTGCCATGCACTCACCCTTCCTAATGCCGGCCACCCCAGATCGACTACGCGTCGCGTCGACGTGTTTAGCGTATATCCCTGCGGTCCGGGCTTCTTGCCAACTGCCACAAGACCGCGCGGAGAGGAGGCTCGTGGAGGACTCCAGCGCCCCGTGCGATCTCGACGTCAGCCCGCATTACTACGTGGTGACTGAGGTGCTCACACTCACCGTCGACATGCCGCTCTTGCGCGGTGTGTCCTGAATGTGTACGCTGGACTCTCGCACGAGTACGGTATTGCTGAGCGCCCCGAGATATTGTATACGATCGGCATGCACAGCACCTTCAGGAAGCTGCCGGAGCGCGCAATCGAGCACTTGTTATGCCCTTCCGACGTCCGTGCGCAGGCGAATGCTAGAATTTCGTCAGCCGGCATGACGCGACGCGACGCGCGATTTCGGCACGAGCAGTTCGTGAGTCGTGACCGTAGCTCCTGCCAGCCTGCGAACAATGTCAGCGATGTATTTGCGGAATTTCTACTGCGTACGGTGGGCAAGCTTCGTGTGCATGTGGTTGCGTTCAGCCGAGGTTAGTAGGCGAGTATGTATGCAGAAGGCATAAAACTGTACGAGAGGTTTGTAAGTCTGCAATGACGGTATGAGAACATCACACACATAAGAATAGCGCACAAGTACAAGTACGTACGATAGGTACGGTGCGTACGAACAATTGCAAGCACTCGTTTGAAAGCCAACTCCGCCCCTCAGGCAACCGTGCTAGAACACCAGCGGAGCAAAGAAAAATTGCTCAGCCTTCCCGGCATATCGGCGGTTGTGTCAATCGGTCTTATGCACATCAGCGACACGCTTGAAGACGGTTGAGTACTTGAGTTGAGGAACACATCGGCGGAAACCCGGCGCTATGAAGAGTAAACAGGGACCTCGACCGACCGATTATAGAGCAAAAATAATTGTAAGACCCGTTCAAAATCCCTACAGCAAGTCTTACGACCCGCACAGAGTAATGGAGGGGGACCTTCCCATTTGCATGCTGGTGAGAGGGAAGAAGAGGTAGGTAGCCGTTTAGGCGCCTTATGTAGTTCGAATAGTACACGGCGCGCTTAAGCCCGCGTGACGGTCTTGAAGTTGTTCCTTAACATTTTACATCTACGTCAGCCCTTTCTGACGGACACGAATCACAACAACCACGGTGTTGTATTGAGCCCATACGAAAATAAGAAATGAGCAAGCACATACCTGGTTGAATAGAGTCCGCGGTGGGTAAGCCAAATTGTGCCTGTTAAGTACAACACACGTGCTAACTCATAGTTTTCAGAGGCTGGAGGCTCGAGTATCCGGGATGCAGCCCTTCGTGGTGTGTCAGGATGAGCACGTTGCACCACCCGCTGCACATAGGGTCTGTGTCGCCGTCAAACTCGCACCTCGCACGTCCCCGGCCCCGGCTTGCGACACTGGAGGTCATACGTTGTTCGCAAACCCGCGTCATCCTCACGTACCCCGGAATCCTCAACAATTCCTTTGTAGGTCCTTTTGTCTTGGCTTTCTACTGCTTTTCATCTATTTCCGCCACCTTTTGATCACCCTGCACCTTCTATGCTCTTCGCGCGAAGCCTGCCGCAGTGAGACTTACCAGGGCGCTCAACCGCGCTACCGCATAAAGTACCAGTAAGAAAAGCGAATCGCATATGCATATTGCTATTTGGCAGCCGACGGAAATACTCTACTACAGTCACACTCACCCAGTGCAGAACGCAGGGGCTCAGTTCTGTCTTGCCGAAATGAAAGCCGGTCTCTAGCGACATCTTCTGGAACCAAACTAATACCACCTCACGCGTCGCGCGCCGGTGGCGCAGCGTTGACGTTCTCTCCCATCGAGATGACCTCAAACTTCTCCATCGCCGGCCACCCCAAAACATCGCCACTTCGACGCGTCCAAACGCGTCGCATCCCCGAAAGATCGAGCGAGCGGCACGCACCCTGACCCCAGCGATTCGGGCCTCTCGCGACCTGCCACGCTGCCCCCAGAAGCTCGCCTCCGGGTCCTGTTGTCCCAGCCCGCGCGTGCGCCGTGGGGGGAAGCCGACGATCACCCAGGGTGCCGCGCGACCTCGAGGCGCGCCCTACCCAACTGCTCCCAGATCTAAAAATCCGCGCTATGTCAGACGGGAAGGTGCGGTCAGAATCTGATCCACCGCGCGCAGTACTAGTGCGGTGCGCACGTCCCCCGAATGCGTCGGCCACGCCGTCGCGCGACAGGTACTTACCAGGAAAACGCGGCGCGGGCGCGCTGGGGCGCTCCCGCAGGCGTGAAGCCGGGGACGTAATGGTGTGCACGATTACTCCGAGGGGAAGCACGAAACCCTCCGGGTCGTGCGCCCATGGCGGTCTCAGATGCAGGCCAATTCGTCGCCCGCGAGGGTTGCGCGAAGGCACCCTTGATATTGGCGAAGGCGCGAAGCAGCGGCCGAGCTTCAAGGCAGACGTCGCCGGAGGCTTGAAGGACGGTGATTGCCTCGGGGCTCTGCGGGGTGTACTCAGGGTACGTCCGGGTACTGTTAGCCGTGATTCTTTCACGCAGCAGGCTCGCCAGGCGTGTCCGCATGCGACGGGCGGCGGGGACTCATCCCGTCTTAGCACGATGAACTCGATGGCGTGTCGATCAGGGCACGCTGCACAGAAAGCCAAGACTACCGCTCGATGGGCCCGTGCGTGGGCAGTGCGTGGGCTCCGTTTCTGAGCAGATAGTGTTTCCCCGGTTGCGACCATCGATAGTGGGTGTAGAACGCGAGAAGACGCGAAGAATGGCCTGTTGAGGAGTGCGACGAGCAGGGGAAACGGATGGTGGTAAATCGATAAAGTAAGATCAGCCGCGGCGGATTGGCGGAGGTCCGTAGACGCCTGTCGTACCACGCACGCGTAGCTTCACCGTTCCTTCAATCCTTGCAGAACAGCTCAAGCATCTACTCGGATCTCGCACGCGAGGGAGGATGAAACTGAGAGAAAGACGGGTCAGACATCGCAGAAAGAGGAGAGTGTAGTCGCAGAACACAATATTAATGTTGCTGCCGTAATCTAATCTCGGGGTACGCCTCGCTGGTGTCCGGAGTCCTGCTTCCAGCTTTTTGAGCCATGTCCTGGGTGATTGCCCCCTGGTACCTTCCTTGTCCAGCGAATATATAACACCCCCGCGTCGTCCCCAATTCCCCACCCCTCCTGCATCTTCCCTCGTTGCATGTACTCCAACCAACTCGGGAGCTCACATAATCGCCACAGAGGTTCCAAACACACCTGCGGCGACGGTCTAATAGTCTGCTTCTGAATCCTCCCGAATCGCTCCGTATAACCAACTCACTATCCATCCAACTATGTCTTCCGCTACCAACGGCACTGGGGCGAACACGCCCGAGTCTCAGCTCGAGTCTGTTCTCCCTATCCACCCCACTGCTGCGCGCCGGGGCAACCCCATCGTCGTGCAGTCCGACCTCACCTCCTACTCCAACGACCACATCGTCTCCAAATTCACCAACCGCGGTGCAGACGTCTCCGTAGTCGAGGGCCAGTACATTGTCACCCCCACCTCCGTCGATTATGAGTTCCAGACCGCTCGCAAGGTCTCCAAGACTGGGTACGTTCCGACTCTCGCGTCACACGACGCGTCGCGCCACGCGTTCTGACGCGTCTTTCCGCCCACAGACTCATGATGATTGGCTGGGGCGGCAACAACGGCTCGACGCTCTCAGCGACGATCCTCGCCAACCGCCACAACATCATCTGGCGCACCAAGGGCGGTGTCCAGCAGCCCAACTACATCGGCTCGCTCCTCCGCGCGTCCACCGTCCGGCTCGGGACGGACCCCTCCACGGGCAAGGACATCTACGTGCCCATCTCGGACGTCCTCCCGATGGTCCACCCCAACGACCTCGTTCTCGGCGGCTGGGACATCTCCGGGGCCCGCATGGACGAGGCTATGAAGCGCGCGCAGGTCCTCGACTACGACCTCCAGCGCCAGGTCGCGCCCTACATGGCTGAGCTCGGCGCGCCGCTGCCCTCGATCTACTACCCGGACTTCATCGCTGCCAACCAGGAGGCTCGCGCGGACAACGTCGTGCCCGGCACGGACAAGAACGCGCACCTGGAGCACCTCCGTGCGGACATCCGCCGCTTCAAGGCGCAGCACGCGCTAGACCGCGTGGTCGTTTTCTGGACGGCCAACACGGAGCGCTACAGCGAGATCATCACGGGCGTGAACGACACCGCGGACAATCTTCTCGCGGCGATCAAGGCTTCGCACCCGGAGGTCTCGCCGTCGACGCTCTTCGCAGTTGCCGCGATTCTCGAGGGCGAGCCGTTCGTGAACGGCGCGCCCCAGAACACCTTCGTGCCGGGCGTGATCGAGCTCGCGGAGCGCACGCGTTCGTTCATCGGCGGCGATGATCTCAAGTCGGGTCAGACGAAGCTCAAGTCCGTCTTCGCGGAGTTCCTCGTCAACGCGGGCATCAAGCCGCTCTCCATTGCGTCGTACAACCATCTCGGCAACAACGACGGGCACAACCTGTCCGCAGAGCCGCAGTTCAAGAGCAAGGAGATCAGCAAGAGCAGCGTCGTGGACGACATGGTCGCCGCAAACCACCTCCTCTACACGCCTGCGCAGGCGGGCGCGCCGAAGGGCTCGAAGGCGGCCAAGGGCGAGCACCCCGACCACATCGTCGTCATCAAGTACGTGCCCGCCGTCGGCGACTCCAAGCGCGCGATCGACGAGTACTACTCCGAGATCTTCTGCGGCGGCCGCTCGACCATCAACATCTTCAACGAGTGCGAGGTGCGTCTACTCCCCTCTCCTCCGCATCGTCCAGGCTTTACTGACCCGCGCTCGCGGCACAGGACTCGCTCCTCGCGACCCCGCTCATTCTCGACCTCGCGATCCTCGCGGAGCTGCTCACGCGCATCAAGTACCGCACCGCGGGCCCGGCCTCGAAGGCGGAGTTTGCGCCGCTCTACCCCGTGCTGTCGCTGCTCTCGTACATGCTCAAGGCGCCGCTCGTCAAGCCCGGCACGGACGTCGTGAACAGCCTCAACCGCCAGCGCAACGCGCTCGAGACGTTCCTCAAGGCGTGCATCGGCCTCGAGGGCAGCAGCGACCTGCTCCTCGAGACGCGCATCTGGTGAGCGCGCGCGCTAGGGCGGTAGAGTGGTAACAATTAGATGGGTTCAACAGCCTTGAGAATGAGTGTTTGTGTCCGTGTTTGCCCGTGCTTTGTAGTTCCATAGGCCGCTCAACCGGCCTCGTCTTGTTTCGTCAATCGATGCTTATATTCTCGAATGTCGTTTGCGTGCTTCTTTAAAATGGGAGTCCTGCTGCGCGGGTAGACGAGCATCGGTATACCAGAGCGTATTTGCAAGTGATTATGACCCTACTGCGTAGTGCTGCAAGACTTGTCCTGGACTTATGGCTGAAATGTTTGGCCGATGAAGAGACCGGTTGGATGAGGACCCTCAGGCCAACGTCAAACTTGGAGAGAACACAGCAATCATACTCATCGACGACATCTGCCCTATTAGTCTCCTCCGCATGCGCCTACCGACCCGCTAGTCGGCAAACAGCTCGGTGTTAGTCTCCGTTGCAATTGCTGACCATAATAGATCAGATCTAGATGAGAGTCGCTCTTTGTTGCTTATATATATAATGGCCCCAGACACACTGCCCCAGGCATCCCAACCTTCCTCGTACTCGTGATTATGCACATCACAGTAATACGACGCGGCACCGTTCCGCCTCTGTGTACGCGCGGATGCACGGCAGAGAAGTACTCCATCCCGAGTCGGAGATGCATGCGCGCGATCGGCGGCCGGGGGAGGATCGTGCAGCTGTAGCTTAAGCTTTAAGGACCGCGGCTCACACTCCTCCCCGGCCGCACGCTCCCCGCAGACCTTCCCGATACCTTGCTATCGCGAGCCCGATTATCCGTCCGTGAAAATACTAGAGCTGTGGGCCCATGTCCAGGCAACACTTGCAAATGAACAGCATCGCGAAGACCCGCCCGGCGGCGACCGTGGTCCTCGAGCACAAGTCCCTGCAGAAGGACCAGAAGAGACCCTCCCACCACGCCGACAATGCCGGCACGCGCTTCAAGAACCCATGGCCGTCGTTCAGGTGCGCACCGGCGATCCAACTGCTCCAACGGATGGAACAGACACAGCCCCTGACGCCGCATACCCAGGTACCAGCGGACGTCGCAGTGGCTTACAGTCAGTATCCGTGCATTACTCCTCGTGTGCAATGGTCACGAGGGGCTGAAACCATCATACACAGTTTTTCGTCTCGGAGATACTTGGGCTGAACACCCCAAAGGTCCCTGACGACCTCGCCGCGCGCATACCGTCGCAGGTACCGGACTGGGGTGTAGGCGCCCCGCAGCAGAGCGTGAAGGCAACCTGGTTAGGGTAAGTCGCTCTGTCAGTGATTTCTGGGTATAGCGAGAGTGCGACACGCAGGGCCGATGGCTGTGAGACCACGCTTCAACCCTGTATTCCACGGCTGTATGATGTGAGATGCATTGGCATATACCTGGCTTCCGGAAGGGCCTCGCATCCCCCCCGCGCCCGCGCGTCCAGAGCTACCCGGCTTCAGCGTATGATGTTTATGTATAGCGGAAGTGTGCCTACACGCATGGAGCTGCCTGGTGAATATAGATACTGACCATTGTTCTCATCTCGCAACAGACACGCCTGCTACCTCGTCGAGCTCCCCACACCAGCCGGCGCCGCGCGTGGCCCGCGCATCCTCTTCGACCCCGTGTTATCACATCGGTGCGCTCCAGTGCAATGGGCAGGGCCCGAGCGACTGCTGCGTGCGTCTCCTCTCCGCGCAAAGTTAGATGCCCGCTGGCTGACCGCATCCCGCGCATACGTAGCAACACCCTGTGCCATGGAGGACATCCCCGAGCTGGACGTCATCTGCATCTCGGTGAGTCCCGTTGAATCACCTCCAAGCACCTACTGACGGCCTCCATGCCAGCATAACCACTACGATCAGTGCGTCCCCCACGACGCCCCTGCGCCTCCCCCGAGCACCCACTGACCCGTGTGCACACGCCGCAGCATGGACGCCCCCTCGCTCCGCACGCTCTTCGCCGCACACAAGCCGCAGGTGTTCGCGCCGCTCGGGAACGCGCCCGTCCTCGTCGGCGCGGGCATCGCGCCCTCGCACGTGCACACGCTCGACTGGTGGGACGCCGCGTCGCTCGCGCTCGCGCTGCCCGACGCGCACTCGCCCGGCGACACCGTGCGCGCGGAGATCCGGGTGACGTGCACGCCCGCGCAGCACACCTCGAGCCGCGGCCCGTTCGACCGCTGGCACACGCTCTGGGCGTCGTGGGCCGTCGAGGACGTGCCACGGGCGCCGGACGCGGGCGCGTCCGCGCGCAAGGTGTTCTTCGCGGGCGACACGGGGTACCGCACCGTGCGCGAGGGCGAGGACGAGGAGCGCGTGCCGCGCTGCCCCGCGTTCAGGGAGATCGGGGCGCGGTTCGGGGGGTTCGACTTGGCGCTGCTGCCTATCGGGTGCGTCTTGTTCCCGCCTGTGGCTGTTCGGGCGGAAACTCACTGGGGTGCCGGGCGCCGTAGGGCATACGGGCCGCGCGCGATGTGGTCGAACCTGCACTCGTCGCCCGCGGACTCGGTGGAGATCTTCAAGGACGTGCGTGCGCGGAGAGCACTCGCTATGCATTGGGGGTGCGTCGTCGTCGCTCGTTGGTCTGGGCATTGCGTAGAACCTCACACGGACGCGCAGAACATGGATCCTTACCACCGAGCCGCTGATGGAGCCGCCGCAGCTGATGAGGGCAGCAGCAGCGAAGGCGGGCCTGGAGGATGGGGCGTTCGACATCTGCGGTTTGGGCGAGACGAAGGTTGTGTGACTTTGCGATCCCTCGTGATGCACGATTGTACGCGCATGTGAACTTAGACGGCCCTTGGGCTCGGCTCCGACCTGTGTATGGTACCTTGTATATTAATTGTTGATGGACGATTCATGCATGGAAACGCAACGGCGGGTGAGCACGGTCCGGAATGAGCATTGAGTTGCACGACACTGCAGCACCACGCGCGCATCCCCGCCATCCGTCATCCGCATGCCTTTGCCCCGCACTGCGTGCTCAAACGGCAGAACCACGGCGTCAGCGACACGTTCGCCCTCCCGGGACCGTCAATTAGACACGGTCAGACACCGCATTCCGCGCACCGAAGATCTCCCGCGAGCATGCACCAGGACACGAGACTCGTCCAAGCATCCGAGCATCATCCTCCATGAGGGAGTGCAGGGTATATTATATGACCGGGGTCGGGCCCTCGAGCGCGGACGTGCATCTGCCTGCAACCTCAGCCGTTCATCAGGATGTTCCACTCAAAGCTCGGCTTGACGGCATTCGCGGCGACGGTCGTGTTCGTGCGCGTGGTGTCCGCACAGCAGCCCGTGTGGGCGCAATGTACGTCCCGCCGTCGCGATCCGTCTTTGTTGAGGTTCGTGAGCTTGACGATGGGCCCGAAGGCGGCGGCATCGGGTGGACGGGTCTCACTACATGTGTTTCTGGGTCAGTGCTCATTTCCCGAGACCTGGAGGAATGACACATGCTCACAAAATATGGCAGCTCGGCGTGTGTCGTCCAGAACGACTGTAAGCCGCCTGCTCACGCCCCAACAAACGCATACACCCCACTGAGCACACGCCTCCGTCTTCAGGGTACAGCCAATGCCTCCCGGGGGCTTCGACACCTGCGCCGAGCTCGACCAGCGCAACGGGCTCCGCGCCGTCGGGCGTGCCCAGCGGACTTTCCAGCGCCAACTACTGGTTCAGCTTGTATGTGTCCGCGCGCGGGGTCTGGCCGTCCGAGACGTGCTGATCGACGTGGGGCATCCAGCGGCGACTCGTACACGCAGACCGACTTCGACCCGACGGGCGTGCTGCCGCAGCCCGGGAACCCGCTCGGCAACCCCCCGTACCCCGTGCGTTCTCGTTCTCGTTCTCCCGCATCCCCTCCTGCACAGTGTGTGCTGACTGAGAGATCGCAGGGCTTCACCGCGGTGGGCGGGACGAACTGGATCGACGTCGACACTACGGTGCACAACAACTCGCTCGTGCTCACGTACAACTACGCGTACGGCGGCGCGACGATCAACGCGACGCTCGTGCAGCCGTTCGAGCCGACCGTGCTCTCGCTCATCGACCAGGTCAACCAGTTCCTCGCGGGCGCGGCAAAGAAGCCTGCGACGGCGCCGTGGACGAGCACGAACTCGCTGTTCTCGGTCTGGATCGGGATCAACGATATCGGGAACAGCTACTACCTGGGCGGGGACAGGGACGCGTTAGTAGCCATTGGCTCCCATTGTGGGAGGTGGGCTGACCGCGATGCTGTGGGTGCGCAGGTTTTCGGACACGCTGTTGGATTCGTACTTTGGCCAGGTCCAGGAGCTTGTGAGTGCGGATGAATATGTGTGTTTGACTGACACCTGAGCGCATGAACGTCTGTTTTGCATAGTAGTAAGTGTCCCACCTGGAGCTTGGCGGAATGCAGCTGACAACTCACGCAGTAACGTCGGCGCGAGGAACTTCCTCTTCATCAATGTCCCGCCGATGCAACGGTCTCCGCTGGTAGGTGCCCCGTCAACTCCGGTATTTGTCCATCTGACGAAGCTGTTACAGATGCTGGCCCAAGACGCTTCGGCGCAGTCTCTGGAAGCGCAAGTAATCGCGGGATACAACACGAAGCTCTTCGCACGCGCTGCCGCGTTCAAGGCCGCCAACCCCGGCGTACGTTCGGCTCACGATAGTACCTCTAATCTTGCTTGTTGACATTCGGGCGGTGGACAGGTGACCACCTGGCAGTGGGACGCAAACACCGCGTTCAACACTGTGCTCGACAACCCTACCAAGTATGGTTTCGTGGATGCCACGTCTTTCGGCGGCACGGGCGACTTCTGGGGGTGAGCACGACGTGGCTTTTCCGGCACAACTAGATATTGACTTACATATCGTCGCAACAGCAACAACTACCACCCTTCGAGTGCGCATTTCTTGTTTGATGCTCATGCTTCTCCTAAGCTAACAGCTTTCCTTGTCAATCAGGTGCTGCCCACAACATCTGGGGGGAACAAATTGCCGATGTTTTGGCTAACACTATCTGGTGAGGCGTGTAAGATGAAAACGATTTTCGATATTCCGGTATTATCGTTGTAGCTAGCCGTCCTACGGAAGTGAAATGAACATGCTCAGTGACTCACAGGGTTTGCATATCAGGACCTACACGAACGAACGCTCGTCAATATAGTCGCCGATGAGACGCAAAGCTCCATCGCAGACTCTGCATACGTGTTGGCGGGATGGACGTTGACTTTTGTGCTTCTGATATCGGGCATGGAAATCTAGTTTTGAACACGCCGTGCTCAGTGTGCATAGCGTCTACAAGAGCGTGAGGCCGGGGAAGGCAATATCGAAAGGTGGTACTTGCTGCACAAGCGCCGGCACACGTGCAATTTGGCGCCGTAAAATGACGGATCGCTTTCCGGCGCTTCGCACTTGGTCGAATCCTCATCTCTCGGCGGGAACTTCCCTCAGCTTCATCCCTCCACGCCACGCGCAATGCTGCAGGCAGCGCTCAGATCGACGGCGACTCGCGGTGTTGCGTACCGCTCTGTGCGATGCTTGGCCTCGAAGCCCCCGAAGAAGCCCGCAAACACCCCACGCCCGCCTCCGCCTCCGCCACCTCCCCCTGCCAGCGCGGACCTCGCGGAGGCCCCGAAGCCGCTCCCTAGCTCTCAAATCGTACCGAGCTTGGACTTCGACCCCTCGGCGGAAGAGTCGAAGCAGGAGCGCACGGGCGCGCGGTCGTCGAAGGACTCATTATCCAGCATCGAGCGGAGGCGGCGCTTCCTCGGCCGTCTTTCTCTCGCGGTGCTCGCGGCGGGCGCGGGCGTAGCGGTGTGGCAAATGGGACAGCCGTTCGATGAGGAAGAGCTGAGGGCAAGGAAATGGGTATGTGCTTGCGATTGCTGCCGACCTTCTGCGTATCGTACTCACGAGCGTGTCAGTCGCCTGAGGACGCGCCCCAGTCACGATGGGAGCGTACAAAAGTCAGATTTACCGGAATATTCGACGTGAGTTCTATATTAGCCGTCACGAAGGCGAGGCGAAACTCACGTATATCCTTTAGACGTTCACAGAACCGCTATGGCCCGAGCTCCTACCCCCGCCAATGCAAGGGCAGCTGTATCGGCCGTATACACTGCTTGTTTCTGTAGACGACCTCCTGGTGACCTCAACATGGGATGTACGTCGTCATTGCTACGCCCTGCGGCGCTTGCGCAGCGAAGCTGACATGCAGTCGTGCAGCGACAACATGGGTGGCGAACCGCGAAACGGCCAGGCGTCGACTACTTCCTCGGTTACCTGTCACAGTTTTATGAAATCGTCGTCTTCACGACCCAGTTCCACTATGTATGTATGCATTGTGAGTCCGCCGGATGCCTTTCTGACCGCCTGTACAGACCGCCATGCCCATCATCGACAAGCTGGATCCCTATCAGTTCTATATCATGCATCGTCTGTTTAGGGACGCCTGTCGGTCAGAACAGGGACAGCCCGTCAAGGACCTGAAGTACCTCAACCGCGACCTGAGCAAGGTCGTCCTCCTCGACACCCATCCCGAGCACGTTGCCCCCAATCCCGAAAATGCGGTGATTCTTCCCAAATGGACCGGCGACCCGAAAGACCGCGGTCTCATCGCCGTCATCCCGTTCCTCGAATGTAGGTTCCTGGCAGCCGACCTATCTGTTCCGTATCTGACGTCGCACAGCGATCGCAATCTTCAAAACGCCCGATGTGCGCCCGGTGCTGCAAGCGTACGAAGGCAAGGACATCCCCATTGAGTTCGCGAAGAAGGAGGCCGAGATGAAGAAGAAGCACATCGAGGAATGGGAGCACAGCCGCAAGGGCCTCTCGCGCGGCGGCCTCACCCTTAGCAGCCTGTTCGGCAGCTCCGAGCAGGTGCGTCTCGCAGTCCCGCCTCGCCTTCGTTGGCGGCGCAATACTGACACACCCTCATCCGCGCACAGGCCGTCGCGTCCCCCGTCCCGCTCACATACCTCGAGCAGAAGCGGCTCGAAGCACAGCGCCACTATCTCGAAGAGCAGGAATACCTGCGCGCGAACAAAGACAACTTCGACCGGATGCTCAAGGAGGAGCAGGAGGCGATGGCGCGCGAGATGCCCAGCACGATCTGGGGCGCCATGCAAGCCATGGTGGTGCCCCCGCCCCCGCCGGGCCAGGCGTCCCAGCAACCCGCGGCTGCACAACAGCAGCCGAAGTAGACGGCGGGCGCCCGCATGCGTTACCAGATGTTCGACCGTCGGCAGCTCCCATGCACCGTACCTTGCTCGCAGGTGTTTCCGGCATTGGACATCTTAGTTACAATATCACTCCTAATGCTAATATACATCCCAACACCGTCTCAAGCCAGGAAGTGAACCTCCATCCAGTGCTTGCAGTCGGCGCCCCTCAGGCTAGCGGAGTGCATGCGCGCTGAAGTCGGAGAACTGGACTGTGCATCGTTCGGGAATACGCTGCTGCGGGTGGTTCCTGCCATGGGACTCTGCGAGTCGTGCGCGCATGGCGTGCCGCCGGCGCCGCGGTCTTCGTTGTTGTGGCAAGGGCTCGCGTGCGGCTGTGATGGCGCGAGTCATCGCCGTTGAAATGAATCCCGGCCAGATGGAAGCAGGCCGTCGGCGGGCACACTGGAGGCATACACATACATTGCCAAGGTGTCTGTACTCACATCCCTCTGCAGAGTATTAATGTGCGGTTCTATCAGAGAATATTATATCGCCGCAACATTCATTGCTCTCTCGGCACGCACTGTAATTTTCATCCCCTAGACACTGAATTGCTCGCTTCGCTCGCAACCAGATCTCAAGCGAAACCTCTTGGAATCTTTAACGGACGGCTCGACGAAAAGGCTGCGATCCGATGAACGCGAAGACGGCCTCTCGGCCGGGGCACACCCCCTGAGCTGATGCCGGATCGATATGACGACGTCATGTATATATGTTGAAGAAACCCAATAAGACTTCGGAGCAGCGCTTTCGCGGGTTACTCTATGGAGTTGTCGGGACCGAGATAAACATCCCGCTTGTATCCGATTCTCTCCTCCGAGCCTAGCTGCGACGTCATCGAAATTTCAGTCCTTGCAGGCCTAGAAAAGTCTTGAAGCTTTACACAATGAAGTGGTCATAATCGCTTGCAAATATGCTCTGGTACGCTGTAAGTAGTACATACTATCAGTGTACGACTAGTCCGACATCAAATGTACATGTGCATTTAAAGATGCGGTAGCAAGTGTCACAGTTCCGTAGCTGGACTCCCTTTACTCTCGGATAATCTGGCGGCTTGTGGTTCCTACCTGGCCGGCTCCGGACACGCGACATGGTATCGCAGAAGGCTCCCTCTTACACTTCCAAGATCCCCACCCGAAGATTGACAAGGAGGGAGCCTAGAAGGCACTCACAACCTGACGGAATTTGACAAGGAGGCGCGTGACAATATTAAACGGCCCTGTCTGTTGCCTGCCTGGGGAAGCTGCTGCGCTCAACTAGATCCGTATTGTAGGATATATTTGCATCGATGCTAAGCCACTCTAAGATAGAGAACTCCAGTTGCAATCAAATACTGGGTTGAAGATTGAAATCGCGGAGTGAGCCCTTACCTCAACAAAGCACCTACACCTCCTCACGGATCAAGTCGCTTAGTACCGGGGCTGGTTCATGGTACATCGGTGCGTCTCGTGTCGACGAATGCAGACTGGCAGAATTCCATAGCGTTCAGGCGAGAGAAACGGAGTAGAACGAGGGGCTTGGATACACCATGCACGCCTCTTCAAATCCCATGCCTGCGCCGATGTCCACCTACCACCCCCCGCGGCTTTTGTAGCTCGCGCCTGCGCGTCGCCCCCGTCGCAAACGACACCTCCAACGCCGGCGCACCCAAGTAGCCGTCGATCACGCTCCTCGGGATCGACTGCTGCGTATAATCCCAAGCAGCCAGGCGCTGGATCGCAATGCTGTCCGTCTCCACGTCGAAGATGACCCCATACGTGGCCTTCGCCGCCGTCGGGCGCGCGAAGAAGTTCGCGCTCCCGGAGCCCGTCGCGCCCTTGACGGAGTAGATCTCCGAGATGCCCTGGGTCGGGTCCGCGCCGACGAGCGTCTCGAGGATGTCGAGCTCGCCGCACCCGCCCGGGCTGCCGACCCCGCGGCAGTTGCAGCCGTACTCGGCCGCGCGCACGACCTGCGCGTTCAGCGCCCAGATCGCGGGCACCTTCGACGCGTCCTGCGCGGGCGGCATGTCGAACGTGGCCACGAGCATCTTCGAGTCCGCCCAGCCGTGGTTCGCGGTGCCGCGCGCGAAGCCGTCGCAGGGGCTGTCCGCACACGTCTGCGCCGTCATGATGTTCTGCACGGGGGAGTGTCTGAGCTGAGGCATGGCGGTCGGGGGTCGGGGTGTGAGGGACTTACGATCTCGTGGTTCTCATCCAGGAAGCCTGGCGCGATTTCCGCGTTCGCGGCGGTGGTCGCGTCCGTCCACGCGCCGTTCGCGAACGACTGGCTGTTCCCGCCGCAGACTATCGCAGCCATGATCAGATTGATGTAGCGATGCGCTGGTGCAAGTTATCCTCACTGGTGAACTCGCCACTCTTGTCACCGCCGAGGTTGTTCATGAACACGAGGTTCGTCGGGGCCTTGCCTGCAGCCCATGAGCTGACCTGTGTCCACGTCGTCACGTTCGTGCTGCCCGGCTGATACACCGCGATGTTGTCGAGGTTCAGCGGCCCCCGGAAGTTGAATGTCATTTCTTCATTGAAGGGCGCGAGGTTACCTGAACAATCGAGCAGTTAGCTGCCTGTTCCCCTCGCTGGTTTTCCGCCAAGAGCAACGCGGAGACGGAATTTGGCACCGCATCCATCGAAGCCAAACTCGAACGGTGCGCGATCATTGACAATCGGTTGGAGGACCGGATCGGAAACGCACCACTGATGTGTTTCGGGCTTGTGATGCAGGATGGGTTCGCGGTGCAAGATGGGAATGTTCCGGGGATCATGTTCGTGACCTGGTTGTACGTCCCGGTCCCGCCGACGCTCGTGTACTTAAGTCCTGTGAGCGATCCGGTTGTCGAGGCGGGGCTGACAAGATTCTGCGTGTTGAGTTGCGCGTCCGTGAAGGTCGCACAGAGCGCGGTCGCGAGCGCGACGAAGGCGGGGGAGAGCGTCAAGCGCATGATGGGCGGCGCCTGGCTGCGAAACGGACGAGTGTGAGGGGATTGGCGAGAACAAGAACAAGTGGGGCGGCCTTCCAGAGGACCGAAGGACAATGAAGACGTGAGTACAGGGGGTCAACCAGGGAATACTGGCGCAACGGCGGGCCTTTTGAGCAGCGCGTCTTAGTCGCCCACTGATACGCAGCGGTAATACATCATCACTCGACACACAGCCGCACGATGCCCATCCGTGTCGCGTAGCTTGCGGACGCGTCGAGACGGGCTGCAGCGATCCAGAGTAGGTGCAGCTCGCGCTAGTATATTGATACGGACGTACCGCCTAGAACAGATCATGCAGTCTGCACGGACGCGGTGGACGCAGATGCCGCTGGCGCCTCCTGCACCTCCGCTATTGATGCCTCCTGCACATTCGTCTCCGCCTTCTCCAGTGCGGCAGCCTCCTCAGCCGCCTTGACTCGCTCGGCGTCGAGCGCTTCCCAGGTCTTCAAACGCGCCTCATACCACTCCCAGACGGCACGGCCCACCGCCTCACCACCGTACTCCTCGTCATCCTCCGGAGCCGTCTCCGGCAGTTCCTCCTTGCTCTTTTTGGCTTTAGCTTTCCTGTCCTTCTCGTCCAGTACCGGCGCGGGCGGACGGGGCACGTCCAATGGCACCACCGCACACTCGCGATACAGCGCACCAGGCTTGAGGACCTCAACGTTGCCTGCCCTCTTCGGCTCCTCGTCCCTCCCTTCCACTTCTGCTTTAGCAGTTTCGGCAGTGGCCGCGCGCTCTTCCTCCGCCTTCCGCTCCTCATCCGCAGCGGCGTCCACTTTCGCCTGTGCGCGCTTGAACGGAGTCGGGAGGAACAAAACGTGCAAGAGTGTCTGGAGCGCAGCTCCGGACGTCTTGGTGAGCAGCAGAAGGGGAAAGAGGAAGACAAAATACGCGAGCGACCATCCATTCTCGGTCGCACCGAGAAGCGGCGCGACGGTATCGCGGCGGCTGATTCCTGGACACGCGGCGACAGAGAGGATGTTCGACGGGTGTGGCTCGGCCGACGGCTCGGACTTGGATCTCGAGTCTGCAGCGCGGTTAGGGAGTGAGTCGAGGATGCGCTGGAGGTGCCGTGTGAGCACGACGGCCCGGAGTGCACGGAGTCCCTCGGACATGACCAGTGGTTGCGATGGCGGCGGAGATGCGGCCGTGGAGTTCAGGAAGGCAGGGAAGGTGGGAAGGGCCGCAGCGTAAAACGGGTTGACGACGTGTACGATGCGGATGTCGCGCTCGACGGGGGCAACGAGGAGGGCCGGTAGGAGGAGCGTCGTGAGAAGGAACGATGCGAGAGAGCGTGTCTCGCGCTGTGTCTGTTCTCGCTCCTCCTTGTCACGTCGCGCCTTCCCTCCGAAGAACCATATGCGACCTATGCTCGGGTATTCATGCGCAAAGACCAGGGCGTCCAGACGGGTTTCTTGACCCGTGAGGAAGGCAGTGCAGAATTTGCGGATTGATGTGGGGGAATCTAGGTCACATTCCTCTGCGAATATGTTCTCGTTATTCGTTGTTGACCGGAGGAGAGGGAGCAGTAAAGCGGGAATTGGATGCGAAAGAGAGTACGGGGAAAGAGCAATTACATGGGCCCCGCGTTTGGCGAGGGCCGTTAGGGCCACAAGGCCAAGAGGCGTGAACGGACCCTAGCAAGAAAGATTAACAATTTTAACACGAGGTGCTTCCCGGCCGTCTCCATCTTACTCACTGTGAGGAGGATCACCCGAGCATGCAGGTCTCGTTCTCGCGTGGTCTGACGTCCCTGGATGTACGCGTAGATCACGGCGAGAGTTGTAGAAATCACCAGTGCGTGAGGCCAGTATTTTACGGGGATAACAGTGGTGACTGCGCCATAGACGAGTTGTAGAACCATGAGAAGGAGGAGGTGGTGGTGATGGTGGTAGTGGAGGATGAATATAATTACTGCGCGCTGGCCTGACCGCTTCGTCATAGCAGGTCCGGGTTTCTCGGAGCGCCCATAAACACATTCAAAATTAAGCTTTCCGTCCAGAGAGCGTGCGGATTCAATTAATATTCACATCCTGTCTGTGACCAGAGGGGTATAGAGCTACGAGCAATACATATACGGATGACGGTGTGCGAGATTTGGCGTGGCGCACATAGTGGAGGCGAATTCGAGACACCACAGCACGGGTAGTCAGGACGGCGTCCTTCGGCGAGGACGACTCGGAGTGCCAAGATCATAAGGCATCGCCTTGATCTGCCATGCACTGACCTCTATACGCGCTCCAGGGGTTATTGCAGCAGGCCCACGAAGGTTCGCCCGGAAAAGTGTACATACTACTACTGCTCAAAAGGTCCGTAGGTATCATGATTGTCCGATTGAAGCTGAACGAATATACACATAGCAACCGAAACCCAATAGTAACCCAGATCCGTTCATGGCGCTGGTGGTGAAGATGGTGGCGGACGACTCGGCACGGACAGCTCGGAGGGTGAGCGGGGAGATGTGCTTGCCGCCGGCGGTTCAGGCAGTGGTCGTGGGAGGGACACGGTGGCCATCGTCGCGACGTTGTCCGTACTCTCCAACAACGTCGGCATCGGTCTCCACGCCTCCATAGCCCGCAGCTGCCCAGTGGGCGACTCAACGACCGGTGAATGGACCCCTTGCGCGGGGACCTGCGACGGGCTGACCCAGCTTGCGTGCACCACGCCCTTCCACGGAGAGTAGCTCGCCATCACATCCGGGGCCCAGGCGGTGTCCACGCGTGAGCCCGAGTTCGCATCGCTTTTTCCCGAAGCCGCGGACGAATTGGCAGAGCCGTTGCCCCGACGGAGTGTGGCGAGGGGAGATACCCGGCCGCGCTGCGACGAACCCCGCGAAAGGATGGTGTCAGATCCGTCCTCACCAGAAGACTTGCGTGCGAAGAGATGGTGTCCAACGCTCGCTACGGAGTCACTCCTCGAAACCGTGGACGTGGGCGAATTCTTCGCAGGGGGGAGCGGCACAAGGGGAGGGAGCGGAGATACTGCCATGGTTGCGAACGGCCTGTTGCGCGTGGATGGGCGGGAGGACGCACTCGAACGCCTGTCGACGTCAGGGAACCGATTGCTGACGGGGGAGGAGATGATTTGGTTCGACTCCCGGAGGAACTGGATGCGCAATGAAGGAAGGCGGCCCAAACGCTCGTCGTTCCGCGTGAACTGAATCTTTGGGAACTGAAGAAAAGTAGGTGTGGGGAAAAATCTGAACCCTGCCGTTGGCTCTGGCATCGAAACGGGCGCAGGACCATCGGTGGGAGGCGCGCTTTCTTCCTTGATTTCCCGATCGGCCTCGGGGACGTACATCGAGGGAACGGGAACGCGCACAACCGGCGTCCGCAGCTTGAAGCCCCACTCGTCTACATCCCCAGCAGGAACGCTCTGGCGGGAGGTGGGATGTGTCTTGAAAGGAAGTGGAGGCATCGTTTCGGAGTGTAAGAGGGGTCGGTGTGCTTCGGTGTCGAATGCGTAGGATGCCATGGCCCGTTGCTGCATCTCCGAGCGTGGGGAGATGCGACGCAGCATCCTTTGGCGGTGCCAAATGAACACAGCGAAGGTGAGCAAGGCCGCCCCGACGACAATGACGATGATGGTGCATGCAGTCCGCCATCCTGTTGATACCTATTCGGTATTAGCATTGACGGTTCTTATACATACTGCGCAGTCGTTCGCGCTCACCATGAGGTCAAGAACCGAAGAATATCAAATAACCACCCTCACGTCACAACACTCAGTCGCATGTGGAAACAGGGGAGAAGTACAGGGAAAAGGACGGAGTCCCGTCGGGCGTGGGTGACAGAAAGAACAAGAGGAGAAGAAAAGTGGACATGGGTCAGAGGAGAGGATATACTTGTGTTGCCGACGATGCTCACCGCCTCATGCAGTACGCCGGGCGCGCCTGTGGCCAGAGACTTGATGTGATGATGTTTCAGCTGCTGCCCGGAGCCTGCCCGGCTTGTATATCGCGTATTTCAGATGAGCTGATTTCGGATTTGGGCTGATGCTGAAAGAGCATTGCTGGCGCGCCTTGCTCGTTCTCAACCTATGCTAGTGGGCGCTGTTGACTTCAAGAGCCATACACCCGAGGGTATTTCCGATCGCTATGTCAGGAAACCCGAATCAATCCGTCAATTTGAAGTGCTTTACCACGGGGCGTTGCTATAGTCAAACAACATGCTACCAGACATATTTTCACGTTGACTTACATCGCCGATCTTTGTCTCAAGTTGTCCAGGGACCGGAAGGACTTGACGAATGCTCTCTACTAGTAGCTGAATATACCTGCCGCTTATGGTAATGAAACTGAGCGAAGTGGAACCGGAGGACTACCGGATGTCCATCATTCGTATAGCATCGATATCAGTGGTGCTTAGGATTGGAATTAGGAGGAGGCCGAGTGCCTGGAGGAAGAGGAGGTCCGAGGAGGCCGAAGTTGCTCGCCGAGGAGGGTCAACGCAGTAAGCGCCCACGATGACGGTACCAAGTGGATATAAGTGGAGTTTCTGATAGTAATTACTAGTACTAGTACTAGTACTTACTACTGATGGCGGTAAAGTCGGCCGGACTCCCTTGTAGCATTCTACCACTGCTGCCAGCTGCCTGCAGCACTATTACTGCAAAATCAAACCGAGATTATGGCCAAGGTGAAGTACTTTACTACTACTACGTACCTAGAATCTAACAACATTAATTCGTCTCCCAGAACACAGGCACAGGCGAGCCGCCATGTCAGGCCGAAGGCATGTGCACACTACTATCCTGGCGCGCACCCAATGTTAGTATCGTACTGACCTGTTGCGTACAGCTTGCACGCTACAGGCATGTCTTAACAAAAATACATATGCGCCCGACAAATGCGATGCCCAGCTCCTCAAACTGTACAAGTGTTGCTGGGAGATGTACAAGCAAACCGACGCCCGTGGCGAGTCGACGGCGTGCCCCATGCCCAAAGTCGTTCGTCGTTGGCTGAAGAGCCATGGAGAAGAAGCAAATTAGGATATCTCTATTGACGGTTCAATGACATGTATAGTAGTACAATCATGAGTCGACGAAGCCTAAGGACCATTATTGTACGACACTCGAGGAATACGAGTGCTCAGAACACCTCTTCCTCATCGCTTGAATCATCGTCCCAAGAGGACCGCACTCCCGCGCTGGAGATCGATTTCTCGACGTGATCCGCCCACTTGAAGGGCGTAGGGCGGGTTGGTTGAGTGTTCTTCCAAGGGTTCCCAGGGGGAGCACGCGACGGGCCACTCTTGCCGGATACCCCCGCGTCGCCTCGCGCAGATATGGAGCTGGCTTGGGATTCCGACGCTGCGCTAGTTCGGGACGACATAGACTGCGCGCACTCTGAAGAGTCGGAGAGAGGCGACTGAGCGGGTTCGCTGCCGGATTCTGAGAGACTATCGTAAGCGTGCATGCCCGCGGAGCTGGGCGCTGCTGGCAGAGACGTAGTAGGGGCAGGGGAGATCCGGGTTTTCACGGGCTTGCTGGAGCCCTTGAGCAAGTGCGCAGGCATCGCGCGCGTAGAAGCCGACACCACAGACCGCGCGCCCTGTTTGCGAGCCTTCATCTCCACGCGGATGTCGTCACGCAGCCGAGAGCGCGGGTTGGCCTCTTTCTCTTTCGCATCTGGCGAAGAGGAGGTCGATGCCGATGTCGGCGTCCTGTGCTGCTGTAGATGCGGAGGCATATCCGGGACGGGGCGGCTACTCGGAACGCTGCCCTCGCGCTGATGGCCGGAGCCCCGCCCGCGACGGCGCCATGCATGCTCCGCCTCGCGCTGGAGGGCCCTCTCGGCGAGCCGGACCTCGCGTTTGCGTGCTGCGCATTCTTTGCATATGCCGCTCACGCAGAGCGTGCCGTGCGCGCTGCACAGGCCCTGCGACGCCGCCTCCGTTGTACGGATATCTTCGGCGTCGTCATCGCTTGAGTCCGGGGGCGTGTCGCGATGTACGGTTGCAGCAGTGCTGAAAGCAGTGGTGATGGCGCTTGCCTTGGGGGCGTCGCACCCGTGGATCGCAGGAATGAATGGCACAGGTGCAGTTGGTGCGTCGGATAGCTCTGAAGCAGGAGAGCTTGGGAGTGTCGATAGGTCATCGTCGGACGACGCAGCGTGTAGAGAGTTGCGGTACGATGCGCTGCCAGGCGTCGCCTCGGGCTTGTGCGGGATAGGACGACAAAGAGGGTATCGCGTAACGTCCTCGGATGGCGGCTCACAGTGACGAGGTGGCGGATATGGACTAACAATAAGACTGTGGGATATTTAGCGCACCGCGCTCGCGCATGATATAGAGCTACCTACCTGTCGCTGGCGGGAGACCACTTCCTGAACCACGAGGAGGGTATGTCGCGACATATCCATCCTGAAAATGATGGTCAGAAAGAGTGTTGCAGCGAGCTGAATGCAACTAACCAGTTTTCTCGATCGCACGGGTGGTGGTCAGCGCACAAGGGAATATATAGGATGCTTCCTCTCTTTCAAACTCCCCAGGATCCTTCAGGACCATGCACCAGCGGTGTTCTCCCATAAGACGTCCGAAGTCGGGGCCAAACCTTGAGGTTTCAATGATTACGACATTTGGGGACTGTGCGAGACGTCAGACTTCCTCGTCGGGTTAGTTCGACAGGGCACATACCTTAGGCTTGTGATGAAAGGCAAGGAGATGCTCCTGGCCAATCATGCACGCAATCCAGCGTGCAAATGTCTTGCTGTCCTCGAGGGCAACATACGGGTGCTCAGGATATGGGTTCACCACAGTAAAGAAGCGGGTGTCGTCCGCGGGAGGGGGCGTCTGGGCACGTTTCGGCATAGCGAGCGAGTGTTAGGGGCGAATGATTGAGGGAATGTCACTCTGGATGCTCCCTCATATACGCCTGCAGCATCGTCCGGTCGCTGCGTTGTACCGGGACTAAGCACTGTATTTGGGTTGCTGCAAAGGCGCATAGTATTGACAGCATCCCGTCAAGAAAGACCGGCAGCTGCGTCAAAGCGAAAGGAGGGAGCTGCGCCTTGACGAGCGGAGTCAACTCCGCGACGCTTGAAACAGCTTTGTAGCAAATCCCGAGATCACGACGGTGTAAACGTCGGACTCGAAAACTGTTGTAACACTCAATAGGAGACAATAGAGTTCGGTAACTCAAGGCGGGTGAGCCACTCGGTACCGACTGTGCCTTGTGCTTTGACCGCTTTGTGCTTCAGCCAAATACGCTTCCGTACGACGATGTCGATTCCCCACAGTGGGTACTCTTTGCGTTCGGGGAGAACGTGAGTGTTTCTGCACGGCACACGATGTTTGCTGAGCTTCTTACCTCGATCTGCAGCATCCCGACGCTGCAGCATTGACACTACCGCTGATTGATAGCGTGGGCCAATGCTGTATCGACATTAATTCGTCATGACTTGCTGCAGCGTGCAGGTGCACGTTGCCTCACGACTTCAGCCGTGCTGTAGCATCACTTGACCCTCCAGGTCGTTCTGCGCCGGCAGCTTTGAAGCTCAGAGCGGAAAACACGTTCGGATTCTTTCTGAGTTGCTTGAAGACATTCAAGTAGCGCACTGCTATGCAACAGCTCAAGATAAGACCAGAATAATAGCATGAGAGCGCAGGCAATCTGTGAGCAACCGGATCGGATGAGAGTTGACGGCAAGTGCAAGGATATTGATTAATCAGTAACTCATCAGTAACCCGAATTGACCCCGCTCATTGATTTTATTGATCTTCTCAGGCTATTGTCAATACAACTTCCTCACCGCAGTCCTTCAAAGTCGGTTTATACCACCACCACACTCCTTCGGCTATCCTGCACGATACCCCATCGCCCAGCAGGCTATCTCGCAGGCGGCGGCATTTGGCAGCATGCCGAAGCGACCTAAGACCCCCGAGCTAAACGATGGAGCGAAATACCTCACCGTCGTAAATCCGTATCCTCCCCATCCAAACCTGGAGATCATGCAACATCGGATAGAATTTGCGCAATGGATCGCAGCGTGTACAACCCCGGACTACCTGCTCTCATTTTACCACAAGCCTACGGTGTGTGCCAACATGTGTGAATACTCCAATCGACACTGAAGGCTTCGCGCTAGTCCCCCGGAAGCGTGATAATCGAGATTGACGAGTCTTTCCCGGACTTCAAGCGTCTTCTCGGTGCTCACAAGTGGTCGGAATTCTTGGTCGATCCCAGGGACGATGGCCGCTTCATATCGAAGATATTCTACTGCACGTTCAGTTCCGATCGCGTCGTGCAGAAGAACGGTACGCATATCGGCTTGCGAGCACTTCAAGCTCATCACTCACGAGGCATGCGCGCAGGTTGGAAGCGCATAGACGTGCAAGACAGATGGTTCAGATTGAAAGGGTAAGGTTGAGAATGAATGCATCAGACGCGATGCTTAGTTCCTCTCAGTGCCCCCAAGTTTGTTGTTCCGTATCCCCCGACACATTGGTGCGATGTGCCGGCAGAGCAAAACGTGATCCACAACTCTCTCTGTCGGCCCCTCCCGAGTGACAGTCGCCCGCCTCCCCCGCCGGAGCCCCGTGTCGTTGGTACGTCCTAGTGCAATGGCTGACATATTGGCTACGATTGACCATCGTGCGTAGTGGGCACGCCAGAATGGCAGGCGCAGAGGGAGCGCAGAAATGCGCCTCAGCCAGTGCCCGCGTGGACGCGAGGAAGCGCGCCAGCACCAGCGACTACAACAAACAACAAGGTCACTGCAGCTGTAGCTGCAGCTAACCCACCGCCTGCCTCTCGCATCACGTCGAGCAGCAGCAGCTCGGGCTCCCAAAGGTCCGCTACAGCACCCTGTAAGTGTGTTCTCACCGCTTCTTCAGCGCGATTCACCCGCGTCATATTCTTCAGGGGGACGTACGACATATCCGCTTACCCCGCCAGGCCTGCCTGTTATTTCGCGAGGTCCTTCATCCTCAGGCTCCTCACAGCGGAGTGGTGCTGGCAGTGCGTGGGGTGACCCCCCGTCGCAACGATTGGTTGATTTACTGGATGACACGCTGTCGAGCCCGAGCAGTGAGGGGCCTCCCCTTACTCCTCTTGGTGCTGGTCCCTTGGGAGATGCTGTGGTTGCTGGAAGCAACATCGAGGGTATCTTCGCCAAGCTGTCGGTGGACGACTACGAGGCCGATGTGTCTTACGTTGAGGCCGGAGCTAGAGAAAGTCTGACAGCCCCTGAGGCGCAGTTCGACATCCTTCTTGCACCGCGGGCCAGTGCCGTAGCTGCGGCTAAATCTCCGGGCACTGTCGATCCTAGTGCAAAAAAGACCTCCGCTGCCAATATCGAGGACAATAATGACGGTGATGACAGTGGTACCGATGACGATGTCGTTCCCGGCACACAGGGCATTAGGAACACCAAGTTCCTCTGCCCCGAGCACAACGTCGTGTGTCGGACGGGCATCTGCGCCGTCTACGCGAAACGAAAGCGCGAACTGGACCGCGAGGCCATCCGACAACAGCGCGAGAAGGACCGCGCCGCCGCGCAAAGGAAACGCAACAAAAACGCGAAGAAGGAGAAAGCCGACGAGTCGGAGCCAGCGTCGCCCAACGAAAGCGGCACCACAACGCCAACAGACGTCAAACCTCCCGCGCGCACGCGTGAGCTTCCGCCGCACCTCCGCAAGGGGGCTCCCCCCGCTCCTGCGCGCCCGCTCCCCGCGCATCTGGCTGCGGGCGCCCCTCCTCCTTCTCCTGGGGTAGGGAGGCCTATGCCCGCACGCCTGATGCGTGGCTCATCTGGGCCTGTAAGCCCGGCCTCCCCATCTCCGTCCCCGGGAGCAGGCGGGAGGCTCGCCCCCGCCCCGCCCCACCGCACTACGGAAGATGACCTCGAAAGCGGCTGGGGAAACCTTTCCGAAGATCCGTGGGTCGGACCCCCCAGCGCGGCCCGTTCGCCTCCCGCCATATCTAGCTCTACTCACAATTCTGCGCCTACCGCCCCACGTCCGTCGGCGGTCTGGGGCAAGGCTCCCTCCATCTCTGCCTCATCTGTCAAGCGCAACTTTGACAGCTGGAGCGTGTCGGCCCGGGACCAGGAAGAGGACGTCAAGGCCGAGAAGGATAATAAGGACACGACCAAGAATAAAGGCAAAGGCAAGGCGAAGGACAAGACCAAAACCAAGGCCAAGCCCGCCGGTAAACCAGCCCAGAACACCCCACCCGCCGCACAGCGCGAGTTCGGCAACTGGGGTCGCGCACCGTCCGTCTCCGGCTCGACTATCCAGCGCAACCACGACAGCTGGAGCGTGTCCGCGCGCAGCGTCCAGGGCTGGGGGGCGGAGGACGCTCGCTCGGTCGCTGCGAGCGACGACGGCAATTGGGGACGACCCCCGAGCGTCGTCGGGGAGCCGGGGAAGCACCGCATGTGGGCGGACGAGATGGACGAGGAGGACGCGCACGGGGCGAACACGCGCCAGCAGACGCTGGCCGTGGACGACGATATGCGCTCCGTTGTGGCGAGCACTGAAAGCGGGGGGTGGGCGGATGGAATATCCCAGGGCCCATGGTGAGTGCCAATACCCGCGGGTGCGATTGCGAATCGAAGAACATAGGATCTGCCGGTGTCGGCGGATCCGGCTCCATGCTTTCATGACTACTCGAGCTAGTGAATGTGTTGTGATATCTGTCTGAAGTGTGACCGACTGCTATCCGTGTTTGTGCTCGGTTGAATGTGTCCTTCCGTCGCTGTACGATACGCTGTGTCTGGTGTGTACAACTGCTCTGTTGCCGCACCATGCTGATCTTGTTTCACATACGTTTCTGTGTTATCCTGTACGCTGTGCGTTCCGTCGTGATCCGTCCCCCGCTCAGTGCTAGCTTTTGTCTCAAATCCTGCTCACGTCGTTTACGCAAACCACTATGTCCTGTACGCCGCTTTCTTCTGTCTTGCTATAAATCCAAATATACACGTATTTGTACAAAAACCTACAAGTGCATGTCCACGACCCACCAAACTTCCGGACGACGTGCCGAATCGCATCTGCGCATGCATCCTCACCCACACTCACGGACTCGGAGTCTGACTCCACTTGTATGGCGCCTGCGTCTGCAACACGATTGATCCCATGTCGAACCCGTACCCCTCCACGTATCCGCCTCCAGACCCCTGCGAGCTGTCCACGCCCTCGTCGTCCCCCCGGGCTTGCACTGCCTGCGTTACAGGCTGAGAGCGAGGTGGAGGGTGGTCGACGTCCATAGGGAACCCATCGCCAGGCTCTTCCTTCACCGGGCTCTGGCTGTGAGTTTGAGATTGGTTCGGCAGCTGCGAAGATCCGGGAACCGTCTGCCCGTGCGAACGCGCACGCGTGCGCCGCGGGAGGGGCACATACAGCTTCCCCGAGCGGAACCCGGCGCCGCTGTGCGACTCGCTGGGGGCAGCCAGGGAGTCTCCGCTCTGGCTCTGCACAGTCCTGGGGCCAGTAGCAGCCCCGTTGCTATCGTCGTCGGGCTGCTCTTCCACCGCCGGTAGACCTGAAAACATAGCGATGTGTCAAAACACAGGATTGTATTGAGGTGTACTAGACAAGGCTTACCTCCCAAACCAGCCGTCGCTTTTCCAGCGCCGGCGGCCGTCGCAGTCCCAACAGACGGCGGTTTCGAGCGGGCACGACTGCTCCTCCTCTCCGGTCCCACCGACGGCGGTTTCGAGCTCGCACGCTTCTTCGAGCCGCCTTCGTTCGGCCCTGCGCTCGCGTTCGGGGTAGGGGCGAGAGACGACGCCCGGCTGCGGGTCGTACGCCGCGGTATCGGCGCTCTCTGGCTCGGCGGTGGGAGCGGGGCTGCCGGAGCGGGAGTCTTGGACCGGCTCCGGAGTGTGCGCGGGATAGGGGCGACAGCGGCCGGTGGTGGAGGTGACCGTTGGGATTGAGTCTGAGACTGGGACTGGGACTGCGCGGGTATCCTGGAACGATTGGTCCGCGGGATCGGCGCGATGGTCTGTACCGGCCGAGACGGGGACGAGTCGGTCGCCGACTTGTTTGACTGTGCGCCCGGCGCGAACTGCGAGTGCGCGAGCGGGTCGGACTCGACCGCGTGCGAGCCGCGATACGAGCCTAGCTCTGCACTCAGCTGTGACGAGGGCGGGTGCTGTGTCGGAGCCGAGGACGAGGTAGTCTGGCTCTCGCTGGTCCCGATGTTGTTCTGGCTGCCGGCCTGTGAGGTGGACCATACCTGCGACGTCGAGTGGGACTGCGCGGGAGACGTCCGTGAGCTTGGCGAGCGCATCTGTGTGAGCGCATCCTCGACGGCCTGTGCCGACGCCACAGAGGTGGCGGCGGGGCTGCGTATATGCGCTACGCCTTTCATGAGGCCCGGGCCGTGGATTGAGGGTGTGGCTCTGAGAGCTGGCTTCGGAGAACCTGGGATATTGTTCAGAACATTTGCGAGGGAGCGCGGTCCGCTGGGTGTTGGGGACACGCCACGGTGCGTACGGCGCGGGATCGGCGCCACCCCATTTCCACTTCTACTCGAGTCGGTGCCGTTCGAGAGTGGGCTGTGTGGGAAGGGTCGTAGTCCTCTTGCAGTAGCCGTCTTGTCTGGGCTAGGGGTGTGTGTACCAGCGTTGATGCGCCCCGAGGCGTTGATGGCGTCGGTGATCATGTTCGAGAGCGCGGGCGAAGGTGGCATGGATGTCACAGACGGAGTTGACATGGGCGAAGACTGGGCGGCGCATGATGCGAAGGAGGCGGTCCGTCTTCGTTTCAGTAGGCGCGACTCCGAACTCGAGCTCGCTATTGAGGCGGGCGACTGGCTGGATGCTCCGGGTTGAGAACCACGATGCGGACTACTCCCTTCAGAGTCAACGAAGGGGCGTTTGGGCGACGTTTGAGGACGTGTAGTAGTAGGCTGAGAAGCTGCTTGAGCTTGCTGTGAGCCAGCAGGCGGGCGGGGAAGGTTACGCGGGATCGGTGCTCTGGGCTTGAGCGAGGTATCAGACGTGGGGGATAGTTGCGGTGTAAGGTTGTGGCTCGAGGAGTCTTGCGTAGTTTGGGTGTTGGTTTCAACCGTTGACTGAGATGTTACGTTCACCTTCCATCTGTCTGAGGATCTCGTCAGCGTTTCGTTTAACTTGTTCGGGGGCGTCCAAAGATCGGATGCGGTCTACAGACAGTACATATGTATGCAGTTATGCATGCTCATCGTAGTGAACCTCCAGGACGTTCACTGTTCCGCATACACCGCAGTGACACGAAGTAAAACCTAGGTCCACGTACCTGATCCCCCACTTAATCCTTGGCTCGCCCTCAGGTAATCGTTCCAGTATTGTGTCTTGACAGCGACGATGTTGTTAAAATGAACTTGTTCTAGATGCTCTGCGAGCTCGCTACGCTCACGAAACATCTTCGGACACCAGAACCAGTTACATTGCCATATACGCGGTCTCGTAGCAGGAACATTGTCGACCGTTTCCATGAGCCGTGAGGGCTTGAGTAAACACAGTGTGCGAAGATTCCACGTTTGAGCGAGGTAATTTCAGGCTCTCTAAGCGTAATATACGAAACCGAGTGAACACCAGCAAGAGGAAAGGAGACGTCAGACTTCTGCCAGATGAGGTTGTGGTCAAGCGTTGCGATATTGTTAGACGCCGGTATCCGCGCACTCGTGACCTGGAGTCGCATCACAATTTGAATATAGCAGACCTTGCAGCAAGCGTCCTGAGGCTCTTGACTCTCGACCACCATATAGTATCTATGCTGCACACAGGCCACAATGGGTATGCACTACCTACAATCTTTACAACGACACTGGAGTAGCGCGTATGCAGCACGCGCAAGGTCCGCTAGTACATGGAATTCGCATTCGAGGTTCTGCTGCATATAGTGAGTACTACACGACTGTCACGCACAAAACATATTCACAGTGTTCCAACGTTCAACCGCGGGGCAGTGTCTGAGATCTGAGGGCTTGATACGGTCCCGACCTGCATCTAACAACCTCGTATACCGCGACATTCAGTGAACTGCGGCAGCACGCTAACGCGCGGTTTTCTGTAGGTAGTACTTGTCATGAAGGACTACCGGCCGCATGCGTTGCGGACTTGGCTCTGCACTGCTTGCTTCCCTATGTCTCGCTCTCTGGGAATCTTCGCTGGCAACACCATCCGAACACAAGCATACGCTGCGTCTTTCTCGAGCACTCGCGCTTCCAGGACGGCTGTCTCATGTCTACTGAATGGCGGACTCTGAAAATCTGTGCTCTACGGGTAACGGCTGTACTTCGCGCTCCTGAGGTCCTCTACCAAGCTGGATGGTGCCTTCAAGGACGCCTTGCTCGACGCACGCGACCTCCTGCTCATGTCATCCTGTATATCCGCCGTCTGGCAAGAGCACCTTTGCTGCAAAGCATTCATCTCCGTTATAGCCTGCAACTGTCCCCTCGCGCGCCATATGCACAGCCTCACAACCGGTATCTGCTGTTTAACCACCTCGTATGTACCTCCTAGCCAGGTTTCGTTCTCGCACTTCGTGTGCTTACTATTCTCTGTAGTTTAACTTTTAGCGCCGAATTGCCGAGCGTCCGATAGCATCGTGGTCCTACCGTATAAGGCTTATCGCCGACGTGCGCGCCTCGCAGTTTATAGAAAGGCTTGGGAAACTTAAAGGGTGGAGCAGCCATGCTCGGGCCACGCGCGGACCCGGCCGTTTGGGGAACGAAGTAATTTTGGCTGCGCGTTTCAAACATCAACGGGCGGTGAAAAGCAGTTGAAAAGCTCCCTTGTCTCTTCCCCCGACCTCCTCCATCTCCCCCTCCCCCTCCCCCTTGTTTCCCCTCGGAAGCTCTTGCGACCGCCAGGCCGCACCGACATTCATTTACCCACACTCACTCGCCCCTACGCTCGCTCGTATTTCGCTCGCTGCTCACTCTTCTGGTAGCCGACCCACGTCACAATTACAGCCAGCCATTAAACATCATCGGCCATGCGTCTTACCCTCGCATTCCTCTCTCTCGCCGCCGTGCTCTCAGAGGCTCGTCGCTGCGCAGCGCAGCAAAAGCCGAACAACCTCGTCACGGCCTCAACCTCGGGCGCACTCAGCGCGCTCAAATACACGAACGTCGGCGCCACGGGCTCGTACAACGAAGTCACCGACATCATCCCCGGCACCTTCCCGACATGCGACGCCAACCCGTTCTGCGTCACCCAGCCTAAGCAGATTAGTGGTGTGTCCTTATCTTACAAACGCTGTGAGCATGCAGAAGCTGATATGCGCGTCTTCGTGTTGCAGGGAATCTCGCACCGTTTGACGACGAGATGACAGTTGCCTTCCGTGGCCCACTGACCCTGTATAACATCTCCGTGTACCAGCCGACGAACTCGAGCTCGGCGACATGGAAGCAGGTCAGTTCGTGGGCCGCGGGCGCCGAGCCCAGTAATCTGGTCTTCATGAACAATATGGGTGGGCAGGAGAGCGGCGAGTGGTCGAGTACGTCTCGTCAATCTATCAATAACCGCGCCGTATGCTAACGCTCGAGCAGTCTGCGCCGGGTCCAGCCAGTCATACGCGAGTGGCGACTGGACGGCGGCGGTGAGTTCCGCAAACGCTCAAGTCGCGACCGGCGTGCTCGACGAGACGCACGAGATCAACATCATGACCGCCACGCCCTGCTCCTCCGACGCACCATGCACCGGCTTCTCGCGCGGCACGGCGAACCACGGCTGGGCAGGCAGCAAGTTCTTCGTGATGACCTTCGACATGCCCGCCTCGTCCGACGCCACGAAGGTGCCCGCGATCTGGGCGCTCAACGCGCAGATCGTGCGCGCGGCCCAGTACGGCTGCAACTGCCGCGGTGTCGGTCCTGGCGGCTGCGGCGAGGTCGACCTTCTCGAGACGCTCGCGGCCGACGGCGCGAACCCGAACCAGGCGATCTCTGAGATCTACTCGCCCAAGGGTGCGACCGGCTCGGGGGTCAACTTTTTCGCGCGCCCGACGACGGGCAAGGTCACCTACGGCGTGATCTTCGATGTCCAGACGGACAGCATCGCGATCCAGAGGTACACCGACTGGGATTACACCACGACCCAGATCACGCGGAGCGTCGTCGATGGGTACTTGAATGCGCCCGCGATGACGATCTCGTTCGAGGACTCGTCCAATGCGAAGAGGGCAAACATGCCGCGCTCGGTCATGGGCGCGCACAAGCGCCGCCGCTGGCACTGAGCCGACGCTACCATTCCCCGCAGGTCCCCTCTCAAAGACCCTGGTCCCGCCGCGTTTCGCCCGGTGCTCTACGCCATCCCACGCCAAGTCCACATTGCACTTGCTCTCCTCTGCTCTCTCCTGCTATCCCCGTCCCCCATCTCTCCTTGCTGCTCCATACCAGTTATAGAGCACACTTATACTGTATCTATGGCCCGCGCCGCGCCACGCAGACGTAGACCGCTGCGCACCGGCGCGCCCCTGCTTTCCTCGAGGCCGCGCCAGTCGCTGTCGCCATCGTTCGTACCCCTGCTCCTATCGTCCCTAGCCCTGTTGCAGCGTCGGCGCCAGACGCCCTAGTGTCATTAACCTTTGAATACACGTATGGCATGCATTGCACATCACGCGGTCTGAACTTAGCATGTCAGCACGCCAGCAAGAGATTGCCGTCGCGTCGTCCTAGATCTCAAAACTCCGGATCCGTCTCCAGACCACGGTGCCACGGTGTCGATTTAATGTCAAGCTTAAATATGAGGCCTCCTGGTTTTCTCTCAGCGTGCGTACGTACGCCGTCTTTCCGCTTGAGACGCAGCATGACTTCATAAAGATGTTGACAGAACGTGTCGTCCATTAGAGACTCTAAGTGACGGATCAGGCGCCGCGGATCGCCCAGCAGATGCTTGCACTGCGAGGCGTGGATACACGGCACAGGGCACATCCGAGTTGCACTCATGACGGAAGAGCACATGCGTGCTTTCGCATCCGCCGCGCTCGCACGCCAAGTCCTAGTCAACCCTCGTCTGACTACACGAACGCCGTCAGGTGAGTTTGTTGGTTGTACACAGCTCGACAACGCCGGCAACAATCTGGTACCCGCTCAGGCAACATTGGGCGCCGGCATCCTAGGATGCAGCGTGCCCCTGCATCGCTATGATCGCACTTCAAGCTCCGAGAATGCAGAGGTATAAAAGCAGCTACAGGGGCCGTGTACAGCCGTCCAAATATCCGCATCCTCTGTCCCGCGTTGTATGCTGCAGACCCTGCGTGCCAGGAGCTCGAGCGTGTGCTTACATCCAGCGATCCAGCGACTTGTGCCGAAACCCAATACCACTTCCAAACGTCTCATAGCCCCAGCGCAACACTCTGAGCAAGGAATGGGCGGGGATACCACGCGCACGACGACCGTAGTCATCGAGCGGAAGGCCGGGGAGGAAGGTCAGGAGAGGCCATCGCACCACGCAGACAACTTCGGCACGCGTTTCAAGAACCCGTGGCCGTCCTTCAGGTGCGCACTGTTGGTCTACTTCACTGTGCATATGCATCCACTGATGCTATATGCCGGCGCCCAGGTACCAACGAATGTCGGAGTGGCTCGCGGTAAATACTTCCCCGAATACTCCTAATATACGATACACTGAACGTGCACTGAGCGCAGGTCGCCTTCAATCAGATATTATTTCCTCCGAAGGTACCTGCTGACCTCTCTGTCCAAATACCGTCGCAGGTGCCAGATTGGGGCGCCGATGCTTCCCCAGAAGGCATCAAGGCGACTTGGCTAGGGTGAGTAGCTCTGTCAGTGATGCTGAGGTGGAGGTGTGGGCGTCCCCGCGCGCGCATATGCATAGTACGCAGAGCATACGAGGACACATGGAGAGATACGCCCACACGCGAACTGTGTCTGCGACCACAGAATGACAGGTCTTTACCATACATTCCACGCACACACACCCGGCACTACGAGAATACATCTGTTACCAGAGGCTGACGGTCATTTGCCCATAGACACGCCTGCTACCTCGTTGAGCTCCCCACGCCTGCAGGAGCCGCGCGTGGCCCGCGCATACTCTTCGACCCCGTGCTATCACATCGATGCGCGCCAACGCAGTGGGTGGGACCCAAGCGACTGCTGCGTGAGCACCTTCCTGCGCATTGCTCCCCGCTGAGGCTGCGTTAGCTTACTTTACTACCCCTGTACAGCGACACCATGTGCTATGGAGGACATCCCCGAGGTGGACGTCATCTGCATCTCGGTGAGTTGCACTTGCAATCCATCTTCGCCTGGCTACTCACGGCGCCCACTGGCACGTCAGCACAACCACTACGACCAGTCAGTCTCCCCCCGATACACATACTCCCCGCTGTAAGCCCCGACTAACCTGTATATCCGCGCTCCAGCATGGACTTTCCGACGCTCCGTACAATCTTCGCTTCGCACCGGCCGCAAATCTTCGCCCCACTCGGGAACGCCTCGATCCTTGCCGGCGCGGGCATCGCACCCTCGCATATTCATACCCTTGACTGGTGGGACGCGGCGTCCCTCTCGCTCTTCCTGCCCCCACAGACCCCAGACGACGCTGCCGGCGTGGTACGCGCGGAGATCAGGGTGACCTGCACGCCCGCGCAGCACGGGTCGAACCGCGGCCTGTTCGACCGCTGGCACACGCTCTGGTCGTCCTGGGCCGTCGAGGATGTCCCGGCGCCCGCATCGGGCGCGGCTGCGCGCAAGGTGTACTTTGCGGGCGATACGGGGTATCGCACGGTGCGCGATGGCGAGGACGAGGAGACGGTGCCGCGCTGCCCCGCGTTCGCCGAGATCGGGGCGCGGTTCGGGGGATTCGACTTGGCGCTGCTGCCCATCGGGTGCGTGTCTCCCTCTGCCATGGTGGTGCGACGCGGAGGCTGATCGAGTGGACGTGCGCGCTAGGGCGTACAACCCCCGCGCGATGTGGTCGTGCTTGCACGTGTCGCCCGCGGACGCGGTGGAGATCTTCAAGGACGTGCTCGCACGGAAGGCGCTGGCTATGCATTGGGGGTGCGTCTTCTCGCCCGTTCTTGTTCCTGGTGTTACAGGCAGTCTGACTCGGAGACGCAGGACTTGGACCCTTACGATGGAGCCGACGATGGAGCCGCCGAAGCTGCTGAAGGCGGCAGCAGCGAAGGTGGGTCTGGCGGAGGGAGCCTTCGAGGTCTGTGGTTTGGGCGAAACGAAGATTATTTGAATTCTAGGTCCTTATGATGTGCGCGAATGAATGCGTAGGTAGACGCAGAGGGCACTCTCGTCAGCGGCGCCGTCGTTTCTCTGGTCCCTAGGGGCGTACGTGATCGACGGGTAGTTGTGTGCGCCCACGCCGGAGTTGTTGTTTAAAACGAGGGCGACGCGCGTGAGCGAGCCGCAGAAGTCGCCGGGGGTCCAACAAACTGCTTGTTGTCTCCATTTCGTCTTGTGTAGAAACGATAGCATTCGTTCGTAAGTTGACTCATTTCTGTGACGGAGACACGAACGGAGCTTGGAAGGTATCTCTCACCCGCCAACATACTTAGCGTTGCGTACTGCCACTGGTGAAGTGCCCTTGGCTATTCATGCTTTTGATTTAGCCCCCCTTCACCAATACCTTCCAATCCATGACAAAATAGAACCACGGACATGCGCTGGTCGAGGCCAGCTCACGTACCTGCTCTGCGCAATCGCAAGCCTCCCGATGCAGTGGTCAGTACCACTGCAGGGCACAACACTGCCCAATCGCTCACCCGCGAGTGCGACCTACCGTTCCCCGGTGTTTGATAGTTTGGTGCAGGTGTAAATGACTTGTCGGCGTCGGCGTCTTCACCTCAGTCCTGAAGGCCTGACGAGTTGCAGCTACTAGGGTATTGCTTAGACGCGTAGCTACGTTGCATCTCCACGCCGTCAAAGTGTATTTTTTTCGCCGCAGCATGTATTGCTCTCGTATCCGGAATGTTTTTGTTTTGTATGACATGCAAATATCGTCGAGATGTGGTAGCGCACACATAGGTACGGGGGTACGTCGGTGGGAACACTTTCCAAGCATTTTTATAGTACGAGATGTAGCGTCGTCAGCTAGGTGCTTGTGTAGAGGAATCACAATCTCGAGCGATATATTTGCGGCGCTCAGTCTGCGAGAATAATCAAATTGGTTGGATAAGCTCAGATGCACCTAGCGACAAAGCAATGTATACTCCCACCAGATACAGCAGCAGGACTCGGTGAACGACTATGGCTGGAGCTTCGCGAACTACCGCGGCCACGGACCAGAACGGGGGGAGCCTCGCGACGGGTGATATCACAAGGCTCGTGACCACACAAGGTAGGCCGAGGACGCTGCTGCACTTGAACCGCGGGGGGACCGCGACCTGCGGGCCTTTTGCTATGGGAGGACCCATCCAAGTCTGCACGACCCGCAGCGCCAATCCTGCGCCCAGTTTGCAGCGCGAGGAGGAGTAGTTGCAGCTCTGCGTTACGGTTGTACCAGCTTTGCGAATGGGGCGTCAGGCTCCTTGCGCCAGAGACGTCCAGGCGGGGGAACAGCATATCGAGCGCGAGCGCGAAGGGGAATAGACCCACGTGATCCTCTAGTCTAGAGAAGCTAAGATGCTGTAGGCCGTGGTCGAGAAGAGGTATGGTGGCAATGTCCGGGACCACACGAAGATCCATAAACGAGACCGTAAGTCGCGTGAGATGTGGGTGGGCGTGTGTGAAAACGCCAAGTGCCTGGACCGAGAGTGGCTCCACGGCACCGGACGGTGCCTCATCATAAAAACTACTTTTCATGGGTGGAAGCTCCGAGAATTTGAATTCGGCGAGTTCGGGCCATTCATCTTGGAGGGCAGGTAAGGTGCCGTTTCCGAGGAGAGGCTGAGTGCCCTTGAATACGAAGGATATACTACGAAGTTTGGGGGCAGCCCGTAGGGGGTCAAGAAGGGCGTCACTGTCGGGGAAATGGTGGGCACCACAGCAGTTGCACTCCAGATTGGCCTCAAAACGACGCAGCGAAGGGGTGAGCTTGGCGTAGATGGGCGCGAGGCTTCGCACACCGTTGGGTAAGACGGACTGGAGGTGCGGTCCGTCTTCAACATCTTCGCGGTCGCAGAGTGAATGTGCGTGGATTGAGAGGAGCTCCAGGGACGGAGGCGCCGCGGCAACGATGAAGGCGCAGATGTCTCCCAGACACCCGAAGAGCTTAAGTTCGCGTAGAGAATAGAACCCCATGCCGGTCGCCGTAGGCTCCCCCAACACCAAACGGAAGTTCGCAAGACACATCCGAAGCGTGCGGAGGTGCTGGAAGGATCCGAGGCATGCCAGCTCTTGCATCCTTAACGCACAGCCTTGCCGGATCTCCGAGCCGACCTGGAGAGTGTGGAGCTGAGTCAGCTCCCAGAAAGGGATGGTCGGGTGATGTTCGTATGGCAGTCTAAACCTGAGGTCGTTGAGCGCAAGATGTTGTATGGAACGGAGAGACGGCTGGATCACCCGGACCACCATTTGGATAATGCTGTGTTCTGTCCCGTCCTTCAAACAGAATGTGAGACCAAGACGTTTGAGCGAGGGGGACATGAACATCGTGTAGCACGGACTCGACTTGTTCATTCTGAATCTATAGAGATTCTCGAGGCGCGGAAGGAGAGGTCCGCGAGGGCACCGCTGCGTTAACGCCGCCCACACGGTCGCATGAAGGGATCTGGCATCGTCTACGCATAGTCCGCGCACGTGCTGTCTGTAAACATCTAGAGAGCCTGTCAGTGAAACCGCAGACATTTGTTAGACGAGGTAAAAGTACAGACATGCTGGTGATGGCCATATGACCTCAATGCGAAGAGGAGATGATGAACGGCGTCGATATGACGCCACAGCACATCCAGAGCGATCCATGAGACGTCGCGGCACACAGTCGCGAGCTGAGCCAACGCATGCTGGCATTCGCGCCGTTCTTTCTTCATGACTGAACTGGCCGATTCATCTTCATCTTCATCTTCATCTTCAAGCGGAGGCCCGGGCTCATCTTCAAGCGCCGGAGGCCCGGGATTGAGATGTTCAAGCACCATTTGTGCGAGTTCAGCCGTCAGAAGAATGTGAGCAGACATGATACTAGCATTGGTACTCAAGCAGTTAAGTCCAATGGAGGCGGCTCCTCTTCCACGCACCACCACCTGGTCGCACTTTCCCACGGTCCGAGCCTGAGCCAGCTCGCCGTGGGGGCATCGCGGGAGCCATATCCTGACGAATGTATCCAATAAAAAGCCATACAACCATAAGAAAACCGACACACGACGAAGGCCAAGTACTCGAACAAGACAGAAACGTTGACACGAAATTAAGAAGTAAGCGGGATGCCCCGGGAGAAAAGCCATCGGTAAGCACTACGGATAGCAATAAGACCACTGCTCGCAGCTCCTCGGAGCCACCTCCTCGGAGGACCCCCTAGGGGAGGAAAGAAACAACTCCATGCCCGTAAGAGAACCCACTGCCAAAACATAGCAATGAGCTGCCTGAGGTCGCGACACTCAGGAGAGGAGACGTGGCAATCTACGGGCGCCCAAACTGACAAGATAAGATAAGAGACCAGCGACCGTCAGAGAGGAGGCTACACACTACGAAGATGGGCCCTCAACCCCCCACTAAAACCCAGAGAGGATACATCGGAAGTGCTGCAACCCGACCCCAGGTGCCTAATGCGTACCCACAAGAGAAGCGCGATCTCGACGAGCGCCTAACGAATCAGTAACCGAGTAGATAAGATAAGACAGATGATAACGACGAGCAGCGAGTCGCAGCACAAATAACATACTAGGTACAACCCGCAGACCAATGAGACGGCAACACCCTCCGCGCCGATAAGACGAGCGAACACCAGCGTAAGCGTAATAAGTGAAACGACACCGCTCCCCACCTGGATCTTGCGCTAAGGTAACACATGCCAGACACCCAAAACAGAGACAAGCCACGCTGGATGGCATGGCAAACAACGGCGTGATCACCAGCGAAAGAAATGCAAAAGACAATGGAACCAACGTACATGAAGCGGCCGCACGACCGACGAAACACGCCGAAGCACTGGTTGCCAGAAGGATTAAAGGCGAATAATGAATCGGACGTCCGGCACAAAGCCGCAGACAATATAAGACACCCGAACAAGGCACAGCGAACAGTACAATCAACCCAAATGGCGGCGGCGGGAACCGAAACGTAAACCAGCGGCAGAAATGGCCGGCGTGGCAACCAGGTAATAGCGCAGCTGATGGAACCTGACAACAGGAACTGTACGACCACCCTGGGCATACCAATAGCCCCCCATCCCCCCTGACAAGCTGCAATGCACACCTAGAGGCAATTACTCTCTGCAACCAGGCATGCCTACCACACAAATAATATCCCATTCACGAACCTCACACCCAACACATGAGTAGCTCCCCCCAGACACCAGGAAAGAAGAGAGCATAGGAGGTAGTAGAGCTAAGGGCCAAGTGAACATGTAACATAAATAAGCACGGCGAACCGATATATGTAGCCTGGCAATGTTAGAGACCCAAGCTGACAAGTAAACCACAAAGTAAAGTAAAAGTATGTAAAAAGTGGTTGGAAGCCTACAACAGGTGTGGTAAAAGAAATAACTAAGGAAAGAGGGAGGTAAAACAGCACCTGCATAGCCAATAAAGAACATAATGCTCCGCGCGATCCGCGGAACCACTCAAGAGATGTCAGAATAGACACCTAAGGGTGGAAACAGAACCAAATACCTGGATAGCCACCCTATAATAGCCAAGCAGAGGCCAGAAAGGCAACCCCCCACCCCACCATCACCCCACTCCCCCCTACCAGCTAAAGCGCACCATGCCCACCCACCAACCCAACACAATACTGGTTAGGGTGAGAGGAACAGCCCCCACCCACAACCCCCTAAACCTCGCCTGGAAACACGTTGCATGGTGTGATGTCGCGATAGCGCCGCCAACCCCAATCGTCATCGGACAGAGAGTCGCCCTCAGGAAACTAAGCGGCCGCGATGAATGCCCCTGCGACGAGGACGAACCGGTCGAAGAACCGGCCTCAGTAGACCTAGGAATAGAAGGGAAGGTCAGAGAGGTCAGAGCAATCGAAAAAGAGGTGGTGGAGTTTGTCGTGGAAAACGAGAACGAAAACTCCATGACGGAACTGGTCTACCTGACGGTCGAATGCGCGTTGGGCGAAACGGTAGTACTCACAGGCTTGGACTGGTGGGCGCACAAACTGGCATCCTGGACTGGCCGGATATCGAGGAGGACGCCGGCGGAGAGGGTATAAGCAAGGGAGGATAGGCAAAGAGGGCGAAGTCGATAGTGTTCGAGCGGACTCACGAGTTACAATAAAAGCGGCGGCATGCCTGTAAGCCGGATGATGACAACACCCGGCAGCGTCCTAACGGCGGGCTAGACCCCGAGCCCGGCCCGAAACACACAGCGACGAGGCGGTGAATACTGCGGCTAATGCTGCGGAGATAAGAACTGAAGTAAGCGCAATAAACTATCCCGTAAGTAACAAAGCACGCAAGGAAGACGGACCGGAAAATTAACGAGAGTCAAGCAACCGAAATCGAGAACAAAATAGTAATGGGAAGGGCCATACACTTGAGGACGGCACAACCACATCTAGCACGCAAACACCCCGGAACTACCTGGAACGTGCAACAAATAAGTAGAAGCAAAGAAGTAGTCGGAATGAGACAGCCCAAAAGCTGTGGCAAACCTGACATCCCAGCTACAAAAGCGGGACAAAGTAACGCAGCAAAGTACCTGCGCGCAAGGTCGCTCGGCACGCAATACTGGAGCAACCTCCCAGGCGCGCCGCGGCCCTCCTAAGAACTGTACGCAAGGCCCAGGCAGAGCGGGCCCGGCCGCGTGACCCCGAACACACGCAAGGACTGCGCCGACGTCCAAGCGGCACGGCCCCAGCGGCCCAGGAAGAGAACTATACACAGCACCGAGAACTGTCGCGACAGACCTTAGATCGTCTACACCCGTAAAACAAAAACAAAAATAAAGAAGAACAGCTAGAGCAGGCAGGAACAAATGAGCAACCGGAAACCTAACGCAAACAGCACTGGCAGACGCTACTAGACCGGATGAATACGCACCGATGGCGGGCCAAACAAAGGCAGAACTAATCCAACGACACAGAGACTAAGTGCCCATGCGCGCCAACTGAGTAGCGAACTCGGAGATCTCCGCACATCAAGAAGAAGCCAACGCTGAGCAAAGAGTAAGCAAATAAAACCAAACACCAGAAGCGAAATCGTAACCGGAGGAGCATCCGCCCCCACCGCTCGAACTCGTCGTCACCCCGCCCACTGAGCGCTATGACCGCCACCCACGACCGACGACGGCCGGACCGACTTAGTCGGCTACCGAGCAACGGGAGCGCCTCACAGCGCACCCCACCCAGACCCGTGCGAAGGCTGGCGCGCGCCCCCCCAACTCGTCCCCCGACAGGCCCCGACGAGCAAACCGCGCACCTGGAGAGGAACTGAGAGGGAGGCCGGAGCATGACAGGCGAAGTAGAGCGCTCTCTGAAAGATAGCAGCCAACCCGCCACGGCAAACTCAAGCGACGAGCGCACAGCGCTACAAAACAATGTTCAAACGCGAGAAACGGCCCAGAACGAGTCCCCGGATGACGGAAACGATGACTGGATAACAGAGATGCTGAAGAGTAACGAAGAGGGAACGAACAGCGAACAGGTGAGTAAGACGACTATAACACTCAGAGGGCTGGCTAAGCAGATACCCCGCCCCCCATCGAACTCAAAGCAATGGCTGGAATACACGGGCGGGACAACATCCACGGCGACCCTCGGACTCGCCGATGTAACCGAAGTAGAAGGGAAGAGACATCGACCCAGCAGTCCCGATGCGCCGACGAAGAAGGCGAAGAAAACGGAGGGCGAACCAAGCTCGGGCGACGTAGACGGCGGAAGCATACTGGACAGCTGGGGACTCTTCCAGCTCGTGCAAGCAGGGCAACAAAGGCTGTACGAACTTGGACTCCCGATACCCAGGCCACCCCCCCAAGCGACACTTCTTCCCCCAGAGAACGCCCGCGCCCACGACTCCCTGAATACCACAGTGGATGACTCAGAGCCCCACCAAACCGCGGCACGAACACACGCTACGAACAGCTACGAAACAGAGCAATGCCACCCGCCCGGCCAGCCCCTAATCCCAAGCACGCGCGACGAGCAGAACGCTCCCCAAGATCTATGGCACGTACGCAGCGGAGAGAGCGTCCAGAACGCAGGTGTAACCCCGCGCGCGCACGTTGAATACGACAAGACCACCGTAGATGACAACCAAAGTGGGGCGCTGCGGGAAGATACGGTACCAAGGAGCGGGGGACAGACAGAAACGAGTAGCAAGAAGGTACGCCCGCCGCAGCGCGAAGCAAACAGACCGTAACACAGACAACGGTACAGGCCACTAGGCGGCGAGGAACAAAGAAGACGAACGGCCCAGCGCCAGGAAGCAAGCCCCCGCGAGTGGACATGCCGAGAACCGTGGGCGAAGAACGACCTATGCCCTCCCCCTTCACGCCATGGTACATCCGTGGCAACTTCCTCCTCCGCGTGTCCGCACTACCGACAACGGCCTTCCCCCCGATACACACGGGAGGTCCGTACGACCACCTTCGATACATTCTACCAGAGAAGCTACTCGCCTACGACCGGCTACCGCCAGGAACAGCATGCATGATCGACGTCTTCGGACAAGGAAGCCTCGGAGAAAGCAGACTAGTGGAAATCCAACACACCATACAGGAGACGATCGCCATGATCACCGGAGACCTGAAACTACGGGTAGAGAAACCCGAACACGCTCCGGATGGACAGAGCTGGGATGCGCCGACAGTGTGGACAGTTCTGGACACTTCGCCGAAGGCCCACACGATGCTACACTCCCGCGTCCTGTGGGATACATCTGCGATATCCTTCCGGATCGTACCGCGCGCTCCGTACCCCCCCCTCTTCCTCTTCGCCGTCACAGTATCACGCGAAAAAACGGTAGAAGAAATCAACGCGCAACTGTGCACAGCGCTGCTCACAGGAGACGCCTTCCAAGCAAGTATGGACGTCATCGCAGACGACCCGAATTCGACCTTCGCCTCCCCCACGGAAGGAGCAGTAATCATTGCATGCTCGGCGTACGTAACAATAGCGGACATGGGCGGAACACGGTACCTGTCTGCCAACGGGCCCGCGGCGCGTATCTATTGCGACCCACCCACCCTCAACTGCGATCTGTGGACAAGCTGGAGGAAGAGGCTCATGAAGACCGCGCTCCCCTTCGCAATAGGGCCGGTGAGAAAAGGCATACGATGCAAAATGTGCCACGGCACGGACCACACGACACACCTCTGCGACTACAACAAGAAGAAGCTACCCGGATGGGAGGGCAGAATCATATCCGAGGCGGTCGGAGAGGGGTCCGAATGATGAGTACGAGCCAGCGACCGCTACCCAACATGTATAGTACAGCTAAAAATCTTGATCGACCCACCTGCCGTGACCAGCAGACTGTCCAGAGTTACCACGAGAGCGAAGCGCCGTGGTGCCACCGAAACTAAACAGTACTCGGCAGCAGTACCGAATGCGAAATGATGTCAAAACGCCTGACACCCGGAGCGGCGAACAGCCGACACCGAGACATGATGCGTCCAAAGTAGTGACCGAGGCGGGTCAACAAGCAATCTACGGAGGAGTGGTGAGTATAAGAAGACCGATAGGAACTGACAAGACAGTACCACCCTCGCCCCACTACGCGTACTGCTAGCGTGCACAAGCCAAACACCACGATGACCAGATCTGGAGCCCAGGCATCCCCTCCCCTTACCTACGCCCAGGTAGCGGCGAGTCCACCATCAACCCCGATAATGAGCGCCAACCGCGCAATGCGCTCCCCTCCTGCCGTAGCGACGCATAAACCCACTGCGCAGCACGCGACAAAGAGTCGAAACGGAGGCACAACCGTCAGAGTAAGCAAAGAAACATGCCGGGGAACCTATGACTCACGATACACAGGACGGAACTGTGGGGCTCGGACTAGTACTGCCCACAGAAAACACTACCGCGAGCCCCCAACAAGGCAGGGACACCCCCACGCCTACGACCGTGCGGGAAAAAACAGGCACCAAGACAGGGGGCACCACTCAGACCCGAAGGAACGCGGTCGAAGACGAGACTGCCGAAGAACGTGCCGCATCCCCAGCAACAGAATACCTTTTCGACGACATGGACATGGACGCGTTAGAGGAGAGCCTCCAAGAACCCGTGCGACGTTACGGTTCGCCAACGTCAGAAGACTGGCGGAATCTGTCCGTACACGCGGAAAGCGTGGACTCGGACGACCTGGCCGGCGCAATCGGCGAATCGATCGGACGGGATAAGGTCGACCTCGAGAACTTCATAACAAATGGGATCGACAGATACGGTGACACGATCCCCGGACAGGAACAATGGAGAGAGGAATACCGAGCTAGGAAGAGACCCCGCGCAGGGTCTCCCGCACAAGACACCGACCTCCCCAGGGTCCACTCCGTCCGCTTCAGAAGATATCGCACAAAGCAGGTGGGACACAAGCCCCGGGACCCCAACAGTACGTCCACCGGAACGACGGACCTCTCACTGAACGCCCCCGCCCTGCACGAGAACACTGCGACCATCACGCCCGACGCACCCCCGAATATACACAGCGCGGCACGGCCGAGTGCGACGGACAAAGGGAAAGCACCGGAGCGACATGCGACGCACTACGGCCTTAACTACGGTCCGCCCCCCGAGACCCCCCACGCCCCGAGGACCATCCTAGAGCCCCCTGCGTCGTACATGGAGATCGACGACGCGCTGGACCAAGAGCATCTGCCACAGCCACAAGGCCACCGAGACGACGTAAGCATCGGACGAACTCAATGATCTGTCGACTAACGAGAGCGTAGCGTGCCCCCATTACCGGGACCGGCAACACCCTCCTGCACGACACCACAACCGCTGGCGCCGAAGGATACAGTGATGGCCCTCGCAGAACCCCTGACATAAGGCCCGGCGGCGCCCTAATTGAAATCCTCCCATCCTTCTTGACGCAACCCTCCACAACACAGCGAGACAGAGGAGGCAGTGCCCGACCAATGACAGCCGAGGCAGGCGCACCCCCGCACGTCACGCCGACGACACCTGGAGCGGACGGGTACGGCTTCACCCCGGAACCCACGGAGGGCTTCCCGAGCATACACCAGGCACACCCCGAAGGCCTCATCGAAGACCTGGCCCTGTCACGCATAGACGAAGCCTGGAAGCAGCGGGAAGGCACGGTCCTGTTTGTACAAATCGCGAACGTAGGCCACCCGGACGTCCCCCTGAGGAAGCCGCTACACGACGAGATATACGCAGCTATCCGCCACGTAACAGGGAAGACCGACTTCGTACCCATTGCCCCCCAACCCGAATGGGTCCAACCTCCGCGACGTGCAGGCGCGCCGAAAACCTGGATGGTCTTTGGACTGGACGAAGAAGACGTAGCCGAGCTCGTAAGGCTGAAGATCCTGTCCTGTGTCTGGATTACGCTTTTCTTCTACGAGAGGAAACTGGTGATCCCGAAATACCTCTTCACTCTGACTGGCTACACCACAAACCACGACGACGACATCGTTAGCTCGATCAGAGGAGCTTTCCTCAACGACCCGATTTTCTCAACAATCGCAGACCTTGTCCTGAGTCACCCCGGCCTCCAGCACCTCTCCCAGCACGAGGCCGCCATGCGCATTGCCACCAGCGTCGACGTCAGAGTAGACCAACTAGGCAACGGAAACATGCAAGCGGCAGTCTTCTGCGACTCGCCGACAGGGAGCGGAGAATCATGGAAGATATGGCGCGGCAACCTAATGAAGATGCCTTTCCACAGCAGGTTCAACCCGACTGCCGTTGCGAGGCGAATCGAACTCTGCCTCTGCTGCCACAGCGCAGACCACGTCACACATAAATGCCCCTTCCAACATATTCCGGGATGGAACGCCCCCCCTCCGCTGTCCCGCACACACGGGAGGCCGAGACAGCAACCTCCGACAAACACCGAAGCCCAAGGCTACCCTCCCTCCCCCGGCAATCAAGGCTCCTACCGTGGACGAGCTAGGGGCTCCGGATTGCAGCGAGGAGGACGAGCCTCGACCCCGATGAGAAACCCATACTACATCGGCCCGTGATCCCGCCTGGCCCTGCCCCGCAGTACTGTACACGCACGTATGATGACGGACGAGCACTCGATCGCTTTGTGTAGACTCGGAGCAGAATTAGCTACGCAGACATGAGAACCCATAGTAGTCACCGTAGAACGAGCCTGAGCAAGACGCCTCCAGAACACGACACACGCTTATGACCCCCTCCACATGCCCCCTAAAGAACATAGGAAGCGAGAACCTCGAAAGCGAAGGACTCTCAAAAATGAGAGAACCGTCGCGATCGCCGCCAGGCAACAGGAGAGCTGCCCTCCTAAACCCGACCGGAGGCAGCGGCTCTGCGCGAGAACCAGACAACCCGCGCAAGCCGGTCATCGAGCGGCCCAAACTTACTGGCCCACGGGCACAGGAAAGCCGCTCGATAGCGTAACAAACGGAAGCCTATTCAGGCTTGCAGCTGGCCGTGCCGAGAGGCTTAAGCGGAATGCGCCGGCTGGACGGCAAAACCGCATGGCTGCACTGAGCTGCCAGTCATAGCAGCGCCCGAGGCGAATAGCTGTACGCCCGGGGCAAAACAGCTACTAGACACACAACACATAACACCACCCCTCACCACGGCTGCACTATAACAACTACTGGACAAACTGCGCTCATCGGGCCTGGAGGAGCAGACGACTGCGCAGCGACGTCTGACCCCGATGATGGGCCTGGCGAAAATGGCCGCCGCGCCGCCACGGGAGACCGTGTCGCTCAGAGAAGGCGAAGTGGCGAAGGAAACGGGCGAGCCAACCCGGAAGACCGCCACACCGCCGACGAAGCTACAAACCGAGGCCCGACTACCACTTCTCCGGCGAGTGCGGCAAACGTACCTCCGGAGGGAAGTCGCAACCTACGAAGTAATGGAAGTGAGCGTCCACGCTCGAAGGGCCGAGTGAAAATCGCATCTCTGAACATGAGAGGTGCGGGACACACACAAAATGGCGGCCCAGGAGACAAGTGGATGCGGGTGAATCAGCTGATGAAGGCGCAACACATCGGTATCCTAGCGATCCAGGAAGCTCACCTAACGGAAGACGGAGCGATGGCGCTCAACAACCTGTTCCATGACTCCCTAAAAATATACCTGTCCCCAGATCCAACTGCGCCGACCGCGGCAAGGGGAGTCGCCTTTGTGATCAACAAGAGAATCTTCGACGTAGAAGAAGGAACGCACCACACGCAGATCATCCCCGGGAGAGCGGCATTGATCGACATGACCTGGGGCGCGCAGAACCGCCTAACCGTCATCAACGTATACGCGCCGAACAATATGAATGAGAACGCGAAATTCTGGGAAGAAATAGACGTTAGCCTGACGAGGAACGGCCAGAACACCCCGGACATACTACTAGGCGACCTCAACATGGTCGAAGCTGAGATGGACCGACAACCGATGAGACTGGACCCCGAGAGCGCGAGGAACAGCCTAGCTAAACTCAAAACCAAACTCAAGATCGCTGACGGCTGGAGAAGAGCAAACCCCAACCACCGGGACTTCTCCTTCTTACAGATGAGCACCGGAAGCCAGTCAAGGATAGACAGGATCTACGTCAGAGAAAGCCTCATCAACAAAGCCGCAGACTGGCGCATTGAAGCATCCGGGATAAACACTGACCACAGCATAGTGTCCATGACCCTCGCCAACTATGCGTGCCCATACATCGGTCCCGGCCGATGGGTCATCCCTGCGGCAGTCATATCGGATAGCCAATTCATCCAAGAAACGGTAAACGAAGGGAGGGAGGCCCTGGAGAAGATGACCCTAGATGAGGGACACCCGGATGGAAGGAGTATACAACACACATACCAAGTCTTCAAAACGAACATTAGAGACCGCGCAAGAAGAAGGACGAAAGAGCTCTTCGCGAAGTGGGACAAGAAGATAGACGACCTGAAAAGGAACATTGCGTTAGAAAACAGGCGAGGAGGAAGAGAGGGCGCCGACGGGGCAGACAGCCGCGAGACCGCAGCTATGCTTAAAGATAAACTGGCGAAAATGGAAATGAAACGCTTCGAACATAAACGCGAGGAGGCGAAGCTTAGACAGTGGCTAGAAGGCGAGAGGATGAACCACTTTTGGCTAGGCCAAGGGAAAGCCAAAATCAAACATGAGCCCCTCTACGAACTACGAAAAGCTGGAGGCGGTACGGAAGGAATGGCCTCGACGTCGAAGGCCATGGCGGAGCTGGCAAAACGCCACTACGACGACTTACAGGCGGACGAGAGAGCGTGCCCCCCGGACGAACACGGCAGAGCAATCGAAATCGCACTGAGCTCCACAAACGTAAAGTTAACATCGAGACAGAAAGGAAGGTTGGGCGACAAACTGACGGTGGCAGAAACGAGAGATGCGATCCGGGGAGCCGCGACGAGGAAATCGGCAGGGCTAGACGGACTCACCTCTGAACTATGGCAAGCCCTTGAGAGGAAAAAAGAAAAGGACGACGGCGCGAACAAGCCATCATTCGATATAGCGACAATGATGTGCAAAGTTTTCAACGACATCGAGAGACGAGGACTGGACGAGGACTCTGAGCTTGCGGAAGGGTGGATATGCCCTATCTACAAACTAAAAGGCGACGTGAGAGACATAAACAACTATAGGCCAATAACCGTGCTCAATGCCGACTACAAGATCCTCACCAAGGCGCTGGCGGTGAAGCTATCAGCGGTGGCGCATAACCTGATCCACGAAGATCAAGCCGGTTTCATAAGCGGGAGGCGCATACACGACAACATTAAACTCACAAGGTTGGTGATGGCGTACGCAGAAGCAGAATCTATGGAGGGAGCAATAGTCGCTCTAGACCAGGAGAAGGCATATGACAAAATAGACCATAGGTACCTTAAAGAAGTCCTGAGGAAAATGAATTTCCCCGCCCGCTTCATAAACACAGTCATGTCGTTATACGCGCGAGCGCAGAGCGTAGTCATGATAAACGGGGTGCAAAGCGACCCCTTCCGCATAACAAGAGGGGTGAGGCAGGGAGACCCGTTGTCCTGCCTCCTCTTCAACCTGGCGATTGAACCGCTAGCGAACGCCCTGCGGGCGTCGAATCTGAGAGGGTTCAAAGTGCCGGGCCTGGAGGAAAGGCTAGTCGCAACAATGTTCGCAGATGACACAACGGTCTTCCTCCGGTCCGAAGATGAATACGAGGATATGACAAACGTCCTGGAGGAGTGGTGTGAGGGCGCAAAGGCTAAGTTTAACGAACCTAAAACGGTGATTATCCCGGTCGGTCCCAAGGAGTACAGGAACCGACTCAGACTGACCAGGATGCTGGGCAACGACGGCAACAGGCTGCCAAACGGTGTCAAGATCCTCGGGGAAGGCGAAGGCACAAGGATGCTTGGGGCGTGGGTAGGACCAGGCATGGATGACTCGACCCCATGGGGAAGAATCATCGATACCGTGAGGACGAACCTAGAGAGGTGGAACCGAAGAAAGCCAACCCTCAAAGGTAAACAAGTGATAATAAACCTAGAACTAGGGAGTCGCACACAATACCTGGCAAGAGTGCAGGGCATGCCGCGCGACGTAGAAAAGAGCCTCACAAAACTTGCGGCGGAATTCCTGTGGAACGGCGCCGGGGCGGCGGTAGCGAGCTCGACGACTGAGAGAGACCTGAGTGAAGGTGGCCTGAAGACCCTGAACCTCAAAGCACGGAACGAGGCTATAGACCTGATGTGGCTTAAGTCATACCTGGATATTTCGCCAGCCCGCCCGAGATGGGCCTTCATAGCGGACTCCCTCATCGCAAGAGCAATCATGGCAACCGAGAGGAGGGTGGAACCCGTGGCAAGGATCAACACCTTCCTACAAACATGGGAGGCCAACACCACTTCGCCCTCTGGCCTCCCCCGAGACCTCTCGCGAATGATCAGAGCTGCAAAGCGATATGGAGTAAGGATGGATTCGCAAAACCCGTCTGACAAACTGGCCGCCGCGTTGCCGGTGTGGTACCACTTCGCACTGACCCACACCCGAGGTGCTGCGAACTCCAAATCCGCAAAATGCCTGAGGCACAACCACGGAGTCACGACGGTGGCAGACTGCCTAGCTGTGGAACGGAAACCCACGGGCACCGACATACACCTAGAGAGGGCGGGATGTGAATGCATGCAGTGCGAGCATGACAGGACAAACCTTGGATGCGACAACCCCGCACGATGCGCAAGGGCCGCGGCCCAAATGCTTGCACGGCTACAGGAGAAGTGGAGACCATCCAATAATACAAGGGACGACGGCCTAAGTCTGACCCATACGCAGAGACACGAGAATCGCGTGAACGCAGAGGACCGCAGTACGCTGACCTTCAACCCGTCGGTGACCCAAGACGTCCCGGTCGGTGACGCGTTTAGAGTCTTCACACAACCCAATATCTGCGCGAAGCCGCGAGCGAGAAGGCCTGCACAGCAGTTCCAGCTGAGACACGAGGCTGTAGAAGTGTACACGGACGGCTCATGTATGGGGAACGGAACGGCGGCCGCGGTGGCGGGGGCAGGTGTCTGGTTCGGACCGGACGACCCGAGGAACATTGCAGAACGAGTACCCGGGGAATGCAGATCGAACCAAGCAGGGGAAGCGTATGCATGTCTGCTGGCAGCTGGGGCGGTACCGAACTTTGCGCCTCTAACGATCACAACGGACTCCATGTACCTGTACAAAGGTCTGACGGTACACCTGGGCGGCTGGGAGAACCGAGGCTGGGCCGAGATGGCGAACGCAGACATCTTAAAGGCCTTAGTGGCCAAGCTACGAGGAAGAAGCGCGCCAACATACCTGAAGTGGGTTAAGGGACACTCAGGAGTACCCGGAAACGACGGCGCCGACCGACTTGCGGCGGAAGGATCCCAGAAAACCCCCACTGACTTCCCCTCCGTGAGCGAGCGTGAGCGTGCCTTCCTGATTGATGGTGCCCGCCTCGCGACCCTCACACAGAAGTTTGCATACAGGCGCATCGTACAAGGAGCGGTAACAGCCCCCCGGACACGATCCGAAATTAACGCCCAGATGATACAGGCTGCCCTAGGCGACGACCTCGCAGTACACCACACGAAAGGCAGAATCTGGGCCAATGTATGGGGGAAGGACATGTCAGTAAAGATCTCGTGCTTCTTCTGGAAAGCCATGCATGACGCGTACCGAGTGGGCGGCTTCTGGAACAATATCCGCGGATACGAACAACGTGCATACTGCACACACTGCCGGGTGGAGGAATCTATGGGACACATACTCCTAGACTGTGAAGCCCCGGGACAGGGCCACCTGTGGAATCTTGCGGGAGAACTGCTAGAGAAGGCCGGAGTCCCCATGCCCCCACCATCCCTGGGCATGATACTAGGCATCCCCTCCCTAGAGAGCCTAGAAGCCAACACGCAGATCAGGGCGGGGCGCACGAGACTGATGAAGATTATCCTGTCAGAGACGGCGTACCTCATCTGGAAAGTGCGATGCGAGAGGGTCATCGAATGGAGTGAAGAAGTGGGCAGGACGCACTCGAACCGAGAACTACAGCGCCGCTGGGTGGCGACGATAAATGCGAGGCTGCATATGGATGTGCAGAGAACGAGGAAGCAGTGGAAGGCTAGACGCCTGCCGGTGGAAACAGTGCTGAACACGTGGAAAGGTACCTTACTCGACGAAGCGGCGCTACCGGACGATTGGACAGGTACAGCGGGGGTTTTAGTGGGTATGCTCCTGGATGGTGACCGACACCGCACAGGGTGACGGCCTGGAGAAGTCCCACACTGCCTTCGGCGTGCGTAAAGCATTTCCCCCGCGGTGCTGAGGGTGCAACTCCCCAATAACCTGTCTTGCCTGGTGGAGGGCCATAGAGCCTAGATACCAGGTTACACCATAAAAAAAAAAAAAAAAAAACAGTTAAGTCCAATGGTGATTGCGGCAGGATGCTTAGCGTACTTACCGTATGTCAAGTTGTCCGCACAGTACTCAAGAAGCTGAAAGTAGTGCGCAAACTTGAGACTGCCGCCTGAGTTCACCCGCAGCTTATACTGGGCCTTACTAATGCTGTCAATACGTGGAGGCCCGTGCGTGTGTACGTACAGCTGGAGGCATGAGGCATGATCATGATGCACGAGGCTCAGGTTCTTCTATGTGCGTCCGAGAAGCATCTTATTACCACGTATGGTGCGCCAGAAGTTGAAAAGCCAGAGTAAATATTACGGGAGAGGTGGCGGGGTGTGTAGTACATCAGCCAGGTGGGCGAGGAGACGTTGTTTGATAGATGGTACAGATCCGGAGACTACGGTATGGGAGCCAGTGTGCGTTGAACGGCCACATTCCAAGAGAGACGCAGGTGCAAGAGCAAACAAGATACAAATAGTGCGAGCGGGGGATCCACTATTAGACAGTTCAAGGATGGAGATGCTTGGATTCATGAAGGGGCTGAAGGTAGTACTTGTGGGAGATGTCGAAGGACGTCGAAGCCAGCAGCCTAGTATTGTAGCGCTGGTCACTAGCTATTACTTACTAACTTACTGATACCAGTAATTAATAACTTATGCACTACGCCCGCACAATTACAGCAACCTGGATTATACCATCTCTCTTGTTTCGACTCATCGCTCAGAGATTGTGCTACACAGTACCCCTCCACGTCATTTGTCTACATGTTGACTAATGAAGAGGTATGCTATATCTCTAAAACGCTAAGAATCAGATCCCCTTACTTCTAATCATCGAGTCGTCCCTCTCGAAGCTGTACAATCCCTCACTCGACATAGTGGTACCCGGGCACTGAACATCCCTGCTTTCCTACACAGGAACAGGTGCTCATTGTGCCGCCATGTAGCCTGGGTAGCCTGCATCCAGCCGATTGTTGTTGGTAGGACGTGGAGACGAAGAAACACATCACAAGCGCGTCCCCTCTAGGTCAAGTTCTTAGCCTTCGGCTCAACAGTACGGTCGCTTGAGAGTTGTACATTGTGAGATCGCGTCAACAGTTGATTAGACTGATATGTATGGTAGGCTGCGCAGAGCCATCACCGCCAATCCTAGTCAAATTCAGAAGCCGGAATGTAAGCAGATTCATCGGCTGACGTCTCCAGTTCTCAGGATCGACTAGTACTCCAATGTTGATCAGGGAAACACAAAGCAAACATACGACCAGGCCTCAGGCGCACAACAATCATTCTGCTGAGAGCTCTCGCACTTCCGCGGATCGCGGTCATCCAGCCCCTCGGCACGAACTTTGGTGCCAGAAAATGCTCTCAAACCTCTCACAGATAATGCAGCCAGTTCACCTCTAACGTCAGGGCTCGCGTCGGCGTCCTCCGCCGGCCTCGGCTAGCGCTGCGAAAACCAGGCTGCGACTCGTCAGGGCCTGGATGAAGACGCCGACAAGTCATATCCCACCGGCGACCCACACGCGCATTGCGTCCGCAATGAAGAAGCGGTGATTTACCACGCGGGCGGTAGAACCCGGATCTGTGCGAGATCTTAAAGCTCGCAATAAAAACAAGAAGCTGACAGGGCCGGCGGTGCAAATCTCAACATGTAACGAAGCCCGCAAATGGGCGTCCATCTACTACGGAGTCAACGGCATACAGACAGCGCGGCGCTCCTCCGTACTTTGCACTGCCAAACACCTTTGATGGCACTGGCGGTGCATCGCGCGATGCCGTCTGTCTCCCGCCCTCAACTTTGTTCGCTGTCCAGCTTCTTTTCAGGGCGCAGGGCAGGCACAACAAGCCGTGGCGCGCCGGCCCTCCGCAAGGTGGGCAACGTCAAATCGGGGGTGGCGTCGCCATCCGTTATGCCGTCGCGTTTCAGCTTGCAACGCCCGGTCGTTCGAGCGTGATACGTCCTGTTACACCCCACGCGAAGCTGTGGCTGTCAAATGGGAGTTCCTCGTACAATCAGATACGTTACAGTCTGTGTGGAGACACACATACGATATAAGTAGAGATGGGTGCACCGTTGCGATCCTCACTCACATCCACACTCTCGGTCACAGTCGAAGCTCCTCGTAGCCTTCTTCACCACTCACCACTCGACCACTTCTCCCACCCCGCCAAGCAATGTCGACCGCCTCCTCCTCCAGCCAGGTCCCTCAGACTCACAACGCTCCGGTATCCTCCGTATCCACCCCGCGCGGCTCGTCGGCCCGCTCCCAGTCGATCCACGTTGTCATCCCCTCTTCCACGGAACTCGCGCGCCTTGTCACCCCCACCACCACAGGCGGACACGGGCATGGCGGCTCGTCCATTCCCTCCGAGGACGTAGCCTTGAGCGCGCTCACCACTCCCGGCCATGGCCACGCGGGCGCGCAGCTCTTCGCTCTGCCCTCACCCGCGGGTTACGCCTCGCCTCTGATCACGTCGCAGCCGCGGATGTCTGCTCGCGTGTCGCGGAGGAGCAATATGTACTCGGCGTCGAGCGCAGACGATTGGGTGCACCCGTTTGCGGATGCTGCTGCTGCCCCGGCCGAGACTTTGGCCCCGCCGACGGAGGAGTTGGAGGACGCGGCGGCGGACCACGATCGTGACTCTGACAACGAGCACACGGGGAGCTCGCGACCAGGGTCTACGATGGACGCGGAGGACGATAACGCACAACTGCGCGGCACCGCGTAGACATATAGCGAGGTTCTTTTACGGACTTTCAACCAACCATTTGTATCCTCATTTCTGTGCTACCTATCATTATTACCCAGTGCTCACTTCAACGACCCCAGTACTATATTTACCTTCGTATTCACTCACTAGTACTGTATCACTTTGATCATAATTTACGCCATTTAACATGTCAGAGTAGGTATACGCCGTTCGGATTCGTAAGCTTCCTGACTATCGATGGGCGAGTCGTTCAAACAGGTGTTGAACGACGCAGACTCTCCTGAAAGATGTCATTTTGTAAGACCAAGAGCAAGATGTGCTCACTTCTCCTTCGCACAGCGACCACGTACGTGTGCACTTCACGTATCCAAAGCTTTATTTGGTCGAGGTTAGCTCATGTACCGATTCTACGCAAGGCTCTCCCGATGCAGTGGTCAGTTTAACCATACAGCGCGGACGGGCGCCAACACGAGATAGAGTGCTAGCAAGCACGCAGTACTTGGGACGTCGACCTATGTCGGCTGGCTACAATTGGAGTATACAGGACGGTGAGACGGAGAACACTGAATAGTGTAAGGGACGGACCCACTAGGTAGCCGGACATTTCATCTGTGGAGGGCTCTCCACAGTACAGCGTTACTGCGTTCCCGTCATTTTCTTCTTCATTTGTCCTTCGGGCAGGAAGAGGGAGACACCACGCACGAATCGATGCACTGACAATCCTCTGAATTGTAGCGAGCTCGCATAGCATAAGGCCAGGACTTCGAGGTGGAGCCAGGAGCAGAAGCGTGTGTAGCAGGGCAGCGCGAGCATGGAGCTAACAGTACCTCGTGTCAGCGATGGACGAATAAGAGAGATGTGGAGGAGAGGGTCACAAACAGTTTCGCCACGTTCAACTAACGAACCGCTGTATGTCCCTTATTCCGTCTCGTGCCGCGGTGACCACGTCCATAAGCAGTCGCTCGGGGATGGATTCGGTTCTCGGGCTCAGCCGCCATCGGAGCTTGGACGGGCTTTCTAGCTTGCACAGTTGTTGGAACATAGTCACCAGTTCGTTCGCCGCGGGTCGCGATTGAGGCTCGCGTTGTCTCATGCAATCCACGAGAGGTTTGATGAAGTCTGTATCACGGTATTTCTGCGAGCATGCCTTTCAAATCATGTTCACAGACGGCGACAAAGAAAACACATACCTGCAGAAACTCTTTATTGAACAGATTACCGAGAGCACACACATCGCCCTTGTATGCGTCCCAAGGCACCGTCGCTGAAATTTCAGGCACCTCTGAGCCGCGGCCAATATATCCCAGGACAAGCGGAGATGCGCCCGGGGAAAACCGAACCGAAAGGCCGAAATCAATGTAGAAGTATCCAATTCGGTGGTCGATCCGGCGCAGAGGTGTCAGAACATTGATTCCGTCGGTGGAGTAGTCGATCCTAGCAGGATGGTGACCTTGGGGGTATAACGGACGTCCGTCCATCATAATGTTGAGTATAGAGATATCTCTGTCGTCGCGGGTAAAAATAATGACCAGAAACGTAAGGACCCACAGCCCTACCTGTGAGCGATAGAATGAGAGTGAAGAAATGCCAGTCCCTGAGAGTATCATATCTATTAATACGATACGAGAACGTTTCGTGAGGGCGCACCTCGAGTGCTTGTCGAATAAATTCGACGACTTCCCCAATGAGTTCAAATTCAGGGTCGTTGAAGGGCCTAAGGTACGGCATGACTATGAAGAACCAGTTGGCATCGTCGGGATCAGGAAAGAGGTCAATGACGGGGACGCAGTGGTTGTGTGGGTGCTTGATTGAGGTGAGGAACTGCGCGATTTCAATCTCCTGACCCTTGTTTGCGAAGTGTTTGATCGCAACTAAGTCTCCTCGGGGGGATTTAGCGTCGATGACACACATTGTCTGCAATGAAGACCTATTTAAGCGCATCGTCTTTCACAAGGAGCAAGATGTAATCGCTTACCTCCAAATTGATTGAATCTTCGCAATAGAACGGATCTATGTTTGTACCGGCCCACGAGGGTTGCCAGTTCCGTGCGTAGCGTGGCCGAAGAGTATACTGTAGAGATCAGACCTTAGCGGCGGGGGGTTTGAGTGTGACCGTCTGGATACGGAGCGGCGGAGCGGCGAGGTCTTTGGTGACTTGTGACGGCGCCGTCCGGAGCGGCGGTTGTGACACTCCCTCCTGCCGCCGCTGACGCGGCGGCCGGCGCTACGGTGTACGGTAGCCCCGTCACAAGCGGCGGCGGCCTCGGTGACCAGTGACCGAGGGCCAAATAGCGGCGAGGCGGAGGTCTCTGTGACCTGTGACGCGCCGCTATGGTCTGATCTTTACAGTATCCCCGCACCAGGAGATGAGGCTGCTTGTCCCTCCACTCTCTCTCAAATTCCGTCAGCTTATAAGAGCCCTTTCGGGTCATTTCGTCATATCCCTGCTGCACCTTCGGGTTGGTTATGAAAGCGTCGCGAGGGAGTTTACTTCGGTCAACCATCTACGTCGCGTGTTAGGCCGCCGCACTTGAGCTAACTAGAAAGGAATTAAGCGCATCAATACTGACCGGCAAATGACTAGAAAGAAGATCAGTAACTTCGGTCGTGTTGTGGCAGTAGTCACCAACGCTATCACCCGAAGGACCTTAGAGCGGCGCGGCATATTTGAACACACAGGGAGAGGTCTTTGCTTCGAATTCCCACACATCATAGTTACCCTGTACTTATTGTCCTCCACGTCGAGCATGTTTGGCCGGTATTGCGGCCGCGAGAAACAAAAGATTGATAATTGAGTACTGAGTGTGGGGCTCGTCAATAGCGAACTCACGGCGGCGGCCGTTGCGGTCGGCCAACCTACGCGCGTGCGTGCGTCGTCTCGGCACTAATAGAAGACAGCTGACACGCGCCGCGCGGAATCCCGTACTACTCACCTCCTGGAATGCGCGTGGTGGTCCCGTACGCACCCATCAGACCCGCGAAGCCTCTCCAGTTTCCATAGGAGGGCATGTTGATATTTGTATCACGTCGGCTCGCCCAAGGGCGGTGAAGCTTGAGAACTCTGCAGTTTGCGCGCCCGAGAATATTCGGCATGGAATACTGATAGGTGGAGTACCGCCTACGTTGGAATTCAATACACGCCTTGGAGAAAGAAGTTGTCAGGGCCACTTTAGCATATCGATGTGACGGGGTAGTCGGAACGTCTTCGACGATACCTGGAGGCTGGCGGTACGATAATGCGGGGATAACATCAGTAGGAATCGGGCCGCTTTCCCTCAAGGCACGTCTCTCGGTTAGGACAGGCTGGCGAGTCATCGCCTCGCCACGGCGAAAACATGAGAAATCCACACCGTCGGTACTAACGGAAGCGGTACACTGCAGCAGGAGACAGGATGACGCGGCACGAGAGATAGTCGTGCCTCCGACGAACGATCGGTGCAGACGCTGCCGGCGACGAATATAACATATCGTCTATAGATCTTTTCGCTTCCGGATCTGTGGAATGAAGTATTCATCAGAACGCGTTGTAGGCCCGTTTGAGGCGATGCGCATACCAAATGAGCCGGTCGCATATGACGCACGAACATGCATTATGCATTCGGCGTGTGAGCTTATATATCGTCGAGATACAATTTATCATCGAGCATGTATCGTTTCTTCTGCGCATAATGTCAGTGACGATACTGCTGTGGATCTACGACGTGACTCACCTTACGAAGTGCAAGTACATGACATATCGATAAGTTAGTTGGTAAACGGGGGCGCGAAGGTATAGACCGGAAGCAGTGTGCAAGCGATAGCGGAATGTATACATGCAGAGCGAACAGCAATTGAGGCAGCATAGAGGCGACTTGAAGCCATACAATCAGCAAGTCACGTCTGCGACCCAGGCGCACGTTCGGATCTACTCACCGGGCGTACTCAGCTTTCTGGACTGACCATCTTCTTCAAGCGGTATACGCCTTCCCAAGCGACCGCGACAGTGTCGTTGACCACTCGTTCGAGCGGCTGCTCCTTCTTCGGTACCAGGCGCCAGCGCAGAAGCGCGTCGTCGAGCGCTGCACGGATGTTCTGCCATTCCCGCGATACTTGGACCGCTGTAGGTCTGCGCTCCGGCGATTTCTGCATCATCGACGTAATCAGGGGAAGGAGGAACTCGATGTTGGTATACTGTGCAGATACATTAGCAAAGACTGATGGCCCGTGCGTGTACAGTACTGACCTTCGCATACTCCTCCGAGTACAACTCGCCCAAAGCGAAGATATCGGTTTTGAGTGCATCGTACGGCGTCTCATTCGACATGACTTCTGGGACATGCGCCCTCCCGACGTTTCCTGACGCGAGCGTAGAGGATCCCGGCTGGAAGCGCAAGGACAGTCCGAAGTCGACGTAAAAGTAGCGTATATTACGGCCAGCACGAGGAAGCGGTACTGCATGTGTTTGCGCATCAGGATTGAAGTTCAATCGCGCTGGATGATGGCCGTTGGGGTATAGGGCTCTGGCGTCCATCATAACGTTCTCGTAAGCTATGTCGCTGCTGAAGTTATCGTCCGGGGGGCTTATGTTCTGCTGATTAAATTGCATACCGATGGGCGACGTTATGATCATGCATGAACACTAGTCCCTGCATAGTATATGAGGCTTGCAAGAGTAGACTCGGCGCAAAAAGTATGCTAACCTCGATCGTCTGGTCGACGAATTCTACAATTTCTCCAATAGCGGAGAACGCAGGATCATTGCAGGGACGGAGATAGGGCATGACCAGTAATGCTTGCGCGGTGTCGAGGGGGTCTGTAAGGATTTCGTAGACCGGTACACTGTGATTTCGAGGGTCTTTGATGGAAGCTAGAAACTGGCCAATTTGAAGCTCCGGGGATTGTCTGGGAATTTTCGACTTAATAGCGACCATTGCGTGGTCTGACGCTCGTGTTGCATCAATGACACGGTGGTGCTGTAGTGAGAGTACCCGGTGAATGAATTTGTCAACATCTGATGCGTATGAAAGTAGTCGCATAGAGATATCCCTACCAGTAGCGTGACGTAATCCTCACAGTAGAACGGGTCATAGTTTGTATTTATCCACGATGGCTTCCAGCCCGGCAGGTATCGCGGCCTCATGAGATAGCCATGTTCCTCAAGGAAAATGTGACGGTCTCTCCAGCGTTCTTCTCCAGATGTGAGATCGAACAGGCCTTCGCGAGTCGCTTTTTCGTAATGGTCTATAGAGATCTGGGTCAGAATTCTGTGATGCGTTTGCCTAGGCGGTGCAGACATGAGTTAGAGGTGAGTGCGGAGGCAGGCATCATCCGCACAGCATGTGCAGCGTCAACTAAAGCCAACACGTGGAGTTGGTCCAAAAAGGGTAACTTGGTAAGTTGGAATCGGCGATCTTTTGAATGTCTTTGCCAGGTTCTCGTCGCTTCCATGATGTCCTGACACCAGGACTTATCATATTCCAGCATAATCTGAGATCGTGAAAATGACTCGGATACAGCCCTTGGAACTATCTACTCCCGTTACATGCTGTTACCACGACTGCTTCCTCTCCGCCAACATCGAAAACACGCATGTCCCACGTTCCACATACAGGTCATCTGCCACAGTACACACTCATGAAGCTGGCGTAGCAAACATTTAAACCCTATCCTGATCACAACGCTCGTCAGCCCATCAACTCCCTCACATTCGCTCAGCTAGATCTGTAACACGGCGTGCACGATGTCCGACTTGCCGTGGAATCTCTGGGGCGCCATTGCCGCTGCTATTAGTCTCCTAGCAGGCCTTTGTCATTATCTACTGGAGTGGCTACACTCTGGCTCGCCTTTGGTAAGGCTGAATGGGCTAGGCGCTCTCTATCTGCAGACAAAGGGGATGTACAAAGACGCCCTCGCCGACGGCCTGGTTACCGATCCCGATGAGCAGAGGCGAATGGAAAAAGTCCTCTTCTAGTGCGTCTGTGCTCGAACAGTGCTTTAATCGGTCGCGCTAATGAACGCGCCTTGTTGTATACATCAGCGCGAACTCGCACCATCATGAGATGCTCGCGATCGTGCACTCCGACAAGTCGTTCCCGCAAAATATAAAGCATCGGTGGAACGGGACATGTCAGACGATCACGGACACTGAGGCGGCGCTCAATCGTCTGCTCATCATCCTAGCAGTAAGTAGTAGCTTCTTCCTCACGATCGTTCCTGAACTTTTGTTGCAGAGAAGGCGCTCGGAGAACGCACAGTTGGAATCATACACTCCTGGGAGTCCTGCAACCAGCTCTAGTAACAAAGGTATGCGAACGTCATTACAGGGTCTTACTATTGACGTGCTCACACAACCTATTAAGGTCATGATCAACCCTCTTCGTCAGAGGCTGCGTCGCCAATTCCATCGACGAACGAAGGCTCATCTCCCAGACCGAACAACATTCCTCCCATCTCTACTATCCATATCCATCATCCTGTCAGCCACGGCCGAGCCACCAATGTCAACACACCCGGGACCGTCGCTGTCGATCTAGGGCTGCCTAAGGCCGATTATACGCTGGCTCCGCACCCCACCTGCCCCCCACTCTCCGATGCCCACGTCCAAAACCTACAGAACCAGCTGTCTATAGCTTGCTCGCTCCTGCAAGCATTCAACGCCGCCGTCTCACGCCCAAAACGGCCCAAGCGCCATTGCCGCGGCGGCTCCGGTATGAAGAAGTTCGCGCGCCACTTCCACCGGACGTATGCGTCCAAACTTCTCCGTGGCGCAGGGTTCCCGCGCGAGATTGCTATCGACCCCGAGTCGTTGCGACCTCTGCAGGAGGACGCCACGGACTCGGACGCGGACGATTACGAGGACTGGGACGACACGAAGGAGTGAGGACGGACGCCAGGGGTGCATGACACAGTCACCACACACTGTTGTGCTCGACAGCCCGTCCTCCGCCGAATCTTCGAACTTGGCTCGCAGTACCGACTGCATGAATATGACAAGATGTCATCGCACATGCATAAACGGTGATCGTTTATTCTGGATACACCAGCTCCTTAGCCTCCCGCTGTCCTACCCTTCCTTCTCACTTCACCCGCTTGCTCTCCGAGTCGTCTTATGGCACAAATTTCCGAGTTGCCCTCTTCATGCTCTCGCGCCACTACGCCATCTCTGCACACCGTTTCAACCTCTTCGCATGCTATGTACACAAGAAACTCATGTTCTCGATATTCCATCATGTCTGGTTTTCGCTGCCACTCAGGCGTCTCGGTCTCTCGTCGCTTTCAAGTCCCCCTCCCGTATTTGTAACTACCTATGTATATCAAACAGAACACAGAGGAATCATCTCCCAGCACTACTACAGAGCAGAACATCGCCGAATGCCTTGAACGTGAGTGTGGCGTGCTGTTCCCCGGTGTGTGATAGTGCGACGGCATAACGGATGGCGACGCCACCCCCGATTTGACGTCGCCCAGCTTGCAGCGGGCCGGCGCGCCACGGCTTGTCGTGCCTGCCCTGCGCCCTGGAACGAAGCCGGACAGCGAACAAAGTGTAGGGCGGGAGACAGACGGCATCGCGCCATGCACCGCCAGTGCCATCAGAGGCGTTTGGCGGTGCAAAGTACGCGGGAGCGCCTAGCTCTCCGCTCGCCATCTGCTCTGTAGTGGATGGACGCCGTATGGACGCCCATTTACGGGCTTCGTTCCATGTTGAGATCTGCACCGCCGGCCCTGACAGCTTCTTGTTTTCACAAAGAGCTTCGAGATCTCGCACAGATCCGGGATTCGGCTCCCGCGTGGTAGACCACCGCTTCTTCATTGCGGACGCAATGCGCGTGTGAGTCGCCGGTGGATATAACTGGTCAGGGTCCGCGTTCCTGGAGGCTCAGGGCATGACACGAGTCGCGGCATGACTTTCGCAGGGCCAGCCCTAGGCCGTCGGGCAGCCGACACGAGCTCTGCGGTGAGACGTGCATCGATTGCGCTATCCGTTCGAGGTCTAGATTTGAGAGCGTACGTTGGGCGGGTTGGACTGGGACGCGCCCTAACTCCGCCACGGGCTGTTTCAGCACAAGGGCTCGCGCCGAGGGCCCGAACGACCGATCGTGCTACGTCGGGCGAAGGCTCTCGTCGGGAAGCTACACGTGCGTCTAGGGTCGAGTCGTGTATGCTTCTGCTTCGTGTTCTCCGCGAAGAATGTGCTTGGGTGACCGCGATGCGTTCGTCACTGTGTGGTGGCCGGACATACTGCTCATGGACCGTCAAGGACTCAGCGAGCTGTAGAGGAACGCGTACCGGAGGGTCAACACATTGTCGTCGTGCTATCGCGGTCAAACGTTGGGCAGAAGCAGTCTACGCGCGGCGAAGCACCCAACCTGGCCTGTTGTGGTGTTACATGCGCGTGGGCACACCCTGAGAGACGTGTGTTGGAGATAGGCTGGATGTGTTAAAGCAACGATCCAAACGAAGAGAGTGGAGTGCGTTCCACCAGCGCATTAATCTGTCTCTTCAGCGACGCATCGTGCATTACACAATGCGCGCCGGGCACTGGGAAGCGTCGAAGAGCGAAAATCACTCGCCGAGGTCCTCGCCCATCCCACGATCTGCATGATGCAGCGGGGAGCTCGTGGTCAGCCGGCAGAAGGAGGCGAACTGGGCATAATAGGCGTTCACTGACCTCCATATCAATGATCCTGTCCAGATGGTAATCTGTGCGACTCACATGCATGCACACAGCGTCAGGTAGCAGCAAACCCGCCGTCGCAGCAAACCCGCCGTCCTGCCGATCTACCGTGCGTCGTAGGGCCATCATCCATGCGGTCGACGCCCACAAACCTGTAGGTTGGCGAACGGCGTCTTGGTCCGTTGTGGCTAACCGTTTGCTGAAGTTGTGAGATGAATTGATGCTGCGCACTACGCACACGATCTTGAAGCAACGTCTTGGGCGCACTTGAGTGAGTGGCTTTCGCCGTGCGGCGGTTCTGTAATATCCGTGGGGGGCTGTGCGTGCCGAAGGTTTGATTGTCATAATCGCAGCGTCGAAGTTGAGAGTTCATTTAATGGATTTGCTCGGCCTAAAGTTTTGTCTAGGATCGCCCGGGGTGTCCTTCGCTCTGCGCCGCAGCGTACCATGCATACCGCGCCGATCAGCCAGGAGGACGCGGTCTCGCAATGCACAAATAATAAGTGAACGTACTCTTCAACTGAGACCGCATTTGCGAAGTGTATCCCACATCGGCTTGCTGCCGACGTCAATACGACATATAGGTGTGTACGGTGGCCCGGAAAAGGTCTCTTTTCGGACCAGGGAGAAACTCCCATAAGCCATTAGAAGGTAAGTCGCACATGTAAACGCAACACTCACCCAGTTACGTGACATCTCAACGACCTTTTCACTGGCAGGATAGCGGATGCGTACGGTGCAGGCAAGTTCTTGACGCGAGACTAAGGCTCTGATGACGTGCGGCTATCGTTCTGCTGGCCACCACGAAGACCACAGGTGGTGTACATCCCGCGAATAGAGGCTGAATTCGAGGTGCGAGAGGAGTTCGGGCTCGTGCCTGCAGATGTTGGTGACAGAGGTTCCAATTAGCCCTGTACACGTTGCCTCTGCAACTGAGGAGTTCAGATGAGACTTCGATACGGCTGAAAGACGTTTGCGAGCGCGAGATCACAAGCAGAGCGCATGCGAACACGGTGGACTTGGGCCGACATGCTGCTGCGCGGGCTTGGTCGCCTGGGCTCGCATCGTAGAAGCTGAAGGAGGCACGCTCGTCACGGTGGCGCCCCGGTCTTCCACGAATGCAAGCCCTGACCTGCAAAAAGTGCATTTATCTGTAGTCGAAGCCGACTGGACGACCTGATCGATGATCTGCACTCGGCGAAGAACGCTAGATACGAGAGTGGTCGAAGCGAGCACTTCAACAATGCGGGCTCGAGCTCGCTACGTCGCAAACCCGAAAAGTCTCGCCAGCAAGCTCTCAAAATCTCGTCGAGAAATACAGGTGCTACCCACCGAGTCACAATGACGTAAACCTTCTCCACAGACATTATAACGTATGGCCGAGGGTAAAACATGCTCACTTTGCTTTGCACAGCGGCCACGACGCGTCGTGCGCGGGCGCGTCTGTGCAGCACGTACGTGTGCAAGTACTAGTCACGGACCCAAAAATCCACGCGAGCGTCTGGACGTGCGGAGCAAACATTGCTGAACTGCCATCAATGGGTATCATCGAGAGAAAAATCTGCTCACCGCTGTATATGGCGCACGCAATGGGCGCGCGTACGCCGCGGGGTGCATTTTGTAGCTGCCGGTATTTATCCGAGGGTTTGGATGCATGGAGCAACGAGGTCTTTCTCACCCAGCGGGAAAATCACGAAACCTCTTTCAATGTGGCCAGTGTTCTCGCTGGCCTGACGAGAGAAGCAGGTTTGCTGAAGAGCAGGGGGCTGAGGTGAGTGCCAGTGAGTGAGAGCGCCTGCGCACGCATGGGCGCCTCGACTTCGTTAAATGCCGTGCAGGACTCGAGTCGCGGGCCGAGTTCATTCGCACTCAACTCTCGATCGTCAACATTCATCGCATAGTTTTCTCCCAGTTTTCTCCCCCGTCCACTCGACATTGGATCAGCCCATGTTGTAGGTTCCCCAGGCCTCCGGTCTGATCTACGAATGTCAGTCCGCTCTACGCCAGCCGCGAAGAAATCAAGTGTACTCAACTTAGCTCCCCAACCCCCCGACCGCAGCAAGGCATGCTGCTGCTCTTCTGTAAGTTGCCCCTTGTACTGCATCAACTGATATGTATCATCTCCTGATCAAAGGATATTCCAGGACTTGTGAGCATGCTAGATTCCATCTAGCAGATGCTTACGGGAGACATGATTAACGCAGGTATCTGGACTGAAGGGACACAATTAGGCATAGGACCATCATACCATAGTGCTCTCACCCAGAATGGTCAGCTCTTCACTCAGGAGCTCTCCTTTCTGAATGAGAGCATTCTGTGGCATGTTGGACCTTGGTTACTTTATTTTTCATATATTGCTCACCGAGCTACATTTCATCCACAAAATAGGGCTATCATCCACTGGGTATGGCCGTTGGTAGCCTGCTGCTCGGCGGGCATGTTCGTCGGATGGCGAGCAATCCCTTTACTCGGCGACTTTGATTTCTTTTGTTCAGCGACTCACATCCCCATCGCTCAGCAGGTAGATATATCTCTCGTGAAGATGATGCACTGTTTAGCAAGGAGGTACGCCGTTCATCGAGCAGGGCCATCGTTCAGCAAGTGAGTGTATTGCTTGGTGAGCACAGGGTCCATCGCTCTACAAGTAGAATCCATTGCCTGACACGCAGACCGTTTATCGGTGTGCATATTAATTCCTCGGCGAAGATCAAGTGCCAAGAGTGCACCTGTCACTTGAGTGAGCAGTGTTGAGTCAGGGCTGTTAACTTTAGCGCCCGTTGGTATCAAGCGCCTCCGCTCGGTCCGAACAGCGATCGATAGATTAGATCGAGTTCCCTTATATACATGGCTCTGAAATGTATGTACGGTACGCGTTTGCAACGAGACCCCCATCCCCATCGCTCTCTCTGTCGGTCTCAAGCCAAGCGCGCCGCTCAACGTCCCTGCGGTAGCCCCGAAACTTCACAAGGGCTACTAATTTGCCAAGCAGGCTCATGTCTCTCAGCACCTTCTCTGGTGTGCATATCCCAAACCAGGTTCATGCCCGATTTTTCACAGCCCAGCAATGCCACTACGCTTACGAATGGAGCGCACTCACCCAGTTTATATGCGAAGGGACCCCCGGAAACATGGTTGTGCACAACCCGACTACGATTGAAGCGACTATGGGTATAGCTCAGTACAACACACACACACACACACTAGGTATCTTCTACATGCACGGTTAGTGATTTCATTCATCAACAGAACTCATACCAGTGCTTACTTAGTGTAATCGCTCCTCATGTCCGAGACTCTCCGCGGCCCTCTTTCCAGTCTCATGCCTTGAATGGTGTGCAGGTAATGATAGGACCAGGCTTGTGTAACCATGCATCCATGACATGCAGCCGGTTGTAGACCGTCAGACCAGGATTAGCATCTCTCTGCCCCATGTCGCTGTGTCTAGACTCACGAGTTTGCGCTCCGCCGCTCAGTATGCCCCCAGTAGAAAGGTACGGAACGTTTTTGGGACCGAATGGTCGAGCCCGGAGAGCATTTCTTGTGCGTATTGTTTCGCTGGGTGATTTGTGCGCGAGGAGTTGGTGGCTAACGGGCGTGTTACATGGCAGACTATGTTCAACAATCGCCGGAAGTAAGTCAACCGCGCACGGGTCCCGAAGCGCTCGAAGCGCCTCTCTCTCGTCCCTCCAGTGACCCTCCCGCACTCTCGCCTGCCCTACGAACGCGCTGCTCCATCGTACTGATCTGGACGGTTCTCTGTCGCGATATATGCGGAACTCATTGCCACACGAATGGAAAGCTCGCCGAGCCGGTGAGCCCACCATCCCATACAGTTTGAACGTCGATCGAACTGGACATTGATGCACCTGGTCGTTTACAGCGATGTTCGCGAACAACACACTTCCACCCAAACCCATATACGAAAAATTCCTCCACGAGGTCGCTAGGATGCCCGGTCTCGAGTGGTACTCCCGCAAAGACCATTCGAACTACCTCACATCCCAGCGCCGTCGACTGCGCATGCTAGACCAACCACCCGTCTATCCTTCCTCGCCGGCCGTCGAACCCTCCAGTGCCAGCCCCCAGAACGCCCCCGATCACAGGCTGCGCGTTCCATGTGCTATGGAGCTCGAGGACGACGCACACGCGACTGCTCCTCCCCCGGTGGACAGCACCGAAATCGACGCCGACGAGGTTGCCCGCGTGTGCGGCAGGCTCCTGTACGAACACCCCGCGATCGTCGCGCAACTCCGCGCGGACGCGAATCCCGACATGCAACGGATCATGCAATCGGCGGATGCGATGGGGCTCTCTCCAGGTTGTATGTGCGAGGTCTGGCTCGCGCTGCGAGCGCGCGAATCTGTGGCCTCGGACAGCCCGCACAGTCTAGTAAGTGACCAAGTGTTCTTTGTTTTCGTGACTTTGTATGGGATGGTGAGTCTGACTCCTGCACGTTGTGGCGGTGTAGGTGCCATTTCCGTCCGTTCGCGTCGATCACCAGAATCGCCCGGTTGAACATTTGAGGTTAATGTCCCACCGCGTTTGCTCGGCATTGTAAACTCCGCTGTGGCGCGTCAATATTCAGAACTTTATTGTGTCGGCCCGACGGGCGCTTAACGCACGCACCCCGCGCGAGCCGTCGCGCACCCCGCGCACCCGCGCACGACGTCGCGAACGCGCGCGCGCACCGCCGTTGTTTGTTTATGTATCTGCTCTATCGTCCGATCAATACAGCACGTGGCTTCACCGCAAAGAGAGACTGAGAGAGAGTTGTCAATGCAAACATAAATTACACACCTCCTCGGTCGAATGGCAACAAAAGCCTGCAGCAATTGTCATGCCGAGAAACCTGTCGCAGCTTTCCGGCCGCGCGTCAAGAACAGTGCCGCTGGAAAGAAGGGGGAGCCCGCTGCCATGTGTGGCCCTTGTGTAGACCAGTGCGAAGGAAGGCGTGCCGAGCGCAAGCGGAAGGAGCAGGAGGAAAGCAGGGTGGAGGGGGAAAGGGCCGAGATTGGCGGCACAGATCTAGGCGACATGACTGCGGAGGACTTCCTCGAGGCGGTTGCAGACCATGAGGCGCCGTATACGATCCGCGCGCGCGTGAACATCGAAGTTATTGCCCCAAAGGGGGGTGATTCACTACAGGCGCGTGCGGATAAGGTTGCTCGGGCCGTGGGGGAAGTGCAAATGCTGCATTGGAGGTGAGTGGTGCCTGATTAGATGGCGTTAGGACAATATCAGCTCACATAATTAATTGTTCCACCAGCCGAGAGAAAACGGTTACACGGAAGCGCACCGGGGATCAAGCCATATCGTACAGCTGTGCACAGTCAGAGGATCGGGAGCACAAGCCAAAGGTTGCCAAAGGAGAGAAAGGACGGGACTCACGCCGGATGGAGCGTTTCGCGTGTTCTGGATGGTTGCATATCAACGCGAGCGCCGACTCGAATGTGATGCGCGTATCTGTGAAGCACGCGGTAGGACACCAGCCGTTTTTGGAGATAGAGCTTCCGGAGAAGTGGAAGGACTATATCCGGCAACACGGTCGCACGCAAACCCCCGGGCAGGTACGTAATTGCTTCCGTGAATATTTGAAACTTTATTTATCTTCCTCATAGATCTGGCAGCACATCACTTGCGCAGAAGGCGCTAAGAGCACCGCACAACAGATCAAGCTCCCCTTTCGATCAAAAGCTGTCTACTACTACTGGCAGATTGTCACCCGGGACGAATGGAGGCTCGCACCTAACCCGCTGGAGTCTGCACGCAAAATGATCGCAGAAAAGGGCGAAGAATACCATGTCAAGTCCCTGAATGTCATTCCAGAGCCCGGGACTGAAGTGCTCGCATTCTATGTCACCGATTTCGTGGAGGGATGGGCCGAACACACTCAAGAATTAGCAATGGATTCCACTTGTAAGGAGAAATGTACTAAATGGAGTATATGCACTCATGATCTTTCTTAGGGAATACTAATGGCGGGAATTTCGAGCTGTTCTCGGCCGTTGCTGATGCCGAGGGTTCCGGAATTCCCCTGGTGTTCATGTTCATCAAGACCACAAAAGACGCCGCATCGGGTGCCAAGCAGGCCGTATTGGAACAGTTCCTAGGTGGACTCCGTGATCTCGGGGTTGATCCCGAGTTCACACTCACTGACAAGGACTGGTCGGAGATCAATGCCATGGATGTGATCTGGCCCGATGCAAAACATCAACTTTGTTACTGGCACGCCGTTCGCGCTCTGAAGCAACGCCTTTGCAAGAACAAAGAAACTCCAGCCCCGTATGATGTGTCCGCTGCTCAGCGCGACTTTCCATATATAGATGTCAACTTCATACCTGCTGCCCAAAGCGCTGCGGCCGGGTCACACCCAGTATGTCTATCATATATTGTTATATTATTGCTTGCCGCTCATTATGCCATTAATTCAGGTCGCACCCCCGCCTGAGCGCCCGCTGCCACGTATACGCTTGCTCGTTGATGGACACCCGCCCGTGCTTACAGCGGCATTACCTAACATCATTCTCACGCCAGCTGCCATTGCGCAGGCACTCCGTACCGGCCCAGACAGTGCCGAAGGCCCATCTGACTTCGAAGAAACAGACACTGCCCGCCCGTCTGCACTCCCTGCTTTCCCTCGTCCCGCCGATAGCTCTGGAGACGAGGAAAGCGACACCGAGACATCCTGGGCTCGACGCGCTGTCTGTGGGGAGTCTTTGGAAGACGATGAATGCGAAGGTTTCGATTCAGACGCATCAGCGCTCGATGATGCCGAAGACTACCGTCACGAGCTTGACTTAATTAATCGGGACGGTAACAATATCAGAAATAGCCACAACGTTCCACTGCCATCAGAGGAAGGCCCACAGTCTCGGGCACCAAGCTACCAATTCTGCCCTGTCTCACATCGCCTCCCTCTCCTCCGGCTCTTTACTAAGCATGCTTGCCAACACTCTTTGCTGCCCGAGCGCCATGGAGAATCGAGATCTGCCGAGGATATCTATCGGGACGCCGTCGGGGAGATGTACCGGCATTGTAAGTCTAATAATCTGGCTGAGGTCTGGGCATATCTCTGGAATTCTTGGTACTCCCGCCCTCGTTGGAAGCTCTGGGCACATTCTGCATATGACAGCAGCATCCCGCGCAAGCGCACAACAATGATCGTCGAGTCGCTTTGGCGTAACCTCAAGCGCCTTGTCCTCCACATGTACAACCGCCCTCCGATTGATCTCGCTCTTTACGCCCTCATCACCAAGGCCATCCCGCCGTATCGGATCACGCTAGGCGAGATTCTCACCCATTCCCGTTCCAGCCGAGCGGCGCAATGCTCCAATGCGCAACGGGCGCTCAAGCGTGCATGGGAGCGCCTCCTCAAGGTTCCGCTTCACGGCGCTTACATCACCGATATCACGCGCTGGACCTGCGACTGTGGATCCCAAAAATACCACGCAAACTTGTTGTGCAAGCATCTCGTTCAGGCAGTCGGAGCTCTCCACGCGGACTGGTGGCCAACGGCTGTGCGCTATCACATACAGCCATTTTACACCGTCCCCATCGACGGGAAGATCGCGCCACCTCCTGAAACAATGCGCGATCATTCCTGGACTGAGCGAATGCGTAGCAAGCACTCGGCAATCATCGTACGGCCCACCCGATACATGACACCCAGCAACGTGGACGATTCCGACCCCGATGTGGACATCCCAGGCATGGATTGCAGGCGAGGCTCGTCCCCAGTACGTTAGTGCTCTAGTCTGCGGTTGTAAATATCATTTAATATTGCTTCCTTAGATCTTGTCCTCCCCTGACAAAGCCCCGCATACAGGGCGCGACGGCATCCCGCGCACGCGCACAGAGGACGGCAGCGAGTATGAGGTATGTGCGCTTACATACAACCTCACAAATATACTAATACTTTTTGCCTTTCTACTAGCTCGAGGATGAAGAAGATATAGATTCTGATGCTATTGAGTGTGCTCTACAGGAAGCCATCACGATCATCACCGAGCAGGCCAAGAACCCGGAGCCGCGTTTCCTTCGATCGGCGATTCGGGGTAGCCTCCGGGGCGCAATCCGGTGGGTATGTGCTCATGATGCCCAGCCGATGCCCGATCTCGAGGTCATCAGTGCCGAAGACACAATCATGCTCCTCAAACGAACTCTGGTCCTTTTTCAAGAGCGACGTCATCAAATGGACACTCAGGGCATACAAGATGCGAAAACCCGTCTACGCAGCACTGTGAAATGGGTGCATGATGTTGAACATCTCGAATCCCGCCGCACAATGCCTCGGACCAATGTCCATCCTCGACCGAGCAACGTAATTGGCTACCGCTACCGCGAACGAGAGTAGTAATTATTTTACGATGTTTTCCGCCACCGAGCATGTTTGTCAATATGTATTCATGTGCGCACACCTGTGGCTGGTGATCGATTGATCGTTCAAGGAGCACATGTTCGATTGATCGGATGCATAAACAAACAACGGCGGTGCGCGCGCGCGCGTTCGCGACGTCGTGCGCGGGTGCGCGGGGTGCGCGACGGCTCGCGCGGGGTACGCGCGTTAAGCGCCCGTCGGGCCGACACAATAAAGTTCTGAATATCGACGCGCCACAGCGGAGTTTAAAATGCCGAGCAAACGCGGTGGGACATTAACCTCAAATGGTTGAACGACGCGCGGCTCCCGCGGTAGGGGTCGCTGACCCTACGTACGGGTACCTCCAGACCCCAGGCCACCAAGAGCCTTTCGCCATGCACGATATCTACGGAGAAAATACGGACGAGTCGTGGTCCGGATACTCCTGGTCTTATGACACATGCGACACGTCTGAATCTCCCGCTTTTTCTAATCTGTCTTCCGCTTACTAGTACCACTTCTTCGGACATTCTACTTCACAAAATTACCTCCATAGAGTATCTTGCAGCCATGTCTTGTAATTGTACTATACCACTGGATCCACATGTATATTCGTCCGAGTCGCAGATTTATCCCCGTTCCGCACGAGACCACGCGTCTTGCGCATGCGCGTTCGTCTGCTCGTTGGCCCTAGGTGGCCACGGCTGCTTGACTCTTACATTCGCGGATATCGATCATGCCCGTAGAACCACCCGCGCAGGAGGACGACAGGGTACTTGAGCGCGATGCCCGTTATGTGCCCGAACGCCCGTGAGGGATATGTGCAATGTGTGCTTGAGTAGCCCACCGAACGACCTTCCTCCTGAGTTTTTCGTATGTGCATGGGGCTGGATGATATAACACTGTGAGTTGCGATGGACGTGTGGATCATTCATGTAGAGCTAGGTCTGTGTCAGACCGAAAACTGGGCGTCTGCCTTATCGTTGAGCTTCAAGTTCGGGGATGGCAGCGCACGCCGAGCCCATGCCAGTGCACACTCACCCGGATGACGCTTGGTGGTGTTTTCACCCTGGGTACGCGCTGCGTCCGTTGGCACAGCGCAGCTGAATTCTCGGGCCTCAGCAGCCGCCTCTGGGCTGGCTGTGAAGCGCCTCTCGCTGGGTAACGCACTGGTAGCGTCGCGGTCCCTCGCCCGCTGACCATGACGGGATGAACGCGTCTGATCGAGGGGATTTGGGTGCATGCGCTCGAAGCACTGGCGGTTTGCCGGCTGTGGTCCAGAAGCCGTCGGAGTGCCCGAGTCGTGGTAGCCGAGGTGCCCGAGAGTAGTGGACCTACAGTTTGCACACTAAGTACCAAGTTTTGGGCGCAACCTGCAAGGCTGCGAATTGGGACGTTTTCAAGAATAATAGATGTAGACGGATAGGAAGCATATAGCCTAAGCAAATGATCTGTGCCAGGTGCGCATATGCTGTCTCTACTGCTGGTGCACATGTTAAACACGTTTGTGCTGGCCAATAGTCGAGGATATGCGGGGCTCACCAATATGGACGGGGCAAAATCACTGCGACACGCGGGAAGATCGCCTCGTCAAGGTTATTGAACCTCGTAGACAGGCAAGCCCCAGCCTCACCCACGAACTCTTCTCCATGTCGGGAAGAGCCGCATATGATCTTCGGAAACTTGGCGCTATGCTCGGGTTTCGAGCGAGGAGCTGCTAACTGATTTGCATAGATTCGTCTTGCGAGCGAGTGGCAAAGAATCAGGTCATGTTAGGATCCAGATTCACATCGTTTGCACCGGGCTACGACGTCATGAGCTCGTTTCCTCCACTTCCTTGCGGGCTGTACAGCAGTCACAAAGTCAGTGCTTGTGCGCGGCTGTGAACGAAACGTACGCACCGCGCTCGAGATCCTTCCTGTCCCACTCGTCCGACTTCGCCGAGTCGAACCGCTTCCCAAACAACACCTCCTTCCACCCGATCTCGCTCTCCTCGGCCTCGCCCGCCCCGGACGCGCCCGCCGCCCTCGCGCGCCACACATCGTGGCTCTGCGCGAGGCGCCACAGTCGGCCGAACTCGCGCTCGGGGATGCGCTCGCCCGCGCCGAGGCGCACGCGGAGGTCGTCGAGGATGGAGAGCTGGGCGGCGACGTGCGCGCGGTCGGCCTCGAGCGCCTTGCGCTGGAAGAGGTGGTGCATCGCGAGCGAGGTGAGCGCGGTCGAGTAGAGCAGGTGCGGGAGGTACGGCAGGACCGCCATGGCCGTGACACTGGCAGAGGGAGGACGCGGCGGGGAACGACGTCGCTGGTGGGAGCGGACTCGGGGCCGTCGCGGGGCCGCTAGTACGGGCGCGAAGAGGCTGCAGGGGTCTGGACGTCGCGGGACGCGACGAGCGTGAGGACGGGAACGACGAGGAGGACGCGCGGGTTCTCCCGGATCGCGTGGAAGTTCTGATGCGGGGCGCGCGTGAAGGGCGAGCAGCCTGGGCCTTCCCGCTGGAACCCCATATTTTCTCCATTTGGAAAGTCAGAGTAGATTGGCTTTAGGCTTCTCCCGCGCACGGAATTAACGCTTTCTCTCTCGCGCGACTCGCGAGTCCCTTCTGCCAACGAATGCCGAACATTCGCAGCTGCTTGAGTTGCGAAGTTGTGAAGCGTGGACTTCGGTGTTCGCGCCGGACAAAGATGGCTTGCATCAGGGTCACTCAGCAGGCATCATACGCATCTTGATTTTGTTGGCTGTGATCACAGCAGCGCACCGTACCTGTGTCCCCCGCGCATATCCCAGAGGAGTACAAGGGAAGGCAGGGCGTGCTGTGATGGACGGCGAGGACGGACGAATATGTGAGGATGTTTGCGCCCTCAATTCGGCCTTCTCTTGGAAGTCCAAGGTGATGGATGCTTCGCCCGCTTCCAGAACACCCATCAGCCGCTTATAACTCCTTCCCCTCTCACGCCCTTCCTCCATCCCCTCCCCGTCCTCTTCTCTCCCCGACCACCACCGCCCACGCCGACGCCATGTCATCACCCTCAACACCAGAGCCCATCGACAGCTCCGCGCCCATGTGCGTCCCCGACCCCCGCACCGACTTCATCGAGCAGGTATGGCGCGCCGCGTCGTCCACACAAGTACACTCCTACTCACGATACGTGTAACCCCCCAGATATTCCAAAAGGTAGAGGAAGAAACCGAGCGTCGAGCACGAGAACAGACCGCGCTGCCAGCACACGGAGACGCGTCCTTGACCCCACCACCTCCGCCACAAACGGTTCCGCCAGCCGCACCCGCCGCAGTCACCGTCGTACGAGACGCGACGCGAGACAGGAGACGAGGAAGCATATCCGTCTCGCGATTCGGCCAGGTGTGTGCCATTTTTGCGTATCTCCTTCTCGGCACCCTCTTGCACGCCTCCGCACTACCTTCCACCGCTCTTCGCTATGCCGGCATCCCGGCAACGTGATGTTCGAATGGACGTGCGCGTTCGGATGGAGTTATCAGCTCCGGAATACGCGCGTGTCATTCAGGCACAACCCTGTGCATGTGCGTCCTCTGTATGCCACATACGCCGAGTTTGCGTATCCTTCACGGGGACCGCTATTGATGGGCATAGCCTATTGTCTGCCATCGCTCTGGTCCGACTGCTATGTGGAACCCGTATCTGGCGGGAGATGGTTAATGCAGCACATACTGGTACGATTGGACGGGTCTTGCCATACCCACGGACACATATGACGCGCGTGTGTACGCCTGCCGTTAATGTTCGGACAGGCGGTTTATTGGGGCAGCGACATCAATGGTACCTGACCTTCCCTTTCCTCCCTCTGCTTCAAATATATTGTGAGCGGCCCTAACTCGCTTGCTTCACAGGCCACGGAGTCTGTCGCGCCAACGACAGAAACAATAAGCGCGCTTCCCTCGCGCACGAACTCCATCATCATCAACGCGGGGAAAACGGGCGCGTTCTACCAGGCGCAGAAGTACGCGGGCAGCGCGGACTCGTTCGCCTCCTCACAGGAGGAACCCGGCGAGACAGACCCGCGAGACGAGGAACAAGTCACGCAGATGGAGAAGATCGCTGGTCGCGTCAGCATCGGCAAGGCCATGGGAGGGATCATCGCGCGGCGACTCTCGAAGTCACGGACGCGCTCGCGCGATATCCTTGCGACTCCGAGCGGACTACTCATCGGAGTCTCCGTCGAGGAGGCGACGACGGAAGCGGAGCACGCGGAGGAGGCTGCCGCAGCGGAGGCGGACGCGCCAAGGACACCCCACGGGACGACGTTCGTGTATGCGCAAGTCGAGGCCCCACGGTCACGTCGGTCTACCATCAGCATGCCCAGCTCCGCGGGGGAAAGCTTAGGAGCAGCGACCGGCACGGGCGCAGCTACCACGACGCAGGAACGGAGATTATCGGCTGCGGGATGGGTGACCAAAGCGAAGGACCTGACGAAGATATTCCGGAGGAAGAGCTTGGCCGTCCTTAGCCCAAACTCCTCCCCGTAACTTTCAACCATCCCCTCCATTTCATTCTTGGTCTCTTCCTGGTGTCATGTGTCGTATCCGCCTATCCTCGTCCCTCGTCGCCTCTTGTCCATGCCCGCATCTGCCACCTTGCTGTTCGTTGTACATCGCTGCTTGCTTACCTCCTCGCTCGTCTCCTTGCTTAAACCGGCCCGGAGCCCCCTCTCGCTCCCACCATTCCACGCATCGCACCTGTACCATCTCATCACACGGACACCATCATGTGGATTGTCCCCCTTGCTGTGTACAGCCTTATGTTAAACCCCCACCTCGCATTTCCCCTATACTCCTCGTGTATGCCGCCCGTCCTGCTCTGTGTCGGTCGTCTGTGCGGAGACCCGTCCTCATGCTCTCCTTCTATCATACTTGTTCCCATGTGCCCGTGTGCTCATGTGCTAGGACGCATGCCGTCTTCCGTCTTGCAATGGAGTGCAACTTGATGGCGTTGTGGCGCACAGCGCGGGTGTAGTCGCTCAATGCCCAAGCAAGTTTGCGGAGGCGGATTTGTCCGAAAGGCAGCGCGAGCATGCATCGGCGTATCGCTAACTATCTGTAGACCTTCCCGCTGCGAGACTCCGTGCTACCCGCTCACGGCTGCAATTTGTACGATTCCGCGGGGTCCACACAGGTGAGCGTCCCATTATACTCGAACGATCCTCGCTGTGATATCTGACCACATCGTTGTTCCGCACACGGACGGACAGATCGTCCATCGTCCGAGGATTTCCAGTGAGCACCATCCTCATATCATGCTCTCGAACCATTTCTTCCACCACAGACTTGCATTCCGCTCGCCCGGGCGCGACCTATCCCTGTCTTCCGCGATCCCCCGCGCATCTCTTGCAATTGGAGATAAATGCGGAGGCTTTGACATTCGGCCGTGGATGCCTCCCGCCACGTCTTGTCAAGCATGTAGGATATATCTGCGGCTTTCTGGAGTGGCATTCGTTTTGCGTACGTTAACGTTGATGCAAGGTTCCTTGCCACCGACTAATCCACTGTAGCCAACGAAGGTACGTTTTTTCTGCTGAGTGACAGTTGGCATCGTTTCTCTAGTCCATCGCGCGTATATCGCAGAAGACATTGACGATGTACTTACTCTTCCACCGAAGCTTAAGCATGGGCGCCTCATTGACACTGCGCTGGTGGCGGGGAGGTTCGTAGATGACGTCAGATCGTACCTGCACCACTAACCACCTACTAATGCTATAAGTACCCTGCGCGAAGCCGTCTCCCATCCTTTCATTCACCTACCATGTCCCCCTCCCACGAACGCCCCACGACGAACATCGCTCTCGAGAACGAGGATGGCGCCGGCCGCCAGCGACCGACGACCGACTTCACGTCCGAGTTCCAGCCGGCGCTGCCTACGGAGACCGTCGCGCCGACACAGGTCACAACGCCGACGCAACAAGGTGCGTTTCGTAGGGTGTTGCAACAATGCGTAGATGCATGATGCATGGTTATTGACGTGAATTTCGGACGATTACGACTATAGCCGCGACGCAGCCTGGCGCGGGCGGAGTCAAGCATGTGGCGGTGGATGCGAACACGCCGTCGTTTAAGCAACAGGTCGTCGGTGCGTATTCTTTGGTTTTTCAGCATGCGTCTCGTTTGACTCACTATACTTTAAACACCAGGTTACGCGAAGGCATGTACTAGTTATTTATCATGAAACCTCAACGGTCTGACAGACAGCGTACTATTGCGTCCGTGAACAGGAGATTCGCGGAACGGTACGTGTTAATATATGTCTACACAAGCCTGATGGGTCCACTGATGCGTGCGTATGCGATTTCAGGTCCTGCATAAAGTCGGTCTCGATTGAATGTTCGCACATGCATTCCGACTCACCTTGCACATCTCCGAATCCAGCCCGAGACAAAGGATTACGGAGGCAAGATCCGCAAGGGCGAGGAGCCGTGGCCGCCTCCGGCTGAGAAGCAGACAAGCACGGACGGATCGGCGTAGAAGTATGCCTACCAGTGATAGATGGCTGCGGCACATGAGGATACGAGACTTGGTATCGTTTGCTTGCGGGGGAGAGCAAGTAGTTCGATATGCTGTATTATATAGGGATGACTGATGTTACACTCGCGTTTTAGCCATTCGGCGATGTTCTGCTCTGTAGTAGTGCTGGGAGATAAATTCTCTGTGTTCTGTTTGATATACATAGGTGGATACAAACACGTGAGGGGGACTTGAAAGCGACGATAGACGAGAGACCGGAGTGGCAGCGAACACTAGACATGATGGGATATCGAAAACATGAGTTTGTTTGTACATAGCATGCGAAGGGGCTGAACCGGAGCGTAGAGATGGCGTACTGGCATGAGAGCATAATGGGCAACTCAGGAAATAGCCCCATGAGAACAGAGCAAGCGGGAGGAGTGAGAAGGAAGCGTAGGCAGACAGCGGTAGACTACGGGTCTGGTGTATCCAGAATAAACGATCACCGTTGATGCATATGCGATAACATCATGTCATATGCATGCAGTCGGTACTGCGAGCCAAGTTCGACACATACCCGACGCAGGACGAGCTGTCGAGCACACAGTGTGTGTGATGACTGCGTCCCGCACCGCCCCGAGTACGTCCTCACTCCTTCGTATCGTCCCAGTCCTCGTAATCGTCCGCGTCCGAGTCGGTGGCGTCCTCCCGAAGAGGTAGCAACGACTCGGGGTCGATCACAATCTCGCGCGGGAACCCTGCGCCACGTAGAAGTTTGGACGCGTACGTCCGATGGAAGTGGCGCGCGAACTTCTTCATACCGGAGCCGCCGCGGCAATGGCGCTTGGGCCGTTTTGAACGTGAGACGGCGGCGTTGAATGCTTGCAGGAGCGAGCAAGCCATAGACAGTTGGTTCTGTAGGTTTTGGACGTGGGCATTGGAGATCGGGGGGAAGGTGGGGTGTTGAGCCAGCGTAGAATCAGCATGAGGCAGCCCCAGATCGACAGTGACGGCCCCAGGTGTGTTGATGTCGCAGACAGCATGATGGATAGTAAAGATGGAAGGAATTTTGTTTGGCCTGGGAGATGAGCCTCCGTTCGTCGATGGAACCGGCGACGCAGTCCCTGACGAAGAGGGTTGACCATGGCCTTGATAGGTTGTGTGAGCACGTCAAGAGTAAGAGCATGGCATGAAGTTCGCGTACCTTTGTTACTAAGGCTCGTTGCAGGACTCTCCGGAGTGTACGATTCCAACTGTGCCTTCTCCGAGCGCCTTCTCTGCAACAGAAGTTCAGGATACTACATCGATAGTGGGGACGATCGTAAGAAAGGGGCTACTACTCAACAGATTCGGAAGCGAAACAATATATTGATAATATCTTGGATTCATCGCCGTCTGCATCGACTGTTCGTCGGAAGCACGACTATATTTCGTGCCGCGCCAACCTGTCTCCTGCTGCAGTGTACCGCTTCCAATAGTACCGACGGTGTGGAATTCTCATGTATTCGCCGCGGCGAGGCGATGACTCGCCACCCTGTCCTAACCGAGGGACGTGCCTTGAGGGAAAGCGGCCCAATTCCTACTAATGTTATCCCCGCAGTATCGCACCGCCAGCCTCCAGGTATCGGTCATATCGCACTGCGTGGGTGTGGTACAACACTAAGTCCTGAACTCCGGGCCTGTCACAGGCGATGTGGGTGCTAGACGCGAAAACCTCAAGTGGAGAACTAGTTGCAATCAAACGCTTGGAGAATTATGCTCAAGAAATAGAGATCGCGCAGTTTGTCACCGCACTCAAACATCCACACAACCATTGTGTTCCCGTCATAGATATCTTCCCGGACCCAGACGAACCTGAATGGTACTTCATGGTTATGCCGTACCTAAGGCCATTCGACGACCCCGAATTCGAACTGATCGGTGAAGTCGTCGAGTTCATCCGCCAAATGCTAGAGGTGGGTCCCCAATGAAACGTCCCCGTGTCGCGCTAAGTTTATATACGCCTCAGGGTCTCGCATTCCTTCACGACAACTCTGTCGCACACAGGTATGGCTGGACGTTGTCACCGTGGAGCTAAATTAATCTACAGCGACAGAGATATATCCCCACTGAACGTCATGATGGATGGTCGCCCGTTGTTCCCTCAAGGTCACCATCCCGTCAGGATCCAATACTCAGACGACCTGCTCGACCTTCTGACCCCTTTGCGCCGAATTGACCATCGTATCGAATATTTCTACATCGACTTCGGTCTCGCCGTGCGGTTCCCGCCAGGCGCATCCCCGCTAGTCCTTGGGTACATTGGCCGTGGCCGACAAGTGCCGGAGATCTCCGCGACAGAACCATGGGATGCATACAAGGGAGACGTCCGCGCTCTCGGCAACCTCTTCTACGAAGAGATTTTGCAGGTGCATATTCCCGCCGGCGCCTCTTATGCGAGCACGGTTTGACTTTTGTATCCGTAGACATTCCGTGACACGGATTTCATCAAACCACTCGTGGACTGCATGAGACAGGATGAACCCCAATCGCGACCCACGGCAAACGAGCTCGTCACTATGTTTCAACAGCTATGCAAATCGGAGGGATCGTCCAAGTTTCGGTGGAGGCTGAGCCCGAGAGCTGAATCCATCCCCGAACGAATGCTTAACGACGCCTTCACTGCGACACGAGACGGGATAAGGGATCTCCAGCGGCTCGTTGGGTAATCGTCGCCAATCTGTATGTCCACCTTTCCTCTATGTCTTCCTCTCTTCAACCGACTGACACCAGGACGTACTACTACTAGGCTCATGCTTGCGCTCCGCCTCCTCGCTCAACCTCGAAAACCCCTGCCGTACTCCGTATCGTGCTTGTGCGAAGGAGAAGTGAACACATATTGCTCTTGGTCGTACAAAATGACATCTTTCAGGAGAGTCTGCGTTGTTCGAGTAGAGTATACATCAGTTGTTGCAACATTCTAGGTGTAATAAATAGCGGTAGTTGCAACTTCGGCGGTTTAAGGCCAAATAGGCGCCGTGTGGCACAGCCACTGACGCGCGAGACGCGGGCGCCTATCTGCAGTTGCAGTCACGGCGAGGTGGGCGTCTATTGTAGTTGCAGCCACGAAAAGAACACGCAGCCAGCGGAATTGAACACCGGACCTGCTGCAAAAGCCTATAAGTAAGAGTGATACACATAAACCATTCAGCCACAGAGCTGTACAATCTCAAGGCTGTCCACGGTACTAGTTCTGATGGATTTCCCCAGCTACTAATGGTACTCCAAGTCCTTACCGGATCTTGATGCTGCATAAGGACTTATAATGCTGTTAGTAGCCAAAGGAATGGATGGACACTAGTACCATATATACTCCTATAGGGTGTACAGTTCTGTGGCCGAGTGGTCCATTTATATCACTGGAATCTGACATCTTGCTGAAGCTTGGCACTGCGTGAGGACTTAGAGTAACTGGGGGTGCCATTAGTAGCTGGGGAAATGTATCAGAACTAGTGCCGTGGACAGCCTTGAGATTGTACAGCTCTGTGGCTGAATGGTTTATGTGTATCACTCTTACTTATAGGCTTTTGCAGCAGGTCCGGTGTTCAATTCCGCTGGCTGCGTGTTCTTTTCGTGGCTGCAACTACAATAGACGCCCACCTCGCCGTGACTGCAACTGCAGATAGGCGCCCGCGTCTCGCGCGTCAGTGGCTGTGCCACACGGCGCCTATTTGGCCTTAAACCGCCGAAGTTGCAACTACCGCTATTTATTACACCTAGAATGTTGCAACAACTGATGTATACAACTCTGTTCGACACCTCCGTTGCAAGGGTCTCAAATTTCAAAGCTCGGTCGAGTGGTACGGCTAGTAAGCCACCACGATTGCTTGATAAATGTTTTCGGCGTACCCATATCAATCGCACATTTTAGGACCTAACGTCGTGATTATTTGAACGACCCGCCCATTGATAGTCAGGAAGGTTACGAATCCGAACGGCGTACACTCCGACTTGTGAAATGGCATAGATTATGATGATTGCTGTACAGTGAGTGAATAAGGAGGTAAAAATGGAGTTGGGGTCGATGAAATGAACACTGGGTAATAATGATAGGTAGAACAGAAATAACGATACAACAGGCTGGTTGAAAGTCCATGGGAAAAGCCTCGTTATATGTTTATGCGGTGCCGCGCAGTTGCGCGTCGTCATCCTCTGCGTCCATCGTAGACCCCGCTCGCGAGCTCCCCGTGTGCTCCGAATCGTTGTGAGAGTCACGATCGTAGTTCGCCGCGTCTGCGTCCGTGTCCTCCGACTCCTCCGAAGGAGGCGCCAAAGTCTCGGCCGGGGCAGCAGCAGCATCCGCGAACGGGTGCACCCAATCGTCTGCGCTCGACGCCGAGTACATATTGCTCCTCCGGGACACGCGAGCGGACATCCGCGGCTGCGACGTGATCAGAGGCGAGGCGTAACCCGCGGGTGAGGGCAGAGCGAAGAGCTGCGCGCCCGCGTGGCCATGGCCGGGAGTGGTGAGCGCGCTCAGGGCTACGTCCTCGGAGGGAATGGACGAGCCGCCATGCCCGTGTCCGCCTGTGGTAGTGGGAGTGACGAGGCGCACGAGTTCCGTGGAAGAGGGGATGACGACGTGGATCGACTGGGAACGGGTCGACGAGCCGCGCGGGGTGGATGCGGAGGACACCGGAGCGCTGTGAGTCTGAGGGACCTGGCTGGAGGAGGACGCAGTCGACATTACTTGGTCGGGTAGGAGAAGTGGTCGAGTGGTGGGTGAAGAAGACTGCGAGGAGCTTCGACTGTGACTGAGAGTATGAAGGTGAGTGAGGATCGCAACGGTGCACTCATCTCTACTTATACCGTACGCATCTCCACACAGATTGTAACGTCTCTGATTGTAAGAGCGAGAAACCCCAATTTGACAGCCACAGCTTCGCGGGGTGCGTAACGTCGCGCTCATATGGCCGCGCATTGCAAGTTGAAACGCGACGGCATATCGGATTGTGACACCACCCCCGATTTGACGGCGCCCAGCTTGCGGAGGGCCGGCGCGCCACGGGCAATGAGCTTGTCGTGCCTGCCCATGTCTGCCTGCGCCCTAGAACGAAGCCGGACAGCGAACAGAGTTGAGGGCAGGAGACAGCTGGAGACAGACGGCATCGCGCCAGGCACCGCCAGTGCCATCAGAGGTGTTGGGCGGTGCAAAGTACGGAGGAGCTCCGCACTGCCTGTTTGCCGTTGCCTCCGTAGTACTAGAAGGAAGCCCGTTTGCGGGCTTCGTTACATGTTGAGATCTGCACCGCCAGCCCTGTCAGTGTCAGCTTCCTGGTTTTGTTGAGCGCTTCACGATCTCGCACAGATCCGGCTTTTACCGCCCGCATGGTAAATCCCCGCTTCTTCATTGCGGACGCAATGCGCGTGTGGGGCGCCGGTGCAATATGACTTGTCGGCGTTTCGTCCCAGGCCCTGACGAGTCGCAGCCCGACTTTCTCAGCGCTAGACCGAGGCCGGCGGAGGAAGCTGACGCGAGCCTTGACGTAAGAGGTGAACTGGCTGCATTATCCGTGAGAGGTGAGAGAGAATACTTTGTACTGCGATGCGATGCACCTTAACGCCCCGATGAACTTTTCTCGCACCAGAGCTCGTGCCGAGGAACCGGGTGACCGCGATCTGCGAGCGAGCGGTACCGGTGTGCGAACCTGCATACCGAAATCACCGCGGATGGCGTTCAAGGCATTTCGCACTCGCGAGACGGTGCACGCGCGAAGCTCGGTGGATATGTCTAAACGCCTACGCGACGGTGAGTGGCCGCCTGCATTTTGTTCGCGCTCTACTACAAATCCCCTTTTCGACGAGCCTTCGAACGTGTTGACTGGCCCTCCTCTGGCGTCGAAGGCACGGACGAGGGCGAGGACATGAATATTACGACGCTGCGTGTGGTCGTGACGCGCGTTGTCCTCGCAAGATGATATGTCGTCTAGTTGCATGATCAGTCTATGCGTCACATTGAGTCCTCTGTGCATACCTATTGTTCGTCAATATGTAGTGTCGGATTCCCCGGAACGCTTAGGACCCCTTGCCCAAACCGGTGTCCGCGCGAGCAAACCAACCAGGTCTATCCTTCAAGTTCTTGCGTTGGAGGCGGTTGATCGGAGCTCCAGCAGAGCGTCTCCAAAAAACTGCGGGAACAACCGCAAAGCATGATAAACAGTAGCCAGGTAGCCAGGACACCCGGAACGATTGGCAAGAGCACTACGTTGTGGGTGTGCACCGCGACAAACCGCAATCGATAGATGCTCCTAAAGGTGGAACGGACAAAAGGCGAAGCATGCGAGTGAAGGCCAAGGTTCCGCTGATAGTCAGTGGCAGAGCACGAAGATTGTTAGAACATGGTTGATCACTAAAGGAGGTACGGCAAACACATTAATAATGTACTAACTGGTACTAATCAAGTACTATTAATACCGCTCTTTGAACGGGCAAGCGCCCTGAATGGCCTTCCTTTCCAAACTCCGATTATCTGCTTTCCTTGCTCAGTTGAACTTACTCACTCCGCCCTCATTATACATTGCCTCCAGGTCCTCTTGACTCCAAAGCCCGCGCAGCAGCATGTCGGCTCAAGTCTATCGTGTTCGCATGCGCTTTCACGACGCGCAATGGGCCAAGGCTCTGGTCCAAAACAGGGTAGGAACAGGCCCAAAGCTGGTTTCCTGGTTCCGGGCCAGAGACAGGCTTGGAGCTCTGACAACAAAGCACAAATAGCAACTGTAGGCTGCTTTGTTATCCAATCAATAACGTTCTAAACAGGCTTCAGGACCTGAACCAGCCTCAGAACCAGGTTGTCGACAGTAATCCAGTTCTGTGGCTGATCCAAGCCTGTCCTAGAGGGGAACTGCGGGCAAATGTGCGTCGTGTTTGTTTGTGATCTCGAGCTCGCGAACTTCGTCAACCTCTTTCAGGCGTATCGAAGCCTCATCTGAACTCCTCAGTTGCAGAAGCAACGTGTATAGGTCTAATTGGAACCTCTACTACCAAATGCTGCGGCACCACCCCGAACCCCTCCCGCACCTCGATTTCAGCCTCTATTCGCGGGATGTACACCACCTGTGATCATCGTGGTGGCCAGCAGAACGATAGCTGCATGTCATCAGAGCCTTAGCCTCGCGTCAAGAACTTGCCTGCACAGAACCTGGGTGAGCGCTGCGTGCACATGTGCGACTTTCCTTCTAATAGCGGCTCATGGGAGTTTCCCCCTAGTCCGAAAACAGACCTTTTCCGGGCCACCGTACTCACCTAGATGTCGTATTGACGTCGGCAGCAAGTGGATGTGGGATACACTTCGCAAACGTGGCTTTAGTTGAAGAGTACGTTCACTTCTGATTTGTGCATTGCGGGACCGCGTCCTCTTGGCTGATCGGTGTAGTATGCATGGTATGCTGCGCAGAGCGAAGGACACCCCGGCCAATCCTAGCCAAAACTTTGGGCCGTGCAAATCCATTAATTGAACTCTCAACTTCGACGCTGCGATTATGACAATCAAACCTTCGGCACGCACAGCCCCCCACGGATGTTACAGAACCGCCGCATGGCGAAAGCCACTCACCCAAGTGCGCCCAAGACGATCGTGTGCGTAGTGCGCAGCACCATTTCATCTGACAACTTTAGCAAACGGTTAGCCACAACGGACCAGGACGCCGTTCGCCAAGCTACAGGTTTGTAGGCGTCAACCGCATGGATGATGGCCCTACGACGCACGGTAGATCGGCGGGATATCGATTTTGCTGTTACCTCGCGCTGTGCGCATGCATGCGAGCTGCAGTACTGATGGTGGACAGAACATTCGATGAAGAGGTCAGCGAACGCTCAGTCTGCCTCCTTCTGCCGGCTGACCACGAGCTCCCCGCTGCATCATGCAAATCGTGGGATGGGCGAGGACCTCTGCGAGCGATTTTCGCTCTTCGACGCTTCCCAGTGCCCGGCGCGCATTGTGTAACACACGATGCGTCGCTGAAGAGATAGATTAATGCGCTGGTGGAACGTACTCCACTCTCTTCGCTTCGGTCGTAGTTTTAACACATCCAGCCTATCACTAACCCACAACGTCTCTCAGGGTGTGCCCATGCGCATGTAACACCACAACAGGCCAGGTTGGAGGCTTCGCCGCGCGAAGACTGCTTCCGCCCAAGGTTTGACCGCGATAGCACGACGACAATGTGTTGACCCTCCGGTACGCGTTCCTCTACAGCTCGCTGAGTCCTTGACGGTCCATGAGCGGCTACCCGCAGTGTGTCCGGCCACCACCCAGTGACGAACGCATCGTGGTCACCCAAGCACATTCTTCGCGGAGAACACGAAGCAGAAGCATATACGACCCGACTCTAGGCGCACGTGTAGCTTCCCGACGAGAGGCTTCGCCGGACGTAGCACAATCAGTCGTCCGGGCCCTCGGCGCGAGCCCGTGTGCTGAAACAGCCCGTAGCGGAGTTAAGGCGCGTCCCAGTCCAACCCACCCAACGTACGCTCTCAAATCTAGACCTCGAACGGATAGCGCAATCGATGCACGTCTCACCGCAGAGCTCGTGTCGGCTGCCCGACGGCCTATGGCTGGCCCTGCGAAAGTCATGCCGCGACTCGTGTCATGCCCTGAGCCTCCAGAAACGCGGACACTGACCAGGTAAATCTCACCGGCGACTCACACGCGCATTGCGTCCGCAATGAAGAAGCGGTGGTCTACCACGCGGGAGCCGAATCCCGGATCTGTGCGAGATCTCGAAGCTCCCTATGAAAACAAGAAGCTGTCAGGGCCGGCGGTGCAGATCTCAACATGGAACGAAGCCCGTAAATGGGCGTCCATACGGCGTCCATCCACTACAGAGCAGATGGCGAGCAAGGAGCTAGGCGCTCCCGCGTACTTTGCACCGCCAAACGCCTCTGATGGCACTGGCGGTGCATGGCGCGATGCCGTCTGTCTCCCGCCCTCGACTCTGTTCGCTGCCCGGCATCGTTCCAGGGCGCAGGGCAGGCACGACAAGCCTCATTGCCCGTGGCGCGCCGTTCCTCCGCACGCTGCGCGACGTCAAATCGGGGGTGGCGTCGCCATCCGTTATGCCGTCGCGTTTCAGCTTGCAACGCCCGGCCGTATGAGCGCGATATGTCCTGTTACGCCCCACGCGAAGCTGTGGCTGTCAAATGGGAGTTTCTCGTACAATCAGATACGTTACAGTTTGTGTGGGGATGCATACGGTATAAGTAGAGATGAGCGCACCGTTGCGATCCTCACTCACCTCCACACTCTCAGGCCCAGTCGAAGCCCCTCGTAGTCTCTCTCATCATCTACTACTCGACCGCTTCTCCCTCCGCAACAAACAATGTCGACCGCTTCCTCCAGCCAGGTTCCCCAGACCCACAGCGCTCCGCTCTCCACCACATCCACCCCGCGCGGCTCGTCGACACGCTCCCAGTCGATCCGCGTTGTCATCCCCTCCGCCGCCGCACTCGCACACCTCGCCACCCCCACAGTCACGGGCGGCCACGGCCACGGCGGCTCGTCTATTCCTTCCGAGGACGTGGCCCTGAGCGCGCTCACCACTCCCGGTCATGGCCACGCGGGCGCGCAGCTCTTTGCTCTGCCTTCGCCCGCGGGATACGCCTCTCCACTGGTCGCTCCTCAACTCTTCGCCCTTCCCTCGCCCGCAGGTTACGCCTCGCCCCTGATCACGTCGCAGCCGCGCATTTCCGCTCGCGTGTCGCGGAGGAGCAATATGTACTCGGCGTCGAGCGCAGACGACTGGGTGCACCCGTTCGCGGATGCTGCTGCTGCCCCGGCCGAGACTTTGGCGCCTCCTTCGGAGGAGTCGGAGGACACGGACGCAGATGAGGCGGACTACGATCGTGACTCTGACAACGAGCACACGGGGAGCTCGCGAGCGGGGTCTACGATGGACGCGGAGGACGACGACGCGCAACTGCGCGGCACCGCGTAAACACATTCTTCGTCGCTAGTCTCAGAGAATTTCTCACCCAGGCATATCATTCCTGTTCTACTTATCATTATTACACAGTCCACGGTTCAACACACTATTCTCTGCCATCGATGCTACGTACTTATTTCATTAATCTCTACTCTACTGTACCGCGATTATCATATTTCAAGCGTGCTTTTATCGTGCAATGGGATAACCGCTGATGAAAAACGTGAGTTTGGACGGTCCGACAACGGATGAGTTTAGTACTGCAACCGGGACTGGTCAGCTTCAAAGCGCCCGTTGGATTCCTGTTAGACGCCCCAAACACGCGAGATTCCTGATCTCTACTCCTGGCACTCCTTCGCGCACATTTATAGACATATTATGTTAAATGTTGGTGGCGCAGTCAACATTACAAGCTCTCTCTGAGCTCCGTTACTTCCAGTATCATCCATTTGGCCTCTGCCGCGCCTTCCTTGCCTTGACCTCTCTGCCCTAGTGGATTCAGCTCATTTGAAGCCTTGGATTGTGCATGAGCACGTCGAGGACGTCACTCGCCAGTTCCGACTACGTCCTCCGATCACCCGGAGGTCGCTGGTGATTATGCGATGTCCCTCAACACTTCCCTGCTCCGGTCTCTGGACTCGAGACCCCCGCCGTACTGGCAATCCTCCGTCTTTTCCGCCTCGCGCACATTGATTATCCCTGCTCTACTCGCTCACGGCCGGAAGAGTGCCCCTGCGAGACGCTCACAGCGCTCAGCCTCGACAATGTTGTCGCGTCAATCGTAAACTGGATGTCCATGCACCGCTGGGTGAAGGACATATGCTACCTCATGGGCGAGGCCCGTAAAAGCAAGTGCAGTCCGTCCGCCAGCACTGGCACCACAACCCACCGCTCCACACCCCCTCACTCTGCTGCTTGTTCGCCCGCTCTTTAGCTTTCCATGTGTATAATGGTCTGTACTGCTCCAGCCATGTCTATGAAAGCGGTAAGCACCCCATTGCAAAAGGTACAGGTTGTCGAGCGCAAGACACTGGCTAATCGACATCTGGTATCCATTGCTCCCCAGATCGTGAAATGTATGGGTTCCCAACGCGTCTGCATGCCTGTGCCCTACCCTGAACATCACCGAGTATCCAGCAGTGGTGACCTCCTCCTCTTGTGCGGAAACCCAGGGCCGCAGGGGCCAGATCCCAAGGAGTGGTATGCGATTGTGTGTCCCACCTGGTGGTTGTGTGCACTGACATCCCGGCGTGAACACGTTAGCATCCTGCACCTCGCTGATATCCAGACGCCGCACATGGGGACGGCATTGCGCAACAATGAGGTGCGTGCTCTTTCTGGGCAGCCACCACGGCACTGCGGGCGTCCTGATCACCCTGCCCGCTGTTGCGCAGGACTGGGCCTTTGAATCACGCGAGCTCCTCCACGCGCTGACAGTTGGCAAAGCCATCACCTTCGCATCTACGCACTCTCTTCCTCCGAGCAACGATGTCCCGCGCAATATTGGTTCCGCGGATATCAACGGACACGCGCTAACAACGTATGCACCAGTGGTCTCGTGTCCTTGATGAACACGATGGAGACCGTCATTCTGGGTACACATTATGACGACCGTGGGTTGTGCGGAGGGGTGGGGTGCAAAGAACAACGGCTTGGGTACCGGTGTGCTTCTGGGGATTGTGCGTATAACTTCACGGTGACGTGTACAGCTCTGTGTGTTTGCTGGCCAGGAGCAAGGCCATCTTGGTTTTTGAGCGTACACGTGTGAGTCTACCCTATCCGTGCATGCTTGCTGACAGGATATCGTAGGAGAATTGAGGGTGCAAGGTGCGAACATCACAGCTAGAGTGCGAGGGTACCAGGCAATGGGGCTACGTCTTGTTAGCAAGGATCTATATAGCAAGGCTGTGTTCTGTACCATGCACCACTGGGAGTGCTGAAGCTACGGAATGCTTCAAGCAGCGGCCGGATGAACGCAGCCTTTGTCCTGTGGGTAATCTGCCTTTGTGTGGTACTGTAAGGGACGCTCCGGTGGACTTAGCCCGAGGGCTGGTATTCGTTACCCGTAGAATAACTCATTCTATTATGTAATACGTAGTCGCGTACGGCGTCCGAGTATTCGGGACTCGGGCGCCTGGTGGGGCAAGTCTTTTGCCAACGCCCACCATCCTCACGGAGTACGCCGCCTAATAAAGGCCCGGACCAAGCTACTTCGTTAGGAATTGGGCACGGTAAAAGCACCCACGTGAACTTAACACTTTTTTAGCTTTCCGTGAAGCTTTACAGCTACGCCTCACTGGGCGACGTACACGTCATCAGTGACTACTGACTATTTCGAATAGAACATGGAAGTCCCTGGGAACTTCCCGGCCAGCAGCAGAAGGCCATCTCGATCGTCGCGCCCGACGACTCCCTCGGGTCCAGTCACCACGAGTGGTGCTGGACCTTACAGGCCGAGTGCCTCCAGGCGGGAATCGCCTACACAAACAGGCTCTCAGGCCGCGACTAGAGCCCATAGTCGCGTAGATCGCCGCGAGTCATACCAATTTCCCCGGGTGTCGCCGGGATCTACTCCGGAGGATGTGCCAACAGCTAGTCAGCTGGGATTGAGCTCTGCCCTACATGTGGAAACTACGAGGGGCAGGACTTCCGCGGCCGACAAGGGCAAGGGCCGGGCCGCTCCACGGCCGTCATCTCGAACTGAAGGATACCATTCGGCACGAGTGTCCAATGTATCTGTGAGATCTCGACCGCCTAGTCAGTTAGACAAGGAGGCCGAGCCGGTAGATGATATGCCGGTAGGCATGGTTAGTCCCCGGTCCTCACCAATAATTGGCCCAAACATGGCTATAAGCCAGTCGTCAGCACTTCAGCTGGTATCATTGTTACAGGCGTCGAGACGCAGATTTTCGACGCTGCGCCTGGAAGTGCAACGAGCAGAGGACGAGCTTAATGCTCAAGTATCCGACCTACTGGGAAGAATCGCCGAAGACGGCGAAGATGGAGACATCCCGGAAGGATATGCTGATGTGCATGTTGAAACGCCCGCAGTAGACGTTTCCCAAGGATCTCCTAGGCAATGGCATCGGGACGAGGAGGACGAGGTAGAAGGGGAACTATTGGACGCTGCCTCAGAAGTAGGACAGTCGGACGAGGATGTTGATCCTCATGAAAGGCTGAAACACGGCCGGCTCCAACGGCTAACCGCAGCTGGACTAGCTAAGTCCGACGTGTCTGGGCCCTCCAGAAGTGCGCCTGCTCCGCCCAATAACACGCCGTTATTGTCGGCTACAACCACTCGTAGCCCGCTGGACATTCCAGAGCCACGAAGAAGCGTGGCATTCGACTCCGCTAACTTGCGCCGCAGACGTACTGGAGCCGCGGAAAGCCGCGATGAATCGTCCGCTTCGACTACGCCATTTCGGCGTACCACCATGCCTTCGATCTCCGTATTCGCCAGAGCGGACCCTTTACGGTCCCGCCGATCCATGGCCCCTTCTCGATTTCCGGACAATCGGATGAGCTCAGCGGCGGGGCAAACGCCTGGTGCCATGGCTGGACGGGACGATCTGGCCTACCTTGTGCCTGGAAACGGACCCAGGGATATACAAGGCGTCCAACGTATATTGGACATGATTCAAGAGTCGGTAGCCGACCCACCTACCACGGCGCCGCCAGCATATCTTAAAGTAGCCAAATTGGCGGTGCCCAAGGCATTTGAGGGCAAGGATGACCCAGATGGGTTTATAGTTTGGCTCCAGAATCTGCTGGAATACTTTAGTACATTACGAATTACAGGTCCTGAGCTGGACGGGGATCGAGTGCGAATATTAGGCACCTGCCTGGGCGGCGACGCAGCCACTTGGTTCCAGAATACCATTCGATCCCCTTCACGCGATAAACGCGATTGGTGGTTTGACGAGGCCATCGTCGGCCTATATCGCCGGTTTATACATCGGGACATCCATATGGTCGCCGCTCATGAATTTGAACAATTGCAGTATAGTGCCGAGAAGGGCGGAGTTGCCTCGTTATACGAACGATTATTATATCATGCAGAGCGCATGTGGGAGACTCCCACTCAGTTCCAACAACGTCAGAAATTCATGGACGCGTTGCCCGACCGATTCGAGGAATTGTTGACTGTATATAACGGCCTGTCCGTGCAGTATAATTCATTGACGGAGCTGTATCAAGCAGCATTGGACCTAGAGCAAAACTCACGGTCTATGGCAATGCGCCGAAAGTCGAGGACATCGACTGCAGCACACCCTGCTAGTAGCAAGAGTGCTAATGACCACAAGGGTAATAAACCCAAGGAGGACGCGGAGAAGGGAGCCTCGCGACCTGTTCGCAGCGTGTCTAGGGGGTTTGGTAGGCGAGGATTTCGAGGCGTGAATGCCTCAAATAAGCCCTCAGCTCCGCCTGCTGCGCCTCATGCCCCTCAACAACGGACTGATAAGCCGAATGCCAGTAAAGCGACGGTGAAATGTTTTGCATGTGGACAGATAGGTCATTATGCGGCCGACCCCACTTGTCCCAAATTCAATCAGCGAGGAATCGCTGGGCCGAAGATGTTTGCACAAAGAGTAGTGGATGACAATTCGGACCATGAGAATAGCGGGCTAAACGCTCAGGCAGCCTCAGACGAGAAAGCCTTGGAAGCTAGTGAATACGAAGCCGAAGGGCTCATGGACGAGGAGACATATCCCGATGAGGATGAGTATCCCCAGTCTGAACCGGGCTACGGCGGATCGCAGTACGAAAGCGATGTGAACGAGGCGGACTCGCCAGGCGAAATAGACGATTACGGGGACGCCGTATTATTTGGGGCCATGAGGGTAGAGTCCCTACGAAACGATGGTGTCGGTGAGGCCGAACGGCTTAATAGCATGGCCGTAGCGAGAGACAAGGGCTTGAGGCACGCATGGTTATACGACGCTAAAGTGCGAAAGGCCACGGATGATGGGGATCAACCACAACGGAGGCTAGACAGCCAGCGTACATTATGCGCCGAACTATGGATAAACAACGTCAAGGCGCTTGTGCTGTTTGACTCTGGGTGTACTACGGATTCTATTACTCCGGAATTTGCCTATATCTGCAAAGCTAGCAGGGTTGATTTGAAGGAGCCAGTAGGGCTTCAACTGGGCACGAAGGGTAGCAAGACCCGCATTAATTTTGGTGCAAGGGCTACTTTGACAGTGGGAACTGTTAAGAAAGAACACTACTTCGACGTTGTCGACATAGACCGATACGATGCCATACTGGGAACAGTGTTTTGTCGCGAGCATGGAGTGCTCTTAGATTTTGGCCGTGACCAGATAGTGGTCAGAGGAACGGTGATACCGTTATTCAAAGAACCAATTATCAATACGGCGATGAAGGAGTATAGGCCAGGGAATCGCGTGCCGAACAAGGCTAATCCTGTCAAATAGGGGAGCATGACGCAATCCACTAAGGTGGAGCCCTCCCGCACGCGTCATGCGCTCTCAGAGTCGAGTATGGAAAGGGGAGGGGACGGCAAGGAAGCCGTAGACATTCCAATTCGACATCAAGGACGGGCAAAAAATAGCTCAATGCCTGTAATCATGGAAGAGATGCCGCCTTCGGTGCATTCGTCGGAACACCGGCTAAAAGTAGCCAAGGAGGAGAATCAGCGCCGAATAGGCCGAGTAATGGAACAAATTGCTATAGGGCAATGGGAGGAGATACGAGACAAGAGTAGCCATATGGCTACGGTGGAGGATGACGAAGAAGCCGAGCTAGAGAAGCTCCGGGAGAAGTGGTATAAGGCCACGGAGGATATAATGCGGCCGCCGCCGGAGGAGCTGCCCCCATTCCGGGAGGTAGATCATAAGATACCACTCATCGATGAACATAAGACATACAAGTATCACCTGCCAAGATGCGCAGAGTCTATAAAGACTGAGCTATTGGCCAAGATTAACAGATATGTGAAGGCAGGTTGGTGGAAGCCAGCTACCGTGCCGCAAGCGGCGCCGTTATTATGTGTAGCCAAGAAAGATGGCAAGCTAAGGACTGTCATTGACGCAAGACAGCGTAACGACAATACCGTTCATGATTTGACTCCGTTCCCGGATCAGGACCAAATCAGGATGGACGTAGCCCGAGCCAAATATCGCTCGAAGATCGATTTATCCGATGCGTATGAACAAGTTCGCATTATTGCGTCGGATATCTGGAAAACTGCGTTCGCGACGCCCTTTGGGACGTTTGTGAGCGAAGTCATGCAACAAGGCGATACGAATGCGCCATCCACCTTCCAGAGACTAATGACCACGATATTTCGTGAGTTTATAGGCCGATTCGTACATGTGTATCTAGACGATATTTTCGTCTTTTCCAATACCAAGGCAGAACATGAAGAGCACTTGAAGCTCGTGTTTGATGCGCTCCGTAAAGCGAAGCTATACTTAAGTCGCAAAAAGTGCGATTTGTTTTCGAAGAGCTTAGACTGTCTCGGCCATCGGATTGATGACCGAGGGCTACATGCAGATACCGACAAAATGAGCCGTATCCGCCATTGGCGGACGCCTCGTACATATCACGACGTCCAACGATTCTTAGGACTAGTCAACTACTTGGCGCATTTCATGCCTGACGTTACTTCATACACTGCCCCGTTAGCGGACATGGTACATAATGACCGGCCGTTCATATGGCGGGCCTTACATGATAAATGCTTTGAATCGATCAAAGCCCTAGCATGTAAAGTGCCCATTCTACGGCCTATTGATCCTAATAAGCCAGAGCCAATATGGCTGATTTGTGATGCCTCGCTGTATGGAGTAGGAGCGTTGTATGGTCAAGGCCAGGATTGGCAGACTTGCAGGCCTGCAGGGTTCATGTCAAAGAAATTGACGAGTGCACAAAGAGCCTATAGAACCTACGAGCAAGAAGCTCTCGCCATCCTAGAAGGACTACTCAAGTGGGAAGACAAGCTACTGGGACGGAAAATCCGTATAGTGACCGACCATCGAGCCTTGGAATTTCTCAAGGGTGTTCCCCGGCCTAATAATAGGCAGATTCGTTGGTATGAGTACCTATCTCGATTCGACTATACGATATCGTACATACCGGGTCACCTGAACAAGGTCGCGGACTGTTTGTCGAGGTATCATGAGGCCGATGGATCTCATGACTTGTTCGAGGAATACGAATATGTTAATGCCGACGCCAGGCTAGACCCTGATAGGGATGATTTGCCCCAGTCCCGAGTACTTGAACTAGGTGCCGGCCGTATAATTCGTCATACTGCCAAGAAAATGGCCATGATAGCGGAGGCAGAAGCAGCCCGTAAACTGAGAGAGCCCGTAGAAGCTCGGCAAGAAGAAGCGGCTGAGTACGCCTCGCATCAGCCCAGGCCAGTGGTGCGAGAAACGCAGGATGAGGAGGCCAATCCAACACTATCGGAATCACTGGCTAATGGGCCATCATTACGCCCGTATGTGGAGATGGAGGATGGGCTGATGGAAGCCATTCGGCGGGGTTATAGCCACGATGTCACGTTTCGGAAGATAGTGGAGAATCCGGACCACCACCGTAACTTCCGACAGCCCGATGGGCTAATATACACGAAAAATCGTGATTATGAAGAAGTGTTATGCCTTCCCCGAGTGTTATTCGGTCGCAGGATGATTCCTGAACTTATTTTAGACCGAGCTCATACAGCATTGGGCCATTTAGGACCGCAACGGACCGCGGAATACATCCGCAGATGGTTCTGGTGGCCTACTTTGAGGCGAGATGTGGATAAGTTCTGTACCACCTGTGGTATTTGTCACATGGCTAAAGCATCGACTCAACGGCCTGCCGGGCTATTACACCATCTGCCGGTGCCCAGGCGGCCTTGGGAGTCTATTTCTATGGATTTCGTTGGGCCATTCCCGGTCGCGTTTGGTTGCGATTATATATGGGTAGTAGTGGATCGACTGACGTCGATGGTCCACTTGATACCCATCCGAACAACGGATACTGCCGCCGAATTGGCGTTAATATATCTCCGAGAAGTTGTGCGGCTGCATGGGCTGCCGGAATCTATTGTCTCGGACCGAGACAGTAAATTCACGTCCAAGTTTTGGCGAGAACTTCATAGACTAATGGGAGCAAAACTGCTCATGTCTACTGCGTTCCATCCTCAGACCGATGGATTAAGCGAGCGAACTATCCGCTCAGTAACACAGATATTGCGTGCAACCGTGGCGCCAGATCAGCTGGATTGGTACCAGAAATTGCCACTGGTAGAGTTTGCATTGAACTCGGCGTCAAGCGCTACTACCAAGTTTGCTCCATTTGAGCTCAACTACGGATACTTGCCTCGGACCATGAATGGTATCAATACTAACTCGCACTTCGCGGGTGTACGGGAATTCGCCGTAAGGGCCCGAGCCAATGTGGAAGCGGCTCATGATGCTATAATCGATGCAAGAGTGGCACAGACTCATTATGCAAATAAGCATAGGTCGGCGGAACCAATATACAAGGTGGGCGATCAAGCCTACCTATCCACAAAAAATCTATCGCTGCCCAAGGGCAGAGCTCGAAAGCTGGTGCCCAAATATATTGGGCCGTTCCGAATTACGGAAGCGTTTCCCGACACGTCTAGCTATACGCTGGAACTACCGCCTGAGATGAAGGCCAGAAGGATACATCCGCGATTCCATGCATCCTTACTCCGGCCTCACGAGCCCAATGACGATGCACTGTTTCCTCATCGTGAAGCCCGTGCGTTCTACGATATTGGGGAGGACGACAGCACAGAGTGGCTGGTGGACGAAATCATCGGCCACGAATGGCAGGGCAATAAGTGCCGATTTCACGTCCGTTGGACATTGGGCGATCATACCTGGGAACCATACGATAACTGCAAAGACTTAGCGGCGCTCGATGGATATTGCCAGCTTATGGGCGTGGACAACTGGCAGTTACTGCCAAGGAAACCAAAAGCCCGCACGCCATAGGGACTAATGCATATTTGCACGAATTGGAAGGACTTGGGCGATGCTCGCCACGATAATTGACAAAAGAATATACGACGCGCTATGCCCGTGACTTGACGCGTGACGACGCGACGCGACGCGTAAGCGCCTTAGTGGTGGAATCTGAGATAGAGCGCTTCGTACTTCACCGCTAAGGGTCGACTACCCGTACAGCGTGAAGGCCGCGCCAGCAAGTCGTCGGCTGCCTCCTGCTCTCTCTCTACCTTCTTCCACCATCTGCTACATCTTACCGCGCACCGAACAACACCATGCCTGCCGACAACACGAACCCCTCGGACGAGACTGGACCTCCTAACCCCGCCGAAATGGCGGTAGACAGCGCTTTGGCCAATACGGCTTTGAACGCGGCGACGCCGTCGACGGCAATGATGCCGGTGTTTGGACAGTTCCCGCAACAAGCCCAGTTCACGGCCATGCAGCCTACATTCATGACGGGGATGGGCCAATCGGCACAGCAGGGCATATACCTGCAGCAGCCCCCGGTAGGCTATGGGTACGGGGCTGGAGGCCAATTTCGGCCGGGTTCTACGATGACTGGAGCAATGGGAGCGCCATCACAAATGGGAATGGCGCCCGGAATGCCGCCGCTGATGCCTCTAGCATCGTTATCATGGGCCGCAGTGCCCGGGCACCCATTGCTCGTGGCTCACACTGTTGGATGCGCTGTCTGCGCCGAGTTCATTCGGCACTACATGGCCGCGGCCAACGACGCGGCTTTCATAGAGGCCCAGACTACGGTACAAGGGGAGCTACAGGCTCGCTTCTGGCGCCACTTCGAAGAGCATGCTCGCTCTGAAGGGGGAAGGGCGAGGGAAGAGGCCGAGCGAGTAGCTCAAGAATTAGCGACGGCCAACGCTAGGATAGAGGAGTTGGAGGCGGCACGAGAACGAGAACAGGCGAGGAATCGCCGTCAGACAGCAGAAGACTGCGAGCTGTGGGAGCGATACCGCTCGGAGAGAAACACAGCGAGAGAACGCGTGAATGAGTTGGAGGACGAACGACGTCAAATGATGCGACAAATGGAAAGTATCCGTCCATCATCGGCATTGACTTCGGTGACTCATGGGTCGGGTTCGTCTGGGTATATACAGCGCGATCCTCGCGAAATGAGCCCACGGCGCGACCGCCAGGACTCAGGACATGGACGCATTCGGACCCCTCCTCGCCGAACACAGGATGATCGCCACGATGACTACCCTCAAGCGGGCCGGTCAAGCGACGTGCTCGACAAGTTTACGGCTTTCTCGGACGAGTCCGATGAGGATGAAGTATACGATGTGGATCGGATCCGGAAGGTGTCCGACCGACAACGAGTCCGTCATGCCCGGCGCGACCAGCCGCCTCCACCTGCACCAGGAACTGGCCCGGCTTTCACCATGAATGGGCCGCACGCGCCAACAATCCGGATACCGGATGGCTGGCCCAGCAATATGCTGACTGTACCGGGGGAATCTGACGCAAGGTTGGCGTCGCATTGGTACAATTTTGTGCCTGTGACCACGGAGGATGCGAGAATGCTCATGAGCGCATCTCACGCCGATATGGGCGAGGCCCGTCATCGAATTCAACACCTCCTGGCCCAGATCGCGGCTAACCCGGCGCTGACGGGAGTGCAAGGGTTGCGAGTGCTGAACGAGCACTGGCGCAACCCTGATCGACGGTCCGCGCCCCTAGGGACAGCCCCTGCTCGTAGTTATGGACGTCGGGGATCCCCCCAATATACTCCACCGGGACTAGTCCCCACGTCTACCGCACACCTGCCGCCACCCTCCCGCACGTGGACCGAACCGGCCAAGCCTCGTATCAACCAGCCTCGATTGGCCGACGCGGTGAGCCGCTGGATTGAATGGCTGTCGCTGCATCAGAGCCGTATCCCCGCGTGGATGGAGCGTGTGGACGGCACCATGGACGGGGCGCCTCGGGCCGAGAATGTAGAGCTGCATCTCATGATTCGCAGGCCCGTGGGCCGGGGTGTATCGGTCGACGACCGGGGTCGATGGATATCTCTGTCTCAGGAGTTGTTCTCCGTCCAGGGGCTGTATCGGCATATCGTTCAGCGAGGGAACTACCCGCGGCAACCCGTATACTCCCCCGATGCTCGATTCGCAGGATCATACCGCGAGGGCGAGCTCACCCTGTTCCATGTCGCTCGATGGTACGCCAGTGCGGGCGTGGGGTACGATTTGGCCGATCGTGTACAGGTCTCCGCCTGGCGAGCTCGAGCGCTCTTTCACGGCCGTGATTACACCGAGACACAGTACGTGTTCCCCGGGGTGAACGCGGTAGCCGACGTGCTTGCGGTACCTAATCTGTTCGAGCTGCAAACCGCTCATGCTCTTATCCCGCCTACAACCGCATTCTTGGCCACGCCGGCTCCGCCTGCCCCTATTCTCGGGCTGCCAGTAGGCAATGCCCCGGAGCCCCAGGACACCGAGATGACCGACGGTCCCGCCGCGGGGAGCTCTAACCAGGGACTCGCAGGTGGCGGCGTGGTCGCCGGGACCTCTCCCGCGGTGACTGGAGGATCGCAGTCCTCAGCAAGCACGCCGCTTGCTAACGAGGGTGATCCCGCCTCATCGTAAATGGCCGCCGCTCGTATCCCGTTCTCTAACGCCGCCGTATGTCGCAGTTGGAATTATTCGACACACCTTGCCCAGTGTGTCGTCTTAGCATTGGGCCCGCGCTGCTTATATTCGCAGCCAGACATTGTAACTACCCGACTACAATGTCCAATCAAGGGTTATCGCTGCTCATATTCGCAGCAACAAGGTCGTGTAGTTGCCCGACTACCTCGACTCAACTAAGGGCTCGCGCTGCCGATATTCGCAGCAAAGTGTTGTAGCTACCCGACTACAATACTCAATCAAGGGCAACTGTCGCTTATATTCGCGACCGTCACCAAATCCAGTAATGGATTAGACCGTGCTATTGAACTCTCCATATACCTACTAAACACGCAGACTTGCTGCGCGGATTGAATTTATCGTTGGAGGCCAGCCAACTCATCAGGCATTTCTGGTCAATCGCCGCTTATATTCGCGGCCTGTATTATAAATGGGGCTAATATTTGCCCGAAGCTCAATCCCTTCGCTCGTTAGCATGAGTGCTAGACATTCACCCGCCTGTATTGATGATACTACCAGGGGTGCAGCCAACGTACGCTGGTTGGCTGATTGCCCTTGACCACCTAATATTAAAGCGCTATTGCTGCTCATATTTGCAGCTTTTAACTATCATATTAGACCCCGTGTCGGGTCTAGGGGGGGAGAGTGTAAGGGACGCTCCGGTGGACTTAGCCCGAGGGCTGGTATTTGTTACCCGTAGAATAACTCATTCTATTATGTAATACGTAGTCGCGTACGGCGTCCGAGTATTCGGGACTCGGGCGCCTGGTGGGGCAAGTCTTTTGCCAACGCCCACCATCCTCACGGAGTACGCCGCCTAATAAAGGCCCGGACCAAGCTACTTCGTTAGGAATTGGGCACGGTAAAAGCACCCACGTGAACTTAACAATGCTGCTGTTATGATGAGTAGTATTCTGCTAACACACATTTTCTTTCTCATTTTCGTCCTCTTCTGCAGCCCGCTTGCAAGCATGCTTGCCCAGGTTGGCGGTTCGCCATGCGGAACCACGTTTCCTGGGCATCCCCCCTCCCCGGCTGGTTCTCGACTTTGTGTTCTCCCGCACTTAATGCACAAGCGCGCCCCATACGCTCAGCGCTAATCCTGGGCGTTCAACGTCGTGACTGCACCCAAAACGGACATCATCCGTTGTAAAAAGAACTCGAATTCAAGGCACGCTCGTCTCGTCTCCGAGCAACCGATTAGTTGTTCGTATATACATTCTTGACAAAAAATCGGTCATCCCATAACGATTGAGGGACTACATGGATTCAAGATAATTTTACAAGCATTCGTCACGTCTCCCGGCGCTCAAGTCATGTGATGAGGAGGTCCGTGTATGCGGCCAACCTTATATTACCCCATCGCGATAATATATACATACAAGTACGTGAGAATGCTGCACTGACAGCTGGAGATAGCGTCCAATATCTGGGCGCGACCGGGAGCCCTACTAGTACCTACTACTGGGTACTTACTAGTGTTACTAGTGAATGGTGAAGTGCAAATGCATGCGGGAGCCGAAAGGCTGCAGTAGTTACTTAGTGTGAGAGAGGGGAGGGGCCGGGGCACTATTGTGGATGTAGGATGGAGAGTGCACAGACAAGGGGGAAGCATGGGAAGGCGAGGTAATGTAGCATGCATGAGTGGGGAAACATGGTAGGGTCATGTAGTCCTTTTTTGCACTGACCGCGCACAGATACACGACCCATCACCAAAACCAGGGTTGGCTGTTGACGACCACAACGCGTCGAATTAAAGATCCAGTGACGCCTCTACAATTGGAGATAACAACCATTTAGTTTCCGGTAATCGAGGTAAAGTACTGGCAATGACATGTTACATTACACTGGGTGCATACAGGATCGCTTGACTTCCCCGAGCCACAATGTCCGTTGACATTTGTCACCTCATACCCTACAAAACAGATAAAAAGTGATGGACGATGCACAGAGTATTGGCTTATCGCGTGAGCGTAGAAAACATGGGAACGGAAAGTGAGCCATTCCCTGTCTTCGGCTTCGCAAGCCTGGGCATACATGTTAGACATCGCATGCACAGAGGTCGATGAAGAAGAAGCAACGTACTCGTCAAAGTGCTGCCCTCGTTTGGGGTTTGCTCGCCGCTTCGCCATGGTTTTCCGGACTTTGCTCTCTGGGCGCACTACAATCACAGGTACCGGAGAGTGGCTCAAGCAATACCTACGTAACATTGTCAGCGCAACCAACTCCTTCACCCTTGGCTAGCATTGGTACGCACTTGGACACGCTTCCGACTCCCGGTGCACCGAATGCACCTGCCCACGCCTGCATCACACTCCGCTGCCCACGCGTTCCGACCACGACCGAGTCGGGGCGATACAGCGCGACCAGCCGGTCAATAGTCTGCGTGACCTTGCCCGCGATATACTCGACGATGATCGACAGCTTACGCTCCGCGTCGTACTCGACACAGCGCTCCTGGATCTGCCGTACCAGCTCGCGTGCGTCCTCGCGGTACTGCCCGTGGTCGTTATCAGCTGCGATCGGAATGAGTACGGAATGGTTGATGCGCGCGGACAAAGGGGGCTGGCGGCGTACCGAAGTCATCTGGATCGACACCGCGGAAGACGACGAGCTCATCGCCGTCCTGCACGAGACTCTCGAGGCACCAGTCGAGCGCCTGCCGGCCGCTCTCGTCCGGGCTCGATGCGCAGAGGAAGACGCGCGTGCTGCGCCTTCGCGTGTAGCCCTCGCTTTGGACGTGCAGCGTGTATGAGAACATGCTCGCCTGGGGATTCTCCAGCGTGTCGAACGAGACCTTCGGCGTGTATCCTTGGGCGGCTATTAGCGGGGACGAGAGGATGTTCGGGGAGCTCATTGTGACGGCCGTGGAGGATGCATTGCTGCTTGGCGACATGAGTTGCGAGTACGGATTGTGAGTTCCGGCGCTGTGACCAGGGGGATTCGGTAGAGTGGCCGCGGACAGTGCAGGCGAGGGTATCCCCATCCCCATGAACGGGGGAGACAAGGGGGACGCGCGAAGGCTCGGGGACAACGTTGGTGCTGTGACATTCGGGGTAGTTGGCCGTGATGAAGAGTGCTTCATCGCGGAGCGCAGGGGTGGGGGTAGAGGGATGTAATGCGGACGGTCCGGGGAAGCCATAGTGGATCTGCGGAGACGTTCAACCAAGAATGTAAGTGAAGGCCCGTCTGATAGGTTCAGGACTGCTTTACATAGGGATGGTTTGGATGGGTGGAGTCCGGAATTATGTTACAGGAGTCAGATGCCTCCAGTATTTCGAGAATAGACGAAGACGCGTGCGGGATTGCGGGGTCACGAGAAAGGCCTGAGTTATAGTCCTGTACGCTGTTGTTTAACTTCAGTCGTTTACAGATCATTCTCATGATGCAGTCGTAGCGCATACCTGAGATTTCCGAATGATTCTGGCGAAAGTGATGGTGGAGGAGGAGAAGGGCAGGAGGAGGTCGGGCTCACCGGGTTCTTTCCGATTGGGGACGTTCTCAGACGGCATAGCGGAGTTTGAATCCACCTTGCCCTCGACCATGTCCCGCTCATCTTCCCCCTTATCCGACGCCGACACCGGGTCCCCTGCCTCGCACAACGGCGAGCATGAAGAGCAGGATACACGCGGAAAGGGATCAGAAGCCGCTCCAGTTGCTACAGGGAATTCGCTCGAAGACTCTGTGGCTGGCGGCGACAACGACAACGCGGCCTCTCGCGAGGCCACCACCTCGCCCTCCCCTGTAGAACCTGCTTCTGCCTCTGGTTCTGCTGTACCTGAGCTCGCCGCCTCAACAGCAGCACACGCTGCGTCATCGGGAACATGGCAGGCCGTGTGGTCACCCTCGCACAGCGCGTACTACTTCTACAACTCGCTCACGCACGAGACGACATGGGAGAACCCCCTCCAGCCGCCCAACGCCGAGGCCGGGCCGTCCAGTGCAGCACATGCCTCATCGCCAACGCCCGAACCAACAGCTGCGTCCTCTTCAAGTGCCGACATCTACGCTGCCGCTGCCGCGCAAGGCATCGACCCAGCGCTCGCGCACCTCGACCCGTCGCTCGCCGCGGGAGGCAGCGGCCCCGGGGCGTTCACGTACACTGCGAAGTTCAACGCGCGCACGGGGGCTTTTGCGCGTCCGGACGCCCGCGACCCGACGCATCTGTCCGAGTTTGAGCGGGCGAAGCGGATGAGCGAGTTCTACTTCGACGTGAACGCGTGGGAGAGCGATGTCGAGATGCGTAAGCTCCAGGAGGCGCAGGAGGAGGAGAGCAAGAAGCGCAAGCGGCCCACGAAGAAGGATGTGGTGAGTACACCTTCGGACCTGGTAGTGTGTTACTTGGGCGACTTGTTCATTCTGGTTGTAGGAACGATTCAAAGAGCAGAAGCGGCAGAAGAAATTGGCGAAGACTGCGTGGCTGCGTACATGACGAGCCGTGGTACCTCTATGTGCTCTGTATCGACGTGGTAGGGTGTACGAATGGATACTCTTGCTTCTTGGCACCGTACTACACCCTGCCGGAGAATATGCACCCAGTGAGACGTTCGTCTTTTGACTAATCTAGCTCTAGGGTCGTTCCCTATCGAAGTAAGACTTGACCCCACCTTTTCTAACAATCGGTCCGACTGGCTGTCTCGAACGTATCTGCGACCACCGACTCCAGTCAGAGAACTTGAGGAACTCGAAGAAACACCATACTGATAGTCTAATAGCTAGTACAACTTTTAACTAGTAATGAATTAATGACCAGTTACTAGTTACTAGTTACTAATCCATATCGCTTCACGTAACTCGGGTAGCCGACCGGCATGTTCGTACAACGTTGAGCTCAATCATTCGAGTTGTTTTATAGACAGCTTGCGCAGTACTAGTGCCACCCTGACCTCTCTCTGTAATCATGCCTCCCAAAGCCACCTACAGGAAAATAGACACTAAGGCCAATGCTGCCAGTGACGGGCCTACCACACGAGGCAAAAGGCAGGCTCCCGAACCTGCTCCAAAGACAGCGAAGAAAGCTCGCCCTGCCAGTGAAGCCCCCAAAGCGAAACCGAAACCTAACGCGAAACGAAGGGCCCCCACCAACGCACCCAACGGAATACATCCGAGTCCAGAACCTGCTCAGCCACTAAACCCACCCCCACAGCCTCTCACCGAGGAGCACCCCGGGTGGCTGCTTTTCTGCTGGGGTGCAAGCGACTCTGGACAGCTAGGCATGGGTGCTGACGTCCTTTCCAGCACCCACACCATCGCCAAGCCCCGCAGAAACCAGCACGTCGAGAAGCTCAGCGCGGACGGCGCATTGGGCCGCCACCCGGGCGCGGGCCTCAAAGCGGTCGCCGCGGGTGCGCTCCATTCGGTGTTCGTCGACGAGAATGGCTCGGTAGGTCGACATGGCGCGGCGTGTGCGGCGTGCGCGCGAACTGGCCGGCGCTGATGTTGTTTTAATTACTGACGGTACGTTAGGTGTGGACGTGCGGCATGAACGACAACGCGGAGATGGGCCGACGGACGATGACTGTGGCGGAAGGAATATCCACAGTCGACGTGGACGAGGCGACGGGGGTGCCGTTCCACACCCCGGTGCCCATTCGTAGCCTCATTGACGAGGGCTTTCGCGCTGCAACAGTCGCAGTCGGTGACTGCATCGGCGCAGTGCTGAACGAACACGGCGAGCTGCGTGCCTGGGGCACGTACCGAGTGAGTGCACCCCTCCTTGTATCCTACAGAATGCTCACCACGACCCAAACTACGACCCAAACAGACTTCGAATGGCGACCTCGGATTCGCCCCGGGGGTGCCCAAGCAATACACCCCCGCCGCGCTCCCCACCATGGCGAAGCTGCGCTTCTCCGCCATTGCCGTAGGCGACAACCACCTGCTGCTGCTCACGACCACGGGCGCGGTGTACAGCGCAGGCTCGAGCGAGTACATGCAGCTCGGCAGGCGGGTCCTCGCGCGACACCTGCTGCGCGGCACGCTCCCCGAGCCTGTCGTGCTCGGCACACGCGGGCGCAAAGCCGTCGCCGTCGGCGCGGGGTCCGGGCACTCGCTCGCCGTTGACGCCGACGGCGGGGTGTGGGCGTGGGGCCTGAATGGACACGGCCAGACGGGCACGGGCGCGGTCGGGGCGCTGCGCGGGGAGGACCGCGTCGTCGCAGTGCCGCACGCCCTCCGGGGCCTCGGTGACGACGTGCTCGGCGCGGGAGAGCGCGTCGTGCAGGTCGCGGGTGGCGCGGAGCACTCGCTCTTCCTCACCTCGGCCGGGCGCGTGTTTGCGTGCGGGAACTTCCAGGACGGGCAGCTGGGGGTGCCCGAGGACAACGCGGCGCTGAAGGCGCGGTACCCGGAGGGGTACGTGCCCGAGCCTGTGCTGGTGCCGTTCCCGGACGAGGACGACCCGGTCGCGCAGATTGCGTGCGGGACGCACAATAATTTGGCCATCACGCGGGGCGGCGCGCTGTATGGCTGGGGCCGCGATACGACTGGTCAAGTTGGCACGGGGAAAGAGGGGGTCGATGTCCGGACTCCAACGGTTATTGTGCGGAAGGAGGGCAACTCTTGGTCCGCCAAGGCAGCGGCTTGTGGTGCTCAACATTCCCTGGCGTTGTTACAGAAGAAGGCTTAACTGCACTGAGCTGTGGCTCATCCTATGAACTGCGGCGTTCGCGCATGCGCCTGCACATGTATGATTCCGCTGGACTTGTGGGGTTGGTATGAGGCGAATTATATGTAGATGCTGTGTGTTCTGTATTACTGCTTGTTAGAGATATCAATCTGGAGCTCGTGCCATAATGATTGAATATAAAGTCTACATGGCGGTGTACGAGTCGAAACTTGTTCTTAGGCTTGGAGAAATTGTGACGTTGGTGTAATGTTATGAAACATACGTACCAGCTGTACGTACGTGACGATATCAAAAACAATGGCCAACGCCGGGGTCGAACCGACGACCTTGGCGTTATTAGCACCACGCTCTAACCAACTGAGCTAGTCGGCCATGTTTAGGCTACTTCTGCAGCACAATATAGCGCAACCATTGGATCACGCGTCCGACGCGGTCACGCTACTGAACGCGGTGGCTGCGCGCGCGAAGAAGTTGAACTTCTCCCAGATCACGACCACCACTGCGCGCCTAGCCTCCCCCGTCTTGCATCTCTTGCACCCGAGCTCTTTACGCGACGATGGATCCCAGCGACATTGGGCGTTATGGAACGCTCTCCCTCATGCGTCGTCTGCCTGTGGAATCCGTTGTTACTTCATATCCCATCGACGACGAGGAGCTCACTATCGGACGCGACCAGTCCTGCTCTCTCCGCCTTTACTACCCTGCTGTGTCTGCTCTCCATGCGAAGATTACTTTTGTTGAACGGAAAGCCTTCCTTGTCGTGCTTGGCACGAACGGCCTCCTGCTTGATGACGAGCCTCTGTTCCCAGCCACGGCGAATGCCCCAGGGCCTACCACCGTTCCGCTGCAGAATAGCTCAGTAATCGAAATCCACAAGAAACGCTTCCGCTTCAGCTACCCCCCCAAGCATCTCCGCACCGCACTCATCAACACGCCTACCCGAGCCACTCCCTCGCGGCGCCCACTGCGCCTCTCCATGATCGCGAGCGCGCACGTCTTCACGCCCGGACCAAGCGAAAACCCACAAGTGAACCTCCGCATACTGCAGAGCCCGCTCCGCACGCCGTTTGCACGTGAGCAGGAGGAGATCGTGCTCGTCCACAGCGACTCGCCTAGCGTCATAGAGGAAGACAAGGACCTCGTTATTCTCGACGAGTACGAGCCCGAACCAGAGCCCATCCTCCCCCTTCCCCTTCCTTTGGCCGCGCACCCCCCTCGAACACCTGTGCGCCGCCAGATGCGGCCCTCGCTGCACCGCGCTGTGCTCATTCGGTCTGCGCAACGGGCGGCGATTCAGCGCGAGATGCAGATGGAAGAGGAGCACGATGCAGATGAGGTCGAGGAGACCATTGCTGCTATTGCAGAGGTTGAGGAGGGCGACGACGACGTCCAGGAAGTCCCACCGCCTGGTGGCCAGGGCCAGGTGTCCGGCTGGCGGAAGAGCCTCGATCTAGTCAAGGGCGGCCTGGGCTGGGCGTTCCGTGGGCTCTCTGTCGAGGTATGGTTTCTTTCCCCTTTCTGGCGGGCGTGTCACTCATTGCGCTCAGCCGAAGGAGGAGGACGAAGATCAAGATTTGGAGTATGATGAGGAGCAAGAACAGCAATACACTGAAGACTATGACGAGGGCATGGATGATCTCGATGGCTCCGACGAAGACGAATATGAACAACAAGAAGGGGAAGAACGAGACGACTACGAAGAGGACGACCACCATGCCGAACCAAGTACACCCGACGAACCCCAACGTCCGCTTGGGCAGTTCATGACCCCGCAACTCCCCCGCATGATGTCGGCCAAAGTGGGGCGCTTGTCTCTTGGCGGGGCGTCGCACGACACGGGTCCGCGCCGTGTACGCGTTGTCGCCCCTTGGAAGGTGGGCGAGATCACCGTGCCCGCTCCCGTCAAAGAAGAGGAAGCCAGCGCGCCGCCTCATAACATGACTTCGGATGCCGCGGCACCACCTGCAACGCCCCGCTCTCCTGTCAAGCGCGAGAAGCTCACAGAAGAAGAGCGCGAGGTACTTCACCCTTCCGTTGCGACAATGTTGTAACTAATAAGAATGCGCAGGCGATTCGCGCACGCCGACGCTCTGCATTGACCACGCCCGATAACTTCTTCAAGGGCCAAACACCCGGCACGCGGCGGACGCTCTTCCCCTCTCTCGCGCCCCTGCCCTCGCCCAGCTTTACCCAAGCGCCTGCTACCCCTGCCGCCGCCGCATCGTCCTCCACCGCGATCAAGGATGAGTCCACATCGGGCTTGTTGCACGGCGAGGCGGCCAAGAAAGAGGACACGGATGAAGAGCAGGATACAGCCGTGCTCCTCGCACGTATGCGCCAGATGGCGGAGAGCGTGAAGCAGCGCCAGAGCCTCAGTCGCCAGAGTCTCGGCACAAGCCCGCGCAAGCGCGAAGGCGGGTTCTCACTGCTCGCGCCGGGGCACGCGGGAATGGGCACCCCAGTACGGTTTGTCGTCGAGGAGGAGAGCGACGACGAGCAGCCAACGGCTACAGCCCAGGAGACGGCAATGCAGACCGAAACGCAGAATGCGCCCGTCCAGCTGCAGACCCCGCCGATGGCTGACCTCCGTCATGTCTTTGGCCGGGCGCAGGCGGGGGCGCGTACCCCTGCACTCGCGGGCGTGCGCACGATGTTCCGCGTGCAGCCTGCGGGACCGAGCGAGACACCGCGCATGGAGGGCGTGAAGGAGATGCTGGGCACCCCCGTGGGCTACCGCGCGGCTGCTCCCGAGCGTCGCGAGGAGGCTATGACGGAGGAGGCCCAAACCTCTGCCCCACAGGATGCCGAGCCGGAGAAGAACCCCGAAGCGACGCAAGAAGAAGAGAAAGAGGAGGCAGAGGAGACAGTCGAACCCCTCCCTGCGCGCGGTGCGCGCGCAAAGAAGGCCCCCGCGACGAGTCGGATTGCCCGACGCACACCCGCTGCGGTGCCTCAGTCCGCGCCTGCGAAGAGCACGCGGCGCGCGACCTCACAGGTTCCTGAGGAACGACCTGCTGCTGAGGACGATCGTGCAGTCCGCCGCACGAGGGCGCGTACCGCCGATGGTGAAGTTGGCCAGGTGCGTAGACCGCCCTAACACATTCCTCTTCCGAAACATCAAGTACTTATACTACTCCCTAGCTCACCCGTGCCACGCGCGGCAAAGCCGCAGAAAAGAAACCCACCACGCCCGAGCCGCAAGAGCCCGAAGAGGCCCCGGAGCCCGCCCCGCGCACGACCCGCCGCACCCGCCAAGCGACCGACTCCTCCGTCGCCTCGGGCAGCTCGCACGCCGACGACACCGTCGACATCAAGCCCCCGCGGAAGACGCGCGCCAAGACGCCCACCCCCGCCGCCACCACCACCGCTGCCCCTACGACGACGGCGAAGCGGCGCGGGACGCGAGCGAAGCCGATCGAGGTCACGGAGGAGGACACGGAAGACGACCCGCTCGACTCGTTGCCCCGCGCCGGGACTCCCGCTGCTGCTGCGTCTGAAGAGGCCCCCGCCCCTGCTCCTGCTCCCACACGCGCTCGTAGGGGCGCGAGGAGCAAGATTCCTGTGAAGCAGGAGGACGTCGAGCCGGCGCTCCCCGCCAACGCGGAGGACGAGGCGACAGGGACACGCCCCACCCGGTCGCGGCGCACGCCCGTCCCGCGGCAGGGCGCGGCGGCCGGGAGCCGTGCGGGTACGCGTGCGCGCGGCGCTGCGACACCGGGCGCAGATGCTATTCCGGAGGATAAGGAGAACACGCCGGAGCCTGGAGAGGAGGACGCGGGTGTGCGTGAGGAGGGGAAGGCCCCTGCTGGGCGGGGGCGCGCGGGGAGTAGGGCGGCCGCGGCGGTGCGGAAGGCTGAGAAGGAGGCGGCAGCGGTTGTGGAGGAGGCCCCGAAGACGCGCGCGACGCGGTCGAGGCGGGCTTGAGGGTGCGCTTTTGGGGTGGGGGAGAGAGTCGGGAGGGGGATATGGGTGATCTATGAATATGCGCTTGGTTTGAGCTTGTATTTGTATCCGTGAATTGTTTATACCCGCTGTTTTCTGGGTCTTACTACAGTTCTCTTGTGGTGGGAGGGTGCTTGACAGCACATCGGTTGGCCTATACTTCTGTGTGGAGAGTGTATGATTCAAGTGCATCCGGCGAACTCTGGCTTTCACCTGATAATCTCCGCGCCCTCACGGGCCTCACTACCTGCGCCATTGAAACTTACATGTACTCATCCTAGATACCTCTACAACCATGCTGAACCAACTTCCGTGGTAGTACGACTTGCGCTTGTGGCGAAGAGCACATGCATACAGAATCGAGGTTAGAAGCCTAGGCGCCGGGTTATGCTTTCATAGAGTCGGCGTCAAACCGTTTGAACGTTACCTCCAACTCCTATGCAAGCTCAGGGCTTGCTTGCGAGACGGGGCCATGAGCAGGTCGCCTTTTGTCGAGATCAGCCGTCTTCCTAAGCTTGATAAGAATATAAGATCCATCAACGTACGTAGCCCTCCGAGTTACAGTTATCTCAACTCTCACCGTCGGAACCCCATTCCAGTTCAGACGCACGACTCCGGGGAGCATCTACCCCATAATCCACGCAAACAAGCCTCCTCCGCCGAACCAGGCCCTCGATCCCACCCACCCCGCGCTCTCATACCTGCCCGCCGACTACATCCGCGCGTTCCCGTGGCGCACCTGCGACGGCTTCAAGCTGCGCGCGCTCCCCCATGCGCTCCTCCAGCAGCCGTCGCCGCGGCACCCGAGTCCGCCATACCAGCTGCACACCGGCCCAACGCGTGGCGAACGGCGCGTGAACATGTCGCTGCTCAACATCGCGCCGCGGAACATCGGCGGGCACGTCGCGCGCGAGCAGGTGTTCCGGAAGTTCAAGACGGCGATCTCGCTCATCGCCACGCGCGGGGCGTACGTGGAGGGCTCGGGGGACACCGCGAAGGTGGTGTTCGGGGATGATAATAATCCTTTTGACTGGATATTGACAGGTATGTCGTATTTCTCTATCTCTTTTCATAAGACATCCGCTGTGAGCCCGCAGCAGTCACTCACTCGCGCGCGTGGCCTGCACAGGCTGGGTGTACGTCATACGCCCGGAAGAACGGGTCTACAGTATGCCCTACCAACATCTCATTCCTGCCCTCCGCGACGTCCTGCGGGTGACGGCCGTCACGGGCAGGCGGCTCGAGAAGGAGTGGGCGAAAATGAAGGAGTCACGGTGTGCTCGCCAGAGCAGGGGCACCCTCACGCTCCCGTCGTCCGCGCCGCCACTCCCCTCCGCCGACGGTGAAATGGGGGCGACCCGACTTTTGCGAGCGCTCCGGGAGGAACTCGGGTCTGTGGATGACAGCGCGACGTCGAGCACGAAGAGCCGGGAGCAAAGCCCTTGGGCTGAGATATTCTTGCGACACTCGACGCCCGCGCCTGAGGTGTGTGGGCTCTCGTTCCTTTCGCTTCATCGGCGTGTTGATGTGTATATCGCGTTCACAGGCTCCCCAGCCTGGTGATCGTGATCAACAACGCGCTGACGTTGAGGAAGCCCGATCGCGCCCACGTAGGACCGCACCTCATGGACGCACTAGAGAGTCTTGATGGGACCTTCAATGCAGAGCTGGCGTCGCACTTTCCATCCTCCTGCATGATACTTGCGACGAACAAATTTGCGACGATTGTCTGCAGCCTCAGGAGCAGCTTCGCGGAGCAGGCGCTCGTACCACAGCTGTCGTTAGGCTAAGGTAGGTCGGGACGTGTAGATACATCGATAATGTATGTAAGTACGTTGATATTGCTCGTGGACAATATTGAAGGTCTCGTCAGATGTATTGCGATCAATGATCGTTCCTCGTACTGCAGCACGAAGAGTGCACATGTCTCCGAGCATCATCTCGTTGCTCATCGAGGGGCTTACCCGTAGCAGAAGCCGTTCGCGGCTTGTATTGAGTCGTGTTATATCATCCAGGTATGATAACGTCGCGGTTGGACATCTGCCCATGGGGATGTCTCAATCTTTGGCGCACGACGTGTCGTGGTACCTGTTACGAAAATGACAATGCCGACGACGCTTTTTGCTATCCCTGCTCATCAAATGCTGACCTTATAAACAGTCATCTCCGCAACCCGTAGTTCCCTTAAGCCCGTGTATCGTGAATGCAGCTCCCCTGCCCTATGTGCGTATGGAGTTGCGCTCCCCATTGCCCACTCACTAACGCAGAACATCATACTAGTAACCCACGATTGGCCTTCCACCGCCCGCTAACAGCCAATTCCACTGCAGGGTGTTATTTGCACTCGAGGCGTGCCGTATTGACATGAACTTTGACCAGTTCATCTGTATCGCTAAGCCGAGCGCGTGGGTTCCTACCTGGTTCCTACTCCAACACACCACGCGCGCCACGCCCATCCTCCTCGACCTTCGCCGCGCGGGCATCGCTGCGCTGCGGTACACGTTCTGCCCCAACGTGTGCCGCTGCGTAAGTGATTGTGAGCCAAGCGAGCATCTCTGTGTGGAATGAAGGATCAAGCAACCAAACAGGGACATGTTGTCCGCACACAAACCAAAAACCATCCGGGGAGATATATTTGAATCCATCCGTGTTCAAGCGGACGATAGGCTACGCCCGTCGTGCGTGTGTCAAATATGGGCGCACTATAATCTGCCATCACAAAATGCCCTTGATACCTTGCGCCTCAATTCCCATCCTGAAGAGCTTGAAGATACCCCTTGCATAGAAACTTGGATGTAGCCTGTGCTCACGCGCGTAGGGAGCAAGTCTGTCCCTGACGGCCGCCGGTAAGTACTGTGATACCGCTCACTGCCCGCGCTTCCCGGACCCTTACCGCCCTTCTCCTATGCAGTATATAGCCTCGTCGCTGATCTAGTGCCGGCGAGACATGCCCAACTTCCCTTCGTCATGGCCTTTCTGGATACTATCGCCTTGCCGCAGGCAGCGTTCGTGGCACTGGGCCTGTACGTCGCGTGGAGACTGGTCCGGCCACTCGTAGTCAAGAGCACAATCAAGAATATCGCCGGGCCCCCGTCTTCATCTTTCCTTACCGGTATGCATCCATCTTGGCCGGGATACACGCAGGGCTGAGCGTGACCCGCGGAATACAGGTAGCGTCACCCAGTTTATTGGGCGCCACAGTGGGGACTGGCGCCGTGAACTCAGCACAAAATATGGTCGCACGTTCACCATTCGTGGTTTATTCAACGTACGCTGTCTCGCGCCGGTTGCTTCAGTTTGAGCGCAGATTGACGTTTTGATACCCGTTTTGCCCATAGGAACAATGGGTAGCCACCCACGACCCAAAGGAGTTTCAACATATATTTCTTAGGGACCAGGAGTCGTTTGAAGAGCCCATTCTGTACGTTGTCGCCTTTGCATGTAGCGCATCCCGCGAGTTGAGAAGCTGCCCTTACAGGGGCTTGCGCATCTTGTTGGGTCCTTGTCTTTCCGGATCCACAGGTTTGTCGTGCGCATGCGCATCGTGCACATGAGTGTCTTACACCACACTATAGGCGAACAACACCGTCGGCAGCGCAAGATGCTCAGTCCAGCCTTCTCGAGTAAAAACCTGCGCAACATGACGCCGCTGTTCTATGATATCATCCACAAGGTCGGTACCTCTAACTCTCGCCCCTAGCATCACTAGCTTCATACAGGAGGCCCACACTGATCATCCATGACAACAGACCCGCAATGCGATGATGGCTCGCCTCCCGGCCCCAGGTGCTAAAGAGGGATCCGCGACGGATGTAGAGCTTGACATGCTCTCCTGGATAAGCCGTACAACGCTCGAAGTGCTCGGACAGGGGGTGCTTGGGTACTCGTTCGACCCGCTTGTTGAAGACGCCCCAGATGAGTTCTTGAAGACCGTCAAGGTGTTCTTGTACGTGTCTTTTTCCTAGACTTTGTGATATTCGCACTCATCTGCTCCTTCACAACTTGTCACAGCCCGCAGATGCAGAACTCCATAATCCCGCGGGTCCTCCTTCCCTACTTCGTGCACATCGGCTCGGCTGCGTTCCGTCGCCGAGTGCTTGAGTATCTGCCAAGCGCAAACATACAGCGCATGAAGGATATATCCGACATTTTGCACGCGCGCGCGGTGCTCATCTTCAACGAGAAGAAAGCAGCACTTGCACGTGGTGATGATGCAGTGAAACACCAGGTTGGCGAGGGCCAGGACGTCATGAGTATCCTCCGTAAGTTCTAGCCGGGCGAGGACGCCTTCCGTGATTGCAACGCTGAAGCGATTTGTGCAGTGAAGAACAACATGTATGCCTCGGCCGAGGATAAGCCCGCGATGACGAGATACTTAGCCAAGTGTCGTACGTCACCTGCTACTAGTATGCTCCTCTTCCTTCGATTCTTACTTGGAAATACAATGTCGGCATCGACGCGACAGCGAACTCCATCACACGCATACTTCACCTGCTCTCCAAACACCCTGACGTACAGGAGCGTCTTCGCGCAGAGATCTCCGCCGCGGTCGAGGCTGAAGGGAACGGCGATACGCTCGAATATGAGCGGCTCATGGCGTTGCCGTACCTAGACGCCATATGTCGCGAAACACTCGAAGGTAAGCATCCTCATCTCACGTTATGTGCACGGCACATACTGACGTTATATCTTAGATATCCTGGCATCGTTATGCTCTTCCGAGAGTACGCCTTACCAAGCACCTTGTGATCCACCCCGGAGCAGCATCGTGACTCACCACATGTAATACAGGGTCACCCGAGACACCGTCCTACCGCTCGCCACACCCGTGCGCGGACTGGACGGCGAGCTCATCACCGCCGTCCCGCTCCCTAAGAACACGTGTGTCATGATCGACATGTGTAATCTCGACCCCGCGCTCTGGGGTCCTGACGCGTCAGAGTGGAAGCCAGAGCGCTGGCTGGCGGGTTCGGTGCCCAAAGAGGTTGAGGAGGCGCGTATACCGGGGGTGTTCTCACATATGCAAGTGGTGTTCTTGCTGTACACTGCAGGCCTGAGCGGGTTCGCTGATCGTTTGTGTCGAACATATATAGGATGACGTTCCTCGCCGGCAACCGGGCGTGTATGTAAGTGCATAGAGTTTAGGATGGTGCGCTCGCGTGCTCACCTCTGTATACAGCGGCTTGACTTTCGCGCAACTCGAGATCAGTGAGATTAAATGTCCACAACGCTGGCTGTTCACGCGTACTCATCGCATCTCCACAGAAACGGTCCTCCTCCTCATGCTGCAGCACTTCAGGTTTGAACCGACGGGCGCCCCTATCGTGTGGAACACCGCGGCGGTGGCATTTCCTACTGTCGGGCGGGAAAGCGAGATTCCCGCCTTGCCGCTGAAGGTTTCGCGTCTCCGTCCGTAAACGGTGTATCGTTTCGGATAAAGTCTTGCAACCCTCATGGGCCTGAGAAGTCGCCATTCATCGTTCTCTGCCACACATTAATATTGTATTGACATCCCTATTTGAACGTGGTCCCCCCATTGGGCATATACAATGCAGCACTTGCGAGGAGCTGTCTGTGCCCCCAAATATTGCATGTCCTAAGAGCTCGACAGTCGGAGTACAGTGAACACGTGGCGCGGAAGAAAAGTCATTGACACATGGTGCTTACCAATTGTATGAGATGCATGGCCGACTAGCTCAGTTGGTTAGAGCGTGGTGCTAATAACGCCAAGGTCGTCGGTTCGACCCCGGCGTTGGCCATAGTTTTTCTTGCATAGTTGCCCGGTATGTTTCAAAGTCGCTGGTGACATCGCGGCTTGTACTTGACATGGCAAGCTTGAAATCTTGAAGCTTGCAACAATAGCACTGTGCATTGAATAAGAACTTGCGTGTATAGAGCGCACAAGTAATGATATGATAGGTCTCCGAAGAGACATATATACGACGCTTGGTCACGTCGGGACACACGTATGTATACCGCCACCGTTCTAAGACGCATGTTGGGCAATTTAACATTTGCTGCCCGAGCCGGCAACAACGCAACTTTCAGACGTTACCTTTGTCTCCTCAAACGTTCATGACCATGCTTGGGTATACAAACGACGGCTGGTTCGCGAGCCTAGAGAGAGATGTATGGGCACTGGCCATAGATCGCCGATTAAGGCGGCCAATAAGTCGCACAGCACTCCAAGTGTCTCACGTTGATGGGCATGTGCATCCTGCGATATGAACAGTGGCAGCAAGCAAGCAAGAAGATCGGTCCGCTTCAAACTCATATCGGTGCATATACAGCGACTTCTTCACAGCTACGTGGACGCATAACACGTACCAACATTCGGGGAGCGTGTATTTCCTGTGTCTGGACCTGCCTGTGGAAGACTGATGTCAGATGTGCGATAGATGTGGATGGACGCCCACCGCAGCGTGTTTCCTGCACGCACGATGGTGCACGGGTTGTATCCGGAAACCCCGCGTCAGCAAAACCGCAGACAGCGGACAATGGAAGAAATGCACCACGAAAATTAGTGGGAGCGATCCGTGCTGGCGACCACTGTCCCTCCATCATCTAGTGCCTGACGAGTCCTCAGGCTCCCGGCGCATGGCCATTGTCCTTCACCAGGACCAAGGCGAATGTGCAACACGATGCTCCCGGGATTGAAAAAGAACCCGAGAAGCCAAGAAGAGCCCGACCGAGTCACTCGCGCCCACCGCGAGGCGTTTCAGCAGCGTCACGAGATGGTCCGGAAGATGGCCTGGGGGAGAGCATTCAGTTGGCGCAGCGGACGGAACTCAGCCGTACCGGTACATGTAAATTTTCTCCACCAAGGAGCGAGAGTGAACAAGGCAGCACATACCGGGATGTCCCCGCCACGCGCTAGCACTGACTTACATGGTGTGGCACACTGTATGCAATGCGCATGATGATGATAGGCCTGTATAGCTGCCGCGCGCACGCCACGAATACAAGCTCAGCCCCGAGGAGACGCAAGGGGCCTGTAATCCGGAGTGGCTTATCAGAGAGATATCCGGATTCCGCGCAATCTTCTCTCAATCGCCGTGGGTGTGATCAGTGTCTGTGGCGGCAATTCGAACTTCAATTCAGCGGATGGTCCGTTACCGACATGTAGTTGGAGAAAGCGGAACAAGACGATCCTTACAGCGGGCCGAAACGTTGGGATTGCGGCTGCTCTTCAGCTTGATGAACGCCTCGAGGCCTGCGGCTTTGCGAAATGAGACGAGCGTGGATTTAATGAAGAGCGCAGACCCTGATGCGTGCAGCACTGCCCGGTGCGAGATGCAGATTTCGATGCAGGCTTTTCAGCGAGGAGCGAAGATTCACCGAGAGGGCACGAGCGCGCGTGAGCTTCGATTCAAGCACCAGAGTGGTCCAAGACAGGCTACGCATACTCGGTGGCGGTGATACATTGTCGAAGGTGGTCGAAGGTGGAATGAACCCAGATATCGCGAAACGTGAGAGGACAAGCGCGCGAGACAAGGCAGCACCAGCCTTACTCACCCTGGATGGATATCCGGATATGTCAGTGACAGTCAGAGGGTTTGCGCGCTGCTATGTGGCGGCTTCCCGTAAGTACCCGTGTCGTCATCAGTGCAGAAGTTCCTCGAAGAGCGTCCGTGTGAATGAACAGAGACCGATCCGACACCCCGATCGTGCGAATTCGGTCTGGGTTCTCGCGCCCGCCGAGCGAGTGGTAGACTGAGGCACCGCCTAAGGCACCCGTATGTTATGTGCGCAATTGTAGGCAATTGTCCACAGCCCAGGGCTCATAGCAACCCCCAGCATTACAGACTCAAAGAGTTTCAGAGAGGCCCCGCAAAGTGTGGCGCCGGCGCCAGGTTCAGGACACAGCGGAGATGCTGCCGTATCATACACCAGATCGAGTCTCGGACACATGGACGTGTAGGCCTGGGATGGTCAGAATTCCGAGTTGGACTGTCGAGTGACAATGTCGCAACACCCAGCGGAGTTCACGGGGAGACTGCTTCTGAGGACAAAGACAGAGCAGCTTCGAGGAAAGCGCGATAGAGCTTCGAGAGATCGCCGCCTGATGGGAGTAGAGCGGGAAATACAAGGCACACTGTAGTTGCGATGGCTACAGCGGGGCGGGGGAGCGTGGAGAGGGTTGGAGGAGGAGGACGGGGCGACAAACCGACCCAAGTTGGGTCGAGAAGCGCGGGCCACGTGTGGGAGGCGCTGATGGCCTCCAAATCCCAACACAAACGCCCTTCCACATTCGGCATTCCTCTTATTCCTCCTCTTCGTCCGCGGCCCATGTGCAGATCTGCTAGCATCTGCGCCTTATTCTCGATTCTCCAACGAGCGCCAAGTGCGCTATAAGAGTACTTACACGACATGGCCGAGGCGCCACCATCCTCGTCCTCGGCGACTGAGAACAACTCGTCGCATCTGACTCGCCGCCCAAGTCGTCGCCCATCGCCTCGCCTCCGCCCCGTGTCGATCACACTTATCCTATTGTCCGCTCGACCCGTCGCGTCCTAGCCGTCCTTAATTCTTCGTGCCTTTCCTAGCTCTCCTAGTAGCACGCTAGCCGCTTGAGCTTCATCAACGCGACCCTCCTCCTCCTCTCCCGCATACCGCCATGTTCCAGGTCGCCTCCCGCTCCGCGCACCACCACGGTGTCCCCGAGCCCCTCAACCTCTCCATGTCCCACTACCAGTCGCCTGTTGCGCAGAAGCTCAACATCCCGCGCCGCCTCGCCCGCCCCAGCTTCTCCGAGCCCTCCCGCGACGCGATCGCCCGCATCGACCCCGCCCTCGCCGGCGTTCCGCTCGAGTACATTAGAAAGATGCTTGCTGGCAATGCTAATCAGTGCGTCGCTTTTCATTTCGACGCGTCTTTGTACTCTGTGCTGACAGACTCCGCCAGAATGATCGCGGCGCTGTCGCTCCTGACGATCCCGAGCTCGCTCCCGTGCGCGCACCTCCCGCCGACGCTCGACGTGCCAATGCGCCCGACGTCGCAGATGCCTGACGCGTCTGCGTTCCCCTCGCACGTACTTGCCATCCTCTCCTCGCGTTCCTCGTCCGCAACACCCACAGTGGCGTCGTTCGCCGACAAGTCCTCGCTCCCGGCCTCCGCGACGATCCCCCTCTACCCCGCATCTGCGATAGTGCTCTCCGCGCACTGCTCGCTCCTGCCGCCACTCCCGCAAGGTTTGCCCGCAAGCGGCCGCCGCGCCGCGCTCACGCTGCCCGTCATCCCCCTTACGATTCCCAGCCCGGAGACATTCGCGCTCCTCCACGCGTACCTCCACACCATGCGCCCCGACACGCTGCTCGCCGCCCTTCTGCCCTCGCTCGCATCCGCGCTCCCCCCGATGTCCGCCGCGAGCTCCAGCACTGCGCCCGCAGGCAAGCTCGTGTACGTCTCCCAGTTTAGCTCGGACCGGCTGTTGCGCCTCGCGCACGCGCTTGCAGGGGCGGCGTTCCAGCGCGGAGGCCCCCAAGGCGCAATGGGCGCGCTCATGGCGCACGTGAAGCTCGTGAACGGGCTCTGGCAGAACGTGTGCGCGCTCGGCGTGTTCGACGCGGAGCTCTGGGGCGTCATGGACCTCGCTTGGGAGGTTGTGCTCGCCGCGATGACCCAGGTCAACGAAAAGCGGTGAAAAGTGGCGCGGACGGACACGATGCGCTGTGCGCTCGCTCGTTCCAGCTCTGCCTCCCAAAACCAACCAACCATCCTAGCCTACCCCTCTCTGTTCGTCTTGGCTCTCGTGTGTGGTCCCCTTCTTCTCTCCCCGCTTTGGACACCCTATGTTCGTGTAATCTCTACTACCCCACTATTGGCGCGCCGCTACCCATGCGGCGCCTTGCCTTTCGGACTCGCTCATGCATTCTCGCCCCTGGCATACCTCTCATCCAGTCTCGCATACCCCGTGTATCATTTGTCCCGCACCCGCACCCCTTTGTATCCGTACTAGTTCGCGCCTACCGGTTCCGTTCCGCTTTCTCTTGTTTGGTACCCTTCAGACGATGTTCGGTAGAAGCGTTTTGACAGCGTCGAAGTGACGAGGTGATAAAATGTATAAATCCATATTCGCAGCCTCCGTGTTGTTCAAACTTCAGAATCGCCATGCTCCCGCTCGGAACTCGCCGGAGAATTGCGCTTAAGTAGGTGGGCGCTTCAAACGTTGTAACTAACCCTTCGATATCTGGTATCCCGTAGACTCGTGTACTACCCTCTAGTTCGTGGGTCACACCCGCTCCTTGTCTATAGCAACTGGACTAGAAGATAACATGCGCGCGGAGGCCACAGGCCCACCATGATGTACAGGTTGCATGTAGTGTTCCCGGTATGTGCTGCCTTATTCACCCGCGCTCCTTCGGTAGAGCCAGTCTGCATACGCATGTGCGGAGGTGTTCCGTCCGCGCGCCCGCTGAATGTTTTCACTCAGGAGCCAGGCCATCCCGTGACGCTGCTGCAACGCCTCGCGGCAGACGCGAGTGACTCGGACGTGCTCCGAGTCTTCTTAGCTTCTCGAGTTCTCCGATCCTTTTTCAGTCCCGGGAGCATCGTGGCGCACATCCACCTTGGTCCGGGTGAAGAACAATGGCCATGGGACCGGGACGGCTTGCCAGATCTTCAGGCACTGCGTGACGGGGCGAGGGTACTACGCCACCAGGACGGATCGCTCGCACCAAATTCGTTGTACAGTTCTTCTATGATTGTTCGTGCTTCTCTCCCGGTACGGCTTGCTGGAGCGTTTCCGACGCGCGTTTTCGAAGACCCAACGTGCCCCAGAGTCCGAACGGGAAGCACGACACGGTGGGCGTTCATCCACATCCACATCTATCACACATCAGTCTTTCACAGGTAGGTCTAGACATAAGAAGCGCATGCGCCCTGGATGTTAATACGTGTTGGGTGTCCACGCAGCTGCGAAGAAGTCCGCAACCTGTGCGCCATAGTCCGAGCGGGAGAAGCGCGACAAGATGCGTGTTCATTCACATGCATATGCACCGCCCACCAACCATTCAGAGGTAATATCGATCTAGACACACGAAGTACAACTTCCTGAACATCAAAATGTGATGTGTGGTGCGTGTCCAGATAGTCGCGAGGAAGGCGTTGTACATGAACCGACATGAAGAGAAGCTGCCATAAACCCTGCTTCCACCCCTACCACTCTGTGCGCTTGGCTGTCGTTGTACGTGCATCGATATGAAGGAAAGCGGTTCTCTTGCTTCCACTTTCATATCGCAAGATGCCCCAGTCCATCATCGTGGGACACCCTCCGAGTCGGAAGCCTGTGTGAGTCATTGGTCGCCTGGAACGGCGACCTGTAGCGCCTGTACCCCCATCTCGAGTGGGAAGCTTTGAGCATTGGACGAGACAAATGCAGTTTGGACGTGGCAGGGTGGCGTGGCTGGCTTACCGAATATTCAATTGTTCAACGTACCAAGTTGGCAAGGCGGTGGCGCGGCATCACGATGCTTGTGTATGCAACGACTCCATTGTATGGGTCTCTGAGACCTAGATGAGGTAGGCAGTCTGACGGATAGACCACCACGATCCAGGTAAGTACCACTGCACAATGATATGTCTTAATTTTCGTGTTTCTGGAAGATCAGTAATGTTTAGCCACCACACATTCAAGGCTGTACCGCCTCCAGCATCGACCATGTTGCCTCTTCTCCCTAGCAGCACTCAGTAACCCTGCACCCCTTTCTTTCAGCATTCTGCAGATTCCGAATAACAGCGTAGCGTGTAGTAATGCACCGTGTCAAAACCCAAGTATACAGTGTGATCCACACTCGTGAGCAAGAGCTAGGCCTCGGAAGAGTACCTTGATGATTGTTCGATGCTACGGTTACTTGAGACATGCTAGGCTTCAAATGCTGGACTTTCCAATGAGATCTCCTGTCCGCATAAAGGGAAGAGCATTGATGATATATTCAGTAGGTACGAACCCCTGCTCCTCGTCCTGTTCTTCAGAGCTACTTATACGCCAGGCCTCGCACTGCACGAGCTCGAACTACACCTGAAGTGAGGCTTCCGTGGTAAAGACGTTCCGCACGCCCTTTGATGTCACCTCCTTCGCTCTTGCTGTCGTCTTCATGCAAGAAAGCACGCGCGCTATCAGCCGCAGTTGCAGCGGGCGAAGGAGATGATGGTGTCGAGCACTGGTGTACCCCAGCCTACATTATGCTCAGGAAGATATGCGTACCGGTAGGGAGTCGTGGAATCATAACATTGTGTAATCGAAATTTCTGAAAGGACCATTCAGCCAGTATCAAAACATAGCACAGCCTTCTTAAAGTTCTTTCGTCCTCAGGACGTGCCAGTGAGACCTCTTATGTATAACTGTCATTGAGATTTGGTAGTCTGTACGATTTGGAAGTACGGAGACAGAAGCTGAGCACAGAAACCGAGCAGAGGATATACACCTAGCAAGATCGAATCAATCTCGTACAAAAACTGTCACTCGGAAATTGCCGGAAGTTCGCGCTTAAGTATATGGAGACATGGGCGCTCTGAACCCTTGAACACCGGTTGCAATTTGTCCATCGATTTCTGGCGTTCTCCGCTGATCATAGCAGCGCGTAGGCAAGGGTGACTTGTACAGCCGTATTTCGTACGTCTGGTGGTGTCTCAGATCGCTCAGAATGCTGACAGTGCAGTCGTTTACTACGAACCACAGAACCTGCTATATGCGGCAAGACTGCGTGGCCTTCATTTTCGCCCATTCCAAGCCACCATCACAACGGGCCGAAGTTCAACGTTCAGCCCCAAATGTATTATGCAACACTCAGACTGCACCTGGGCCTTGCAAAGCGCGTCAAACAAGAGCTCCCGAGAGGGCTTGGCGTGCACGCTACCCGCAGCTTCCCGGGCGCGCCTGCGAGTCATATCTCGAGTTAGTTTGGCTTGGCAACATAGACACCAGGCGCGTCCGACGGCGTCCATTTAAGTCCATTTCCGCTCGGCGCGCTGTGCACTCGATCAGGGGCGCCGGGGTCCATCCATCCGCAGGCGCATGGGGAATGTAATCGGCATGTCCAGCTGAAACTAGTATATCTCCTGAACAACAACCACGAAGCTGCTGCACACCATTCTTCAACACCGCGTCGTCCCCGCGTGTCCTGCTCGACTTTGTTACCCTTGCGTGGCCTCGAAGCTTTGGTCTCTATAGCATCTCTCGTTGCTAGCCGTCTGTCTTTTCTCTCTAGCTGACTGCAAAGCTTCTATGATGCGTTCATACGCTACGACGATGCTCTCTGCGGCGTTCTCGGTCTCTTTGGGCATGCTGCTCATGCAGCCACTGCCCGTCCACTCCTTGACCAGCTATGCGAACGACTTTGTTGACCCCTCTCTCATCCTTGCGCGCAACTTCAGCAATGTGACGGTCGAGGCGCAGGCGACCATCGTTCAGTGGGCACAATCCCTCGCGAGTGAAGGCCCTTGGAGTGAGTGGCATCTACTGTCATGCGCCAGACGGGAACTGATATGGACGTAGCTGTTACGAACAAGTCGGTTACTCCGCCCTCTGGGGACAAGCATGATTACATGAGTTGGGCGCCCTAGTACGTGCAGCGTCCCTTACTTTATTACCTACGTGGTGTTGAACGCGTCTCCTCCAGCTCCTGGCCAGACTGCTCAAGCGTCGGCAACACGACCGCGCTCACAGACGAAGAAGGTACAGCCTCAGGCTCCATCTCCGCCCCGCCCGAGTCGCTCACCGCAGTTTCCGACCGCATCAGTCTGGACAACCTGCCCCTACGTGACGCGTGACGGAGAATTCAACCCCGACGGGCGGCTTGTGAACGACGTCGGCGCGTTCCAGGACTTCTCGGATGCGGTGCTCTACAACGCGCTCGCATGGGCGCTCGAGGGGCGCGGCGACTACGCCGCGAACGTCGCGACCTTCGTCAAGGCGTGGTTCCTGGACGCGGACACGGCGATGAAGCCGAACCTCAACTACGCGCAGATGCAGCGCGGGCCAGACGGCCAGGTCGGGCAGCACACGGGTGTCCTGTGAGTACACGCGCGCAGAACCGTAGCGGAGGGGGAATTGACGGACGGTGCGCAGCGATCTGAAGTGTATGACGAAGCTCGTGAGCGGCGTACTCATCCTCCGGGAGGGGAAGGCCGCGGAATGGACGTCCGAGATTGATACCGGACTCACGAACTGGACGAACTCGTACATCGACTGGCTTACCACCGCACAGATTGCCCTTCAGGAGGAGGCTGCTGAAAAGTGCGCCTTCTTCAGCAGCGGTTTGAATTCTTGGCTGACTAGAATCTGAACTCAGCAACCACGGAACGTTCTACTACAACCAGCTCGCGGCACTCCAGGTCCTCGTCGGCGACAAGGACGCTGCGAAGCAGACGCTCCAGAAATACTTCACAACCCAATACACCTGGCAGATTGCTGCAAACGGTGATCAGGTGAGATCCTCAATGCTGCCACAGAGCTTGAAAGCATAGTTCTTATTCGTACTACGAAGCCTTTGGAAAGTGCTCGCACCAGGCCGTACCACTACCGCGCGTACAACCTCGCCGCCATGATTGTACGTGTACTACTCACGCCTCCTCGAGTCACCTCTCACACCGTGTTCGCTCCCACAGACCAACGCCAAGCTCGGCGCGTACGTGGGCTACAACGCCTGGAACCTCACCACTTCCAACGGCACGACGATCAAGTCCGCGCTCGACTTCGCGATCAGCCAGTCCGCGGGCAAAGAGACCGCGTCGGAGCTCTGGCCGGACGTCGTCGCCGTCGGCGCCATCTACGGCGACGCGGACGGCACGTACACGAAGTACATCCTCGCGAACGCGGGGAGCACGTACCCCGAGGACGCGCAGTTCCTCTGGAACCAGCCGTTCTCGGACTCGGGGCTCGTGAAGGCGACCGCGACGACGACGACGAAGAAGGGCGAGAGCACGAGTGTGAGCGGCGCGTCTGGCAACGACGCGAGTGCCGACAACGGCGCGGTGGGCGTGCGCGGGGGGTCGTGGGGTGTGGTGCTCGTCGCCGGCGTCGCTGGCGTCGCATTGGCGATGCTCTAGCTGAGTCTGTATACCATTGCTTCATCTCTGTTTCTCTATTGGGATTGTGCTTTTCCGGCTTGCTGCTGTAACCCGCTGTCTTTATCCACGCGCGTCTTGATGTTGTACATGTTCTCAAGCTTACTAGTATTCGAAATTGGCTATTCGTTATACACCTCCAAATACTTCGCATGCGAACCTAGCCAACGACGCCACAAGAAGCCCAGTCCACGTGTAGGAGACCATTTGGCATTTTCCCTTCCGCTCGCGTGCGGATCCGTAAATTACGTGAATCATACGCCGCCCTGGCTCCCCCGGAGCCGTTATCCCCATCCGCGATCACCAGGAACAAGACCTAGCCCTACCGTATCCGAGCGCAAAAGCACCCACCCAATCACTCAGCTGCGTGTTTCAGACGATGCGGTTCCAAAGCCTTCCCTGAGCTCAAACTTCAGCGCTCAGCGTTCATTGCGAGAAGTTCTTGATCCCGGAGAAGTTCGTGATGGGGCCCGCCTTGCCGCCCGTCACCTTCAGCGCGGACCAGTCCCAGGTGCCTGCACGATTCGGGAAAGAATCAGTTGGGAATGTACACGCGCGACACGGAGAGACCGCAGCGGGAAGGAGACGCAGACGCACCGGTGCATGCGCCGGAGCCGCAGTTGACGGCGACGCGCTCGGCGTCGCTGTTCACGGCGAGGTTGTTCGTCGCGCCGACGAAGTTGACGACCTGTGCGAAAGACTGGTTAGAACGGCTGTGGGGGGTAGTACGGTGATGTTGGCGCGGTGCCTACAGAGAGCTTCACTCCGGTGCCAGGTGTGCCGAGGGTGTCGGGGTAGCTCTGTTCGTAGCAGCATGCTCAGTCTCGGAGCACAAGCAAGTCGCGGTAACAATAGACTTACCTGGTCAATGAGCACGCCGAATTGACGGAGTCCGGTACCTGTGTTCCCGGAGTAGGTGATGTTGGTCACGGTCGAGGATGTCGCGGCGGCCTTTGTCTTGATGCGCAGAGCCTGGTCGCTGTGAGGGTAGACACGTCACGTTGAGCAGTGGTCCGTTGATCAGCGCGAAAGAGGATGCGTACTTGTTTGTGATGGTGTTGCCCGAGATGACGATCCCGGACACGGTGACGTCGGAGTCAATCGAGCCCTAGGTATGCTATGAGTTGGAGCAGTGCTCAGCAGGGTTGACGGTAATACTCACGACTGAGATACCGTGGCCGCCAGTGCATGTGTTGCGTTGGAAGACGATGTTGCTGCCCTTGTTGATGGCCAGGCAGTCGTCCTGGTTGTGGATGGTGCTGCGTATGCACACGTGAGCTGGTGTACGAAATTAGACGTCAAAGATAGCCCACGTACCTGTCTTCGATGGTCAAGTCGGTGGTGCTGACATCGAAACCGTCGGTGTTGTGGCCAGCGGCCGCTCCGTCGCTCTTCGAGTTAGGCGCATCTCCCGCGGCTGCATCGCCATAAGTAAGTCTGTCAACCACGCACAACCCAGCAGGAGTGTAAGGAAAACGCACAGTCATCGATCGTCAGCTGCGACATGGTGAGGGGCGCGGGGTTCGAGACGCTGTACACGCGGGCCGGAGAGTTCAAAACCTTCACATTCTGCAGCCGGGGGAAGGTATAAGCTGACAGCTTCTGTGTCTTTAGCGAGGTACTCACCGTGTAAGTGCCCGAGATCTTGATCCTATTTAAAAAGTAGCAGAACTTTGTCAGTGGGGCTTCCTTGCGCTGGCAAGGTCCGACATACTTCATCATCGGTGCCGGCTTGGTGACACCCCCATTGCCACCTTGGCCGTCCTGCGAGAGTAGACGGTCAGTGCTCAATGTCACAGGGCCAAAATGCCGAGACGAGGCCTTACCCAGTATGACGGCCCATTCCCATCGAACGTATGTCCGTTACCGTTGACTGGCACGCGGAAAGGCGTACGTGAGTACCGAGCGAAAACCCCTGCACAGCATCCGGGACCTACATGTGATCGACTTGCCGCTGCAACTGCATTTAGCACCCGCGTAAGACCCGCACGCTGTGTGCGTCCGCTTACCTGACTTGGAAGAGCGGGCCATCCCAGTTCTTGACTGCGAAGGTCACGTCGCCCTCTGCATGGCGCGGCGCGCCAGGAATAGGTGAGCTAAACCGGGCACAGCAACCGGGCGCAGGGCCGCTGTGTACGTACGCATGTTCACGGTGGTGCCGTCCGCGAGGTCGAGGTTGAACGTCTCGCCCGCGGGGACGGTGAACGAGTTGATGTTCACCGTCGTGCACTTGACCGCGGCGGAGACGTCGTCCAGGGACGAGATCGTCCCGGTGCAGTCGCTCGCGGCCGGGGCCGCGAGGATGACGCGCGCGAAGACGAGGAGGGCGGCGAGGCGGACGAAGGCGGGCATTGTCTGGTGTCGTTGGGAGTGGGGTCCTGTACGTTGGAGGGAGCACGCTGTCTCTGCTCTGCGCCGGCCAGCCTTTTAAACCGACGCGCCGGATAAATCTGGGAGGGCGCGGCCGCGCGGCGCTGCAGAGAAGGGGTCGCGCATGATGACCCTGCGGTGTCATGAGATGCTGGAACATTCAGCGGGGAATGCCAGCACATGCACGGCCGGTGAGAAACGCGGGGCAACGGAAATGGACAACAGGATGTCTTCACGGAAGTGCTTCGCAGCGGGCTCTGGACTGGATCTCGGTGCTCCCCGCGGGGTTATGAGTGCCGTTATTCCCTGCGGCCCTCGAGAACGGGAATTTTTAAGCTCGTTGTACCCACGACTGCTCGACAAACACCCGAGCAGCATCTGTTAGAGGATGAGCGACGGGGGAATGGGAAGACTCACATGTTCTTTGCTTGTTAGTCGCGGTACAAGACCCAGGTATCACCTCGTGCCAATTCTTGATGTACAGGTCATCTGTCCAAGGTGGCCGTTGGAGCTCGGAGTTCAGAGATCACTACTTGAAAGTCAGATCGCCCGATCGTCGCTAACCCAGTAATCCATACTAGGCGAACCTGCTTCTCACCTGATTCCCGACACACGCTGGCTTCGGCGGCCTGGTGCATATTGCTATGACAGCATGATGAAAACAGCGTCCCGGGACGGGACCGACTGTGAACCCCTCCATTTCGCTTGATGTTAATGTCGGATATACGGAGGGGTATGCACATGGAGGCCAAGCACCAGCGACCTTCTTAGTCGGCACCGGGTTCCCAAACCACGTCATGGTTACACGCCGTGCATGCGTATCATGGCATGACGTTGCACCCGGCTCGAATTCAACAACTGCCTTTCTTGCACACGCATTCCGCGGGCCGGGCGGCGGGCCGCAGGCCTCCAGACCACGCTGAGAAGCCCCCGAACCGCACCCGGCAGACAGACGTCGCCGCGGGTACGTTCCAACTTTGCACAAGGTACCTTCGTCCTGGCTGGTGCTGCCCCAAAGTGCACCGTTCGCGCGCAGCAGGCTGCTCAAAGGGGGTCGTAGCCTCACACAGCGGTGCCGAGACAGAGCCCTGCTTTTTGCGGACCAATGGGGTTGAGCGTTCGGTGCAAACAGCCCTGGTCAGATGTACTCGGGCTGCGGGACTCACCAGCTCCGTAGCCGCAAATTGAACGCTACCTCTCGGCGATCTCAGGCTGATCATTCTGGCCAAACTTTCGCCGTACCCTGGAAGTGAGCCTCAAGAGTTGTATGACATATTAAAAGATACTACTATATAACTGCTATCAGTGGTGATCAGCATGGTTTACAATGTCATTCCTTTATACCACTTACTTTCAGCGCAGTGAATGTACTATGTAATGACAGTGCGGATACCGCTGCCCAAAGTCTTTGAGGCTCAATGTTTACTTGCAACGATTGTGTGGTGTCGGAGTTTGCCGGAGTGCGACGGTCCCGGCCAATGCCGTGAGGAGGAGTGCCATTAAGCGCCAGGAGTTTGCCTTCATGACCATCCAATGACCATCTCTACAAACGTGGAAAGTCTATCAGACTTGCTCACAAATTTCTCTACATCCTATCAGCATTCAGGGTATTGGCTTCAGTTACAGTGTCGTGGTACATGCTCTACATAAAGTACAGCGACAGGGCGAAGGACAGGTACGCATACATCTACTTCATACAGTTACAAACAAACCCCTCCGCAGTTTCCCTTCTCTCATGCCCAAGTCGTTAACAAGTACACTCCATAATAGTACAGGAATAAGGAATAAAAACGTTCCAAAAAGCCATACCAAAAATCCCCGTTAATCTCTCATCCCCAACAACGAACCTGGCGTGGCCGCCTCGACCGCGCGCGGGAGGAAGCGCTCCTTCGCCAGGCCCATCATCTCGCGCGGAGACAGGACACTAAGCGACCCGGGGAGTACAGGCGGGCTTCGCGAGCTCGACACCGAGCTCGGTGGCTTCGAGCTCATATGGAGCAGCAGAGAGGCCGCCGTCTCGTCCTCCGGTGTCCATGTTGGCGACACGGACGGAGACGCCGACACCGACTTCCGCCCGTGACGCGGGGGCAGCACACCTTGCATCGCGGCAGCAGGTATCGTCAACGGGTGTGCGGGGCCGGGGAGCATCAGCGAAGGCATGCTGGCCAGCGTCGCGGTCGGCCGGAAGCGGCCTGAGGCGGGTGGTGACGGCAGCTGCGCGTTCTGCGGAGAACGCACCGGGGCGGACGAGGACGGCGTGGACATGAAGCTGCTGGGGTCGACGTACGGGTGCGGCAGCCAGGACGCGATGGGCGGAAGACGCGGCGAGGACGTGTTGCGGGACCCGGGAGACTTGGAGCCCGCCATCTGCACAAAGGGCATGGGCGACGGGAGCTCTTCCTCAGCGCCATGCGCGAGCCCCTGCTCGTCGTCCCCAACGTAGGAGTCCTCATCCTCCAGGAGACGATGAGGCCGCTTTGTCTTGGGACCAGCCCTTGTCTCCTCGACCTCCTCGGTATCTTCAGCGTGTTTGCGCTTCGCGACGGGCGTAGCCTGGACCGTCTCCTGCGACGGAGGTTGGTCGGAGGAACGACACTGCGCATACATCGTCCCCTCGAGCGTCTTGACGCGGCTGATCAAGTCCTGCATATACTCCACAGTCTTGACGAGGACGTCGAGCTTGAACTCTTTCTCCTCTGCCTTCCCCTTCCCCTTCCCGCTCTCCTCGGCGGGCTCATCGGTCTGGCTGGGCGATGCGGGAAGGACGCGCGCGCGGTCGTTGACGAGCGTACTCAGCGCCGAAAGCGTCTCATTGATCTTGGTGCGTCGTGCCTTCTCGATCTTGGAGTGGTTCAGCTTCCGGAGCGACTCACGGGCGGTGCGCGACATGGCGCCAGGCTTGCGCCCGCGCCGCTTGGGAGCCGGTGCGGCGTCCCTCCCCGGGTCGTACTCGTCCTCAGAGGCGGAGTCCGACTCGGGAGAGGGCGGGATGTGGTAGTCTCTGTCGGCGGTCGGCTGTTTAGGGAGGATGGGGGGCCGTGGCGGGCGGCGTTGTTGGGAGGGAGCAGCAACGCTTTGCCCGTCGTGATCGCCAGGCTGTTGGCGCTTGGCGCGACGCGGCGGGTTGCAGCTCGCGGCGTAGGTCGTCGTGGGCTCCTTGTGTGCAGACATTGCACTGAGATTCTGATAAGCAGCGTCGGGCGGGGAGGGGGTGGGAGGGCACACGACAAGCGTTTGGGCGGTTGGAGGCATATATAGCGCCGCTTGGGCTGTCCTGGGCGAGCGCAGGGAGCGGGTCCGTGTGCGATCTGCCCCTGCGGACGCCCCCTGGCCGACAAATGGTCGTGTGCGCTGCCATCGCGAAGAAACGTGCGCGTCGCACGACCATCCCCGCGCCCCCTGATTGGCTCGCGCCATGCACGTGTGGCGGTCCCCGTCCCTCCGCGCCCGTTCGGGAAGGTCCAGTCGTCCGAGCAGGCGCGTCTCTGATACCGCGCATGCCTCCCGTCGATGCCACCACAGTCGGCAGCATGCTGTCCTGTGCTGTCGATGGGATGCCATCATCAGCGCCGTCGCCGCCTCAATACCTAGCAATCTCGCCCAGCACCGTGCGTTGCGAGCGCGGTCGCGTGCACCCCCGCGACCTCGCTCGCATCGACGGCGCAGCTAAGAAGGACAGCCCCGGAGCGGTATCACAAACGTGGGAGCCCGTCATGAGAGAGCACAAGTGCGAAACAGGCAGCGGCATCCTTCCAGTTGGAAGACTTGTGCGCTAGGCGCGAGGCCGGCCTCCCTCCGTTCCGCGCTCGAAGCACTCACATGCATTGCTCAAGGTTTCATGCGGGCTTCTCGAGGGTGGTGTGAGGCCGCACAGCAGGTGCCCTCGAGGGGGCGGCTGCCAGACGATAGGGTGGACGAACGTGTTCAACCGGCCCTGCGCGAAGCCTGAGCAACATGCGCGTACGCCGAGAGGGACTCTCAAAGGCTATTATCTCACATGGCTTGATGTCCATGTAGATCTAACTGCAGAAAGTTTGTCCATGATAATCGATAACCACCGACGCGACTTCGGGCTACATCGCGCTATCGCCTCCCGGTGTGCAATCGCTCATACAGACACCAGCGTTTCAAAATATGGAGAGGTCAATGGCTATGGACTATACATATAGATGGTGTGTGTATAATACTATACATCTACGACCTGACCTGAAGAGCTTACCCCAGACAGATGGCAGAGTGCAGCTTTGAGTATCACAAGTCACGTCGATAACTCTATATACAAACGTAAGTGGTAAAACGTCGTGAGAGTCAAACCAAGCCTATCGCCAGAAGCATAGCGCTATAAATATTCTGTCCAGCTCTTGGGCTCACCTCCAGGATACGGCGAAAATCCGAGCAGTATGCCCAGACTAAGATCGCTGAGAGGGAGCGTCTGATTTGTGGTTACAGATCTGGTCAGTGCCACCGCCAGGGCCCAGTGCACGGTGTGGCGCGGCAACGCATCGCAAAGTCGCGCTCCGATACAATAGCAATTTGAAGTCATTTTATGATCATCTAGCATCGAGTGACTGCTTTGCTTAGTACTGCAAGAAGATTCCACTTCACTCGACCAATGTACCTCGGACCGATGGTGTTCCCACAATCACTGCGTGGTATATTGGAGTCGCAGCCTCACAATGAGGACACTATATGCGCTAGTCTGAGCGGGAGTCTAGGTCTATTTCTCCGTCCATCCACCGTGAACTTACACGTTTACCTTCCTTCCACGTAAATCCAGCACAACCGAGCGCAGCACGGTCCCCCGCGGCCTCACAAGCTCTCAAGGAACGCCTTCATGTCCCGGAGCGCAGCGCCGCCCTCCTCCCACTGGTGCGTAATCGCATGCCTGAGCGGGGCGAGCCGCGCGCGCTTCTCCGCGCCGTCCGCGCCATACGCCTTCGCGAGCACCTCGCGCGCCTCCTCCTTGAGCGCCTCGATGGTGCCCTTCGGCGTGCGCCCGTTGCGGAAGATCGGGTGCAGGCCGGCGCCCGTGCGCACCTCGATGAGCTCGTACCCGATCTGCAGCGTCTCGGAGATGTGCACGGCGTTGGTGGGCTGGTCGCCGGTGAACGGCCAGAGGATGCTGTACGGCGGCGGCTGGTCAGGACTCGGCGCGCGCAAGAGCGCAAGAAGGGGGGACGTACAAGGGGACTCCAGCGCAGATGGCCTCGGTGACACCGTTGTGGCCGCCGTGTGCGACGAACCAGCCGGTCGCCTGGCAGGAGAGAGCGTGTCAGTATTGATGACCACGAGCGGTTGTGGGTGATGCGTCGCGTCTTACTGGGTGCTCGAGGATCGTTTGCTGCGGTGACCACGGGGAAAGTACGCCTCTGCCGTACGCTTTGACCTTCTCCTTCACTTCCTCTGGTACGACAGCCATCGGGGACGCATGGCTCAGAATCTGTAATGAGTACGTCAGCCTCGACTGCTACATCATTTGTGAACGCCCCCAGTGCTCACGAAAGGAATATTGAGTTCCATTACGACATCGAGGAACGCCCACACTTTCTCCGGCGTAAGCACAGGCCAGAACATGGACCCGAACGAGATCTGGCAGCCCGGGCATCAGCTCCGTGTGTGGTACGACGAGACGACGTCAGTGTCGACGTACGTAGAGCAAGGACTTCTCGCCATCGGTCTTCAGCGTCTTGTCCAGGAATTCCTGGATCTGGACGCTCTCCTTTGACTGCTGTTTTTCGTTGGCCGTCGCCGTCGCACTCCCCGGAGGAAGCAGGGGGCCACAGACGTATGCCGGACGCCCTGTCTCGGCGTACCACTTCCTCACGGCGGCGACGGCGTCGGGTTCGTATGGCTCAGGGGTGATAATCAGCATCCCATCGCATTCTTCGAGAGTGCTACAATGAATGGAATAGTGAGCGAACATCCGAGATTGATATAGAACTGGAGGACTGACTCGTAGACGTGTGCGAAGACATTTCCCACCAACTCATTGGGGGCGGGGAACTAGTGCCATATTTGAGAGACACTCCTCGAGGTGACTGGTGCACGTGCTTACCTCTTGGGGGTGGTATTCATAATCGTACATTGGCGGCATCGCAGGAATCCGCACAACCTCCCCCTTGGGGACATAGGTATACTGGAGTCCGGGTTAATAATGGAGAGCGACGCCTGGACTCGAACGGAGACATGCCTCTACAGCCACATCGGGGATGGGGCGGCCGGTTCGCTGGGCCTCTGCCTCGATGTCGGCGAGCTGGCTTCCCCGTCCGCCGAGTTTCTTGGGGCCGAAGAGGTAGAACGCGGCGTAGGTCGAGCCGGGCATCCATGAGAAAATCTTGATGGACTTCCCGCTAAGCTTTCTAATGGCGCGAGTGGGATGCACAGCGAAAAACTAATTGGCCACGTGAGATCAGTTCACTGGCTCTACCATATGGTCCGATTTACGCACGTCGATGAGAAGCGCGTCGGGCTTGGGCAGCGGGTCGAGCGTGTTACCCGTCTTCTTGCATACAATCGCTTCCCCGGCGACGAGCTGCAGCCACATGGAGTTGAAGCTGGTGTCGATGGTGCTGAAGTCCAAGCCATTGGTGGCTCCCACAGACGCAACCCTGCCAATCATCGTTTAGTTTCAAGTGTGCGACTCGGGCCCGCGGGGAGCTCATACCTGATGCGTTTTGCGTATTCCTCCTCGCCTTCTACGAAGCTACGAGCAAGTTCTGAGACTGCACGGTCGTAGAACGCATCGGTCGACAGGAAGGTGATGTTGATGTTCTTGAGCTTCACCAGACGTGCACTGAGGTTAATGAGCGGACGCGCATGGCCTGGCAAATCCTGAGCGTCAGCCAAGTCATAGAATAGCGACGCAGAAACCGTACCCCAGGCCTGGTATGGGAAGGCAACGAGATGCTTCGGCGCGGCTGACATGCTAGTTCCTAGTGCTGGTATCTAAAACAAGGTTGGTTGCTTTGGAGGATGGGGAGTCTACCCCACACACTTGGGGTCTATATATACGTTCGTACCACGCAGAAGCAGTATGTACATGCCATCGGGGGTCCCTTCACGCGATCGATGCGGCTATGCGGTTAGTACCGACCTTTCTACAGCGCCCGCACGGATGTACGGCGAACACGCGTGAGCCTTTCGACAAGGCAAGCCAACCATGCTTATGGAACGAGCTTAGTGTTCCTTCTCACCAGGTCATGCATATTTGTCGTGATGCGGTGTACCCGGCACCGTCGCCATTTGACTGTGAGAAGTTGGGGCACACGTCCCGGACGCGAGCTTCCATTGAACACGTACTACAACGGCGAGGTGGACCTCTGTTTCCTAGCGCGGCGTTCGCGCCGTCGCACACGTACAACGCCGGCGTAGACGATGGACGGCGGCAAAGAAGTTCGAAAAATGTGTAATCGCTCGGCGATGGGCGGTTTGTTGGGGCTGCTTGGACCATCCAGAAAGATTGCCTCAGTCATACCCCGATTCACTCTCGGAGATAACCAAGACCTGACAGTGGGCAACCAAAGGTGATGTGGCTTGGCTAGATAGCAGACGAAGCAGTGACAACAGTAGGATCGATATCGCGATCTACTGGTCGCAATCATCGAGGTTACTGACGAATCCGTCGCGGGCCACAATATCGCCACAATATCGTGGCAGCGCCGGTACCACCCGATGCTAACAAGGGCAAATACCATCATCCATACATTGTATTGGTTTCCTAATGAAGAGGCACGGCCCTTGCCGGGTCATGCTATGAGCAGCTCTGCGCAGATCTGTATGTCATCGATCTTTCGGAGAGTCTTCCGCCACACCCTCCCAGCCATGTCTGCCCTCACGCTCACCGTTTCGACTAGCGACGAGACGCAACCTGCGATACGACGACATGCGCGATACTGGCTCGAAGACGGCTCGCTCGTCGTGCGCTCACAGGATCACTTCTACAAAGTCCACCGCACGATGCTGCAGCGACACTCGACAGTCCTCGGCTCATTAAGCCCATCTGCGGCGGCCGATGGGTCGGAGAGCACTGCAAAGACAGTCGACGGGCTGGTTGTCGTGCACATCCCGGACAAGCTGCAGGTGAGGAGCGAGGACTTCGAGGCCCTGCTCGAGCACCTCTACCACGACGCGTGAGTCCTATCGCCGTCGCCGTCGCCAGGCGCAGCGTCGTCGCTCAAGCTCAAGACACGCTCGCGTAGGCCGTTAGACGAGTCTGCGACGTTCCCGCGCGTCGCGTCGGTGCTACGCGCCTCCTCCGCGGAGCAGCTGGACTTCCCCGCGATTCATGCCGTGGCGCGCACGAGGCTCGAGCGGATGTTCCCCACTGGACCTGAACCATCGTTCACCTCGGAACATGCGGAGGAGGCCCTCACGCTCGCGGTTAAACATGATATTCCTTCGGTGGGTGTCGTATATGACTTGTGACGCTGCTACAACGGCTGAACCGTCCTAGATTCGCAAAGCATTGTATTATAGCATCGCGACGCACTCGCACGATCATGACGACGATGCCACAGACTCCGCTGTGCCGCGCCGGTCCCCTCTCTCCCCAGAACTCGCTGCGCGCTGCAACGCGCTGTTAAACGGCCTAATCTCGCACTTTACCCCGATCCTGTTCACTGTCGCTACCGCAAATCACATGGCATGCACAGACGTGTTCGCGGACAAGTGGATGCCGTCGGTCATTCAGCCCGCGCTGGATGAAAACGGGTTGTGCAGGCCTCTGGAGACGTTGGAACAGATCATTGCGATTGACTGGGCAGCGGAGGGACTTTGCGAGGAGTGCGTCCGGGACAAGAGGGAAGAATGGAGAGACGAGCAAAAGGACGTGTGGGCGCGGATAGATGGGTGGCTGAAGTAGTGTTGAGATGCGATTGCAGACGTACAGAATAATGTTGTATTTTCATCCGCGGCCGTGCAACCAGTGAAGACGCCACCATATTATGATCGTGAAAGCTGCTGACATCATCGCGGTCTCATTGTCTCTTCTGGTTTTCGGAATTTGGGCTCAAAAACAATCGCACCTGAGCTGTCCTGCAGTTAACATACGGTCGCGCAGGTCTGAAAGAGGAGCGGGCGCATAGTGAGTGAACGCGAAGAGAGCAGCGGGACGCGCAACGTGCGCGCGCGACGGAAGCGCGATCGCGAGCAACGCGCGCTGGCGCCGAGGACGTGTCGCTGGATTGGGGACGCGCTGGCACGTGTCTCCCCAAAGTACTTTCTACCTCTCCCCACCATGTTCGCGGACGAGCTCAAGACCCTCAGGAGGCTAGGCGTCCGCCATGTTCGTGTTGTCCACTGCTCTCTGGCTGGAGACGTGCTTTGCAGGATACTAAACATGTGTGTATGTCGTCTAGGTCTTGCTCCAGATCCTCAACTTCGTCTCCGTCCTGGCCTCCGGGCTCATGATCTGGAAGGGCTTGGGTCTCATCACGAACACGGAATCACCAATAGTTGTTGTTCTCAGGTGCGTAGCCCATCTGTCGCCACGCGATTCCGACGCACCGAAGAGGGAGTAGGGAGTAATGTTGCTTGCAGTGGCTCCATGGAACCGGCCTTCTACCGCGGTGACCTTCTCTTCCTCACAAACCCCACGGATCAACGCTACCAGACTGGCGACATCACGGTATACAGGGTCCCTGGTGCAGACATCCCCATCGTGCATCGCGTGTTGGAGACGCATGACTTCACCTCGAAGAAGAAGGGGTACGTGCACGTTCTACGATCGCAGTATGGACACGTAATGAATGATCTATGAACTAATGTAACCTGCAGCGCGGTTGCCGCGAGTCCACTGGTACAGAAGCAACTACTACTGACGAAGGGTGACAACAACCACATCGACGACATTGAACTGTACCAGGGTCTCGAATGGCTTGAGCGGAAACATATAGTCGGCAAAGTTAGGGGGTAAGCATTAGATTTATTTCCGCTGCTTGCAGAATTCTGACGCTGTGAATTGACTGTTTGTATAGGTTCTTGCCATATGTCGGCTACGTCACGATTGCCATGGTGAGCACTGGCCTATCGTTTCCCATCCTCATGTGCTAAACCACTCTGTCCCTCCAGAACGATTTCCCGCAGCTCAAGTACGCCTTGCTGGGAGGTCTCGGACTTTTGGCGCTCGTCCAGAGGGAGTAAGGGCAACTCTCCACCTTGTATTATAGATCATACTTTATTATTGGCGGGTTCTGACGCTGTTCTTTTCAACATCCGAGTCCCATGATGGATTTGTCCACAGAACAAACGTGCTCGAGCACCCGGACAAGCCCGTGCTGTTTATCTCTAAAAGTGCGAGAACCACGCGGAATACTTCCTGACCGATTTGGGAACAGGTTCCGCTCAGGCCACTCAACGTTCTTTATGTGCCTTCGAAGGCGTCGTGTCGGCGCTACTGCGCCCACGCTCAGATGCATTTTCGCTCGCTCGTGCGAACCAAACTTTGGACCCGGCCTGCGGCATATCCGTCCCGACAGGCCTCGACGCCTTTTCGTCCCTGTATGCACATACATCCACTCTCAAGTTGTCCTTGGCGACTACATGTGGCGCGAAGAACATGGGGTAGCTGGTCGCCTCGCTTATAAGCCACTTCTACCTACATTGCGGGGTGGAGTTTCGCAAGCTTCCTTCCCATCCCGCCCCACTGGGTCTTTTCCATATCGTGGTCTCTTCAATCTCGCGGGACCAGCGTGAGACGTGTGCTGCGCGTCCCACATACTTGTCGCCATTCGCTCTCGCTCTCTTTCGTCCTTCCTCCCCGCACCTCCAAAGGTCCTGATCGTCGTCCTCCCGCCCAGTAGGTCTCAATTTCGACAGGGCACCGTCCGTTTGGACTCTACATTGACGGGCTCGTGCGCAGACGATGTTGATATACGACGGAGACTCGGACGTCCAGCTCGAGATAGAGAAGGAAGAGCCGCCGTCTTATCTCCCCTCTGTGCATACGGCGGACTTGACGGACTCGGGCGACTCGGAGAAGTACCCCGAGGTCGTTCTTGTGCGGGAGGAGGATAATGCCGTACAGGACGCAAAGTCGAAGGTGGGGCGAGTGCTGCATCGTATCACCGAGCAGTTCTCCCGCTGGGGGTTCGAGGTCAACGGGTCAGTAAATGCTATCATCACAAGTATTCGTGCTACTCACCAGCAGCGATATTGGACAGAATTGATCCTACACCGGCTGATCAACGTACAGACAAGCGTCTGTATCAGTTCTTCTTCGTCTGGTTCTCGGCAAACGCGAACATCTTAACGTGCGTTACTATCAAGCGTTTCCTATCAGGGGCTCTCTTGGGCATGTCCAACTGACATCCATTGAATGATGACCTGCAGGCTCAGCGCGGGAACCGTTGGTCCTGCATATTACAACCTCGGCATCCGTGATTCGTTCTATGTCATCCTAGTCGTTGACCTCGTGTGCGTCCATTGACATCCTCATATGAACCTGCTTATTGAGCATTATAATCCCCATGCAGAACATGCGCTTTCCCGGCCTTCTTGTGAGTGCCTTTCGCGTACTTATTGACGCTAGCTAAAGACAGTGAATAGCGCGACATTTGGGCCCAAACTCGGGACGCGCGCCATGGTGCAAAGTCGATTCTCCTGGGGGTTAGGATAATGGCGTTTCAAAGCTTGGTATGGGCTACTGACCTGATCTATCAAGGTACTACGGGGCCATCATCCCAAGCATCTTGAACGTGCTTTCAATGCAAGGATACCTTCTCGTGAACACCATCATTGGTGGCCAGGTGCTCGCCGAAGCGTCTGAACATCTGAGTGCTACGGTCGGGATCGTCATAATTGCGTGCATATCCCTTTTGGTGAGCATGTTTCTCACCTGTGAGTTGTTCAATGTAAGACTAACCGACGCTGTAGATCACTTTCTGTGGCTGCAAAGTGCTGCATTGGTGCGTACCTACCCAAAACATCACTGCCGGCAAACATGCATGAGGAAATTCACACTGAACGTACAGGTACCAAACCTTGATCTGGATCCCGAATATCATCGCGTTCGTCGTGATGCTTGCCGTCGGGGGCAAGCAAATCGTGAACGCATCGGTACTGGGTCCCAAACCCGTCACGACGGCGATGGTTACATCATTTGGGTCGTCTCTCGCCGCCTCCGTCCTGAGCTGGTCGACCCTCACACCCGACTACGGCGTCTACCACAACAAGAACGCCTCTGCATGGAGAGTCTTCTCTTACACCTACCTTGGCTTCTTTGTCTCCAGCGTGCGTCTCCCAAGCCGTCGAACCCCCCACGAAGAACTAACTAAGTCCGACACAGTTGCCCGCGCACATGCTCGGCGCGGCCTTCGCAGCCACAGCGCTCTTCGTCCCCGCATGGGAAACAGGGCTGGGAGACGGAAACGACGTCGGCGGGATGGTCGCAGCGATCCTCACGCCCACCAAGGGCTTCGGCAAGTTCCTCCTCGTGCTCCTCAGCCTGACCGCCCCCAGCGCGTGCGCGCCCACAATGTACACCGTGTGCACGAGCTTCATGACGATCCACCGGAGGTTCGCGCGCATCCCGCGCTTCGTGATCGCTGTGGTGTCCACCGCCATGTGAGCGCTGCTCTCATCTCTACCGTGTGGCGACGTTCTGACCCTGCTGAAATCGCGCCTCAGTCTGATTCCGATCGCCATAGTCGGCGCCGCCAAGTTCTACAACACATTCGTGGAGATCCTTGGTATGGCCGCTCTCCCTGTCTTCCCTTCTCTGCGTACCCTGTAGTCTGACTTACCACCCCACTACAGCACTCATCGGGTACTGGATCGCGCCCTTCTGCGCAATCGTCCTCACCGAGCACTTCCTCTTCCGCCGCGGCTCCTACAGCCCCGCCTCGTACGCCGTCGCCGCCGCCTGGGACCGCCCGCGGCACCCGAACCTGCCGAGCGGCGCCGCAGCGCTGTGCGCGCTCGCCGCTGCCGTCGCGCTCATCGTGCCGTGCATGCAGCAGGTGTGGTACACCGGCCCACTTGCAAAGCGCGGGACGGGCGACTTGGGCATGCTCGTGGGCTTTGGCATCGCGGTGCCGGTGTATGCGTGTGCGAGGGGGGTGGAGGTGTGGTATCGGGCGCGGAGGGAGGAGGGACGGCACGCGGGTGCGGGCGCGGAGATGGGGACTCTCACGCGAGAGGGGGTGATTGGGAGTGCGTTCGTGCGGTACAGTAGACGGGGATGAGTCGGTTGGAATGTCGCGATGGGCAGCGAGTCACAGGACGTTCCGAAGTTTAACGTTCGACGTTTGAGAGTTGTACTGACCGTTTCAAGGCTGTTTACAATAAGTTGACTTCACAATCTGTATCCATTTGTATTGCTACCCGTATACCATGGTGAGCGCAGGAGAACTAGGCATGCCAACTAGGCATAAGTCTGCTGTTTTGAAAGACTAGTGCCCATCAGGCTATATCCCAGGGACTCCTTCAGATCCAATATGCCGCCCACATCATTGGCGGACACTGACACCAGACAGCCCGGAGTATCCGCAGATGCGCACTCTAACGCAACCCACTAAATCGCCGTTCCCAGGTGCATGCAGCGGGTGGATTCTCAAGGACAAAGACGACTCGCGTTTGCCTGTCCCGGTGCCGGGGGCTCGGACATCCCACTAGCAGACTAGTAGTGACAGTCGTACTTGATATGCCTTGATGAGATCCACAGATCTGACCGACCGCTGCGCATGTCGCGGACGCTCGAAGTCGCCGTGATTGCATTGCACGCGCATGCGCATGCATGTCTACGTGCCTGTCAAGATAAAACGTGAAGCGTGAAGTATCGTAAGTATCTTGATATATAGTCTTGCGCATGAGGCTACCCACGGAAGCAACACGGCGAGACAGCCCGAAGTGTGTAGAAGACATTGTAATATACGGTACTTATCACGGTTTCCAATAAAGTCTCAAGTCGGATGCTAGCGGTGGGCGAACTACGTCACGACCCTGTGTGTAGTCGCGCCGAACGGGTCCCCCAGCTAGAATCAACAGCGATGTTGTTGTGTGATCTGTGGACTATTGTGCCATGCCAGCATAATACAGCATGATACTATAGCAAGGCCTTCTGCTGTACGCCGTTTTTGTTGGACAAGAAATCATGCAACTCTTTGGCTGCACAATTTCATCAGTACCATCCACAGGTATTCGAACAGCCAACTGCCCACTCACCGAGTTCGCCCGGGGCCTCCTGTGTGATCAGATGTCCTGCGGAAAATATCCGTACATGCGACGAGTTCGTGGGGCGCCTCCACACGGTCTTCCTCCTCCTCTCTTGATCACTGTACCATGTCTCGCATCAGTCCCGTCCCCCTCAGCGTAACCTTCGTCGAAACACGCCAAACACTCACTCTCGGGAGAGTTTCCCGGCAACAAGCCAGCGAAGCTCGATGCGCTCGTCCAGCGTGGGCAGAAGCTCGAACACCTCGTACGGCGAGTGATTCTCCGCGAAGCACACAGCCTCATGGAGTCCAGACATCTTCAACTTGACTTGCCCGTCCGAGGTCGCATAGAGACCACATTCCATGTAGATGTCGAGCATTGCCGGATCCCAGGCTTTGAAGAATGGGGACGAGGAGAACTGTTCTAGCGCGCCGGCGCTTCGCACACATGGTTTCAGTATTCATAACACAAGTAGGGGGCATGCCGGGGTAGACGTACCGAGATGACCAGCCATCCCGGCGCTGTACGGCGCCCAGGACATAGCCACGTGTTGCTTCAGTGCTGTAGGTCGGCACATCTGGTACGGGCAGGATCATCGCATCCACCAGAAGGATGCGGGAGAACAGGATGGGGTGGGCGATGGCAGCCCGAACGCTAGCAACGAAGGCGCCCGGTCATTTTAGCGAAACGGATGTAAGACGGGGCTGTACTTACATGGTACAACCTCCGAAAGAGTGGGCGACACAGACCATATTGCGGCCTTGCAGTCCGTTTACGCGGCGAGCGTCCGCTTCGGCATCAGGGAGGCGGTCGAGATGGGTTGGGAGGATAGTGGGCGCCGCTGAGGACGGCAGGTAATGCCAGAGGAAGTTAAGAATATCTCGGGTATTGTCTCGCCAGTCGTCTAAGACGAACGTAGGCTTGTCAGTATGAGTAAAGCTTGAAGAAACAGTTGATACCCTACATATGCCATCCAGCTGACCGCAGTTGAGCAAGGCGGCGTCTCCGTGATTCCTGGCCTCCCACAGCCATATCTCACAAACGGTGTACTTGGCTTCTCTCTCGTATGTTTCGAGAAGGCGTTGCAACACAGGCTCCCATATCTAGAGTGACGTTGATATCTGCTCATGTCGCTAGCAGTACACGAGCATAGCCTCACCTCCTTGGGGAAACCATTCGCGTGAGCGAAGAATAGGGTGATCCCGTTGGCTGCCGTATTACCATCTCCCGACGAGGGCTTCCTAAGATAACGATTCAGGCAGTTCCACATCTCCTTGCGTCCGAGCGGAAGGTGGTCCAGCTCCCCGCGCCATTGTGCCTCCTTGACGGAAAGTATCGCATCCGCTACCTTCTTCACCGACGCCTTGTACTCCTCCTTGTTTGGAGACCATTTAGGCGGTTCAGGAAGGGGGATGTCAGGTGTCGTCTTGGGAGATGCGCAGGGGATTAGATGGGTGGTTAGAGTATACCACGTGTCGAGCAAGGACTTCCTTGGCGGAGAGGGTAGGTTCGGGCGTTCGCCTGAAGCGAACACTTCTGGTTCTATTCGCACGAGTTCCCTGGGGTGACATGTTGAGAACTCGTATGGTTCGGGGGGAGGAAACGTGGGTGCGAAGTCCTTCGTGAAGTCCATGTCGACGCTTCAAGTGCAAGGTGGTGGGAGGAGACGCGAACGTCCATCTAACGCGTTGAACTTGCGGCACAGTGCTAGCCAGCGTTCTTGACATGTGTATTTCACAGGGGTCGGTGTCTGACCACTACAGCCCGCGGCGAGTTGTGCGATTACACATTGTGGCGTTGACTCTGTCCTTATGGAGATGTGGTGTTGAACGTTGAAGAAGTCGAAGGGTTGCGAAACAAATTGCGTTCTGTCCGTACAGCAGGAACTTTGGTTTGTTCTGTCTAGTACAGTGACTGGCATCATTGGTGTACCAAGTTCCAGCTTCCTGAGAGGCTGACCCTCCCAGCACTTTCCAACCCATAGCATCCGGGCCTCCGCCCCAAACTCATTTCGACCCAACGTGCTACTAGGCTACTAGTGGGTGTCGCCATCCACACTCTCAGTCTACTGGCTATTTGCAACGATGTCAATATTTTCATAACGCACTCACATGAAGGTCCCATGAATGTTTCCTTGCCGGGATAGACGAGAGTTAACGTTACAACGTTACCTTCGATCGCGTGGAGGTGGGGTAACGTCAAAAAGTGTACCGCCCTCGCGACGGACGCGAGGGCACGCCTGAGTCCATGACGTACGGAATTCCGGTGTTCTTCTATTCAAAAGGGAACGATTGTCTTCCCTCACTGAACTAGAGGCTGGTTTACGAGCCTAGTGTTCTATCCCATATTGAATCTATCTTCGTCGTTCCCGGTACGGAATGACGGCTGCGATATATATCGTTGTTGTCCGCGCCGGGGCGTAATGAAAGGCTTCCTCACTCGCTGTCGCCGCGCAATTCAACGCCCCTGTCAAGACGCAAGACTCAAGCTCGAGAGAAGCACGTCAAGTGTTGCCATCCGAAAAAGCCGCGGCGCATGCGGCGTGATGAGGCGGCGCGAAGCGTGCAGACGCCATGAAGACACCGGGTTCGGGCTCGGGCTCTTGAGAACCGGGCGCAGCGGAATCTATCACGATCTCGAGAAGGTGCCACGTCCGGCGACGTCGATAGATGGGCGTGCGCATCTTGGGGGGCTTCCGACTCCTGCCACAGTCCCCTGATTTGGGCGCGAGTTGCTGCTTGCGCTCCAGGGCCATGCTGGTGGGGCATCGACATCGCTTTTGGCTGGTCTGGACGGTGTACTGCACGGCGCCCCATGGTCAGCGTGGGAGCACATAATAAAACTACTTTCTGCGTCAACTGCCACTTCGAGCGCCATCGCCACCGTTGACATCCATATGGACAGGGCCCGGCGGCAGCTCGACGCCATTGTGCGAAAGCATGGCGCAGGTACATCATGGTCGTTGGCACTAGCACCGTAACTGTGTGGGGGTCCCGGGCTGCGCGGCGTGCGGTGTTCCGGCGGCATGGGCTGTCAGTGCCTAAAGTGCAACAGCTGGAGAGAGTTAGAGTCGTGAACGGCGGATACGGACATGACATGCGTACGTACGTGCGCGCTGCGCACTTGGAGGCCGTGTCCCGGGAGCCACGCACAGAGCCTATCACTGATCATTGGTCACCGTAGGGCCCTAAGGGCATCTGCATCAGAGCTGAGGCGCTATCGTCACTGCGAACTTGGGCGGAAAACTGCACCTGAAGTCACCGTGGTACGCACGATGTTGTCCAGTCCCCAATCAAGGCCCGCACTCCTTAGTCTCCCCTCGTGTTCGAGTATCATTCAGCCGCGCTCTGGGCAGCACGACACGCACAAACGACCCAACGAAGTGCCTGTATCATGTCCTCTCGCTATCATGCCCCTTCCCGTTTCCGTGTTCCATGGCCAGATGACTATTGTTGCCGCAACGGTCGACCTGGACCAGCTGCGCCGGGCGGCCGTCCGCAATTGGTATTGCGCACGATCACCCGCGCACGCCCTGGTACACGTTACGGCAGTCGGACAAGGTTGGACGCCAGCTGTGGGCGCGGTGGGAGCGACGCGCAGCGCGGCGTCCGCCTCGTCGCAGCCGAGCTCGCGATGTCGTTATGCACAGGGTCATCGTTTAGATACCGAGCCAGACGTGCCGCGCAGGAAGGCAGGAAGAGCGAACTCGCGCTCGGAGGCGCATGAAGGAAGGGGGACCGGGTGCGGGAGGCCGCCACGCGGAGTTGGAAGTGCGTATGATGGCCGGCGAGGGGCTCATCACAGTGATCGGTAATCCTCGGGCACGCGGCGCGAGTGCATGGTGCGTTTGGGTCTTGTACTTCGGAATCGGAGTCTGAGAACGTTCGCGGTGGGGATGTTGCAGTGTCTGGATTAGCAGTTGTATGTGCATATACCGCTCTATGCCACTGCGGCACTCCTCCAAGCGGTATTGGAATTTGGAATTTCGCACTGATGGTTAGCAGTTTCGGTGGCGTGCTTAGACTGTAACTACTGGCCTGGCTCGCGGCTGCAATCGTGCGGCTAACGGTGCTGTTTGAGATTGCGCTGACGCTCAAACTAGCACGCTGGGGTTGAAAACGGCATGGCGGCAGCAATCGGCACCGGTCGGCAAGAGATAGCCCACCAGTCTATATCGTGTGCGCTACATGCCCGGGCTAAACGGAGCTGAAAGACACAAGTAGGATAGGAGGCACACAAGACATACCGCGTGGGGGTCAAAATGTACGCCGCCTCAGGCGAGACGACATCTGACGACATGCCTTGTTGTTTCGCACAACAAGGCTCCGGTGAACTATCGGGGGGATGACAGCTTGCGTTAGGTTGTGGTGCGCGCCCGGGCTTAAGGAACAGTTTCGCCACTCTGCCGGCGGCGGGATGATTGTTGGATGATGGAGGCCGACAGGACGCAGGCAGGGTGCCTAGGCAATGTCCTCGGTCGGACGGAGTTTACTGAAGAGGGGGGTCAAGAGCGGGGAAGAGCTGGGGAAACGGGAGGCGGCCGGGTCGAGCGCCGAGGAGGGAGAGCGGAAGAGAAGCAGACTAGAAGGGAATGAGGAGCCCTGTGGAGAGATGCCGCCGGGCCAGACGCGTCTATCGCGCGCGCCGTGCACGTTCTTCCCATGGTCGCTGCGCGATGGGTATTTGCGGTGGGAAGGCTGCGAGCGGATGCACGGTGCGCTGCCATGCGTCGGGCCACGGAAGACAAAAGTCTATCACAGGCACCGTTTCGTCGCGCGGAGAAAGTACGGGTGATGGTGACGTCGCGGACATGCGATCCATGTCGTGTGTGCGCGCGAGGAGGCGGGAAGCTTCGAACGGCGGGACGGAGCCAGCGGGCGCCACCATTGGGGGAGACGTGAGATCGAGTGGCGGGGATTCCGGGCAGAGACATGTGTGCATGACGGCCCGATGACTCTCTCCTTCTGCGGGCGGCGAGTAGCCGCGTGGCAGCCCCCGCACATTGTCGGCCAGAAGACATCCAGCGCATCCGCCCGTATACGGCAGCACAATCTGCGCTGGTGTCCATGTCATAGGCAGGTGATCGCGGGTCCTCTTCCCAGATCTGACTTACGGTATTTCATACGCAGTCATCCGCTACTTCTCGCTGGCGGCATCGGTCCGGCTGCAAGATAGTACGGGGCGCTATCCGAGCAGCTGATGATGCGCCTCCGTCCCGACATGCGACCACCGATAGGGTACGTTGAGGGTACTGGAGTCCACCTGTTGACATATAGGAGTGGATGGAGTACTGCGGCAAATGAGCAGACATACACGGCCACATACCTCGCAGGCCGATAGAGTTCGGCCCCATCGACTCACTCACAACATGGGGTGTGTCAGTTCAAGCTGCCTTGTCCCGGGACGGGCGCAGTGAAATTTGCCCAAAGCGGGCAAGTGCGCTGGTGCTGAGTTCCTGGAGACGTGCCGTGCAATCAATGTCGTGCCGAACGCTGGATGGCTCGCTGTCGGTCGCTGGCCCGCTGGAGCAGAAGGCAGGTGCAGTGATAAATTCGCGTGGATATCGAACCAAAACACGGCCGCCTGGAGAAGGCGGCGGTGGGGGTGGACGCTGGAGAAGGAGGCGGCTGAGGACTGCGACAGACCCCGGGGACTGTCCTAATTATATGGCACGATCGGGCTCGAGGGTGGCGGTGACGCGGGTCCTGATCAGGTTCATGAGATCGGCTAGCAATGGCTGGACGCGTTTCCCGCGCCGCCCAGCCTCCTCCTCCCTCCTCCTCCATCATTTCCCCCGCATTGTGCTCCTGGCCTCTCTGGCTGGCTCGTCTTCACGTCTTCTGTCTGCTCGTGGAACGGCCGACTCGCCATGGAGGGGACACCTGGTCTAGACATTGACTCCGCCGTCACCCATCCCAGCACCCCGACCGGGTCTGCAATGTCGTACGCGCCCGCAGCGTCATCCTCCTCTATGCACAATGACCACGGCTGCGAGCCCTCTTCAAGTAGTGCGGGCACAGCCCAACCGTCCTCGTCTCACCAGAAGGGCTCCAACGGACCGTGCGTACCCGGTCTTCGCGCACTTGCGGTATCTCTACCACAACATCTGAATATTGCCCCTTAGACATATTCGTTCCCGCATCACAGTGGTGTGCGCAGAGGTGAGATATGCCTTCTATGTTGACTGCGTCGAATCCAACGGAGATTTTCGGGGCATATGCTGACCCATTCCTCTCAGTGCAAACGGCTCAAACTCAAATGCGACCGCCGTACGCCCTGCAGTTCGTGTCTTAAGCGCGATACGGTGCAGCGCTGTGTCTACTCGCAAGCCGCGGCGGAGAAAGTGTAAGTGGTTTTCCATCCGTGTCCCGGCTCCAGTATCGTTTACACTTGACCCAGGGACGTGCAAACGCTTCACAACCGAATAATCGAGATCGAGCGATTCATTGCTCAACTGCAGTCGACGTCACCGTCCACCACCGTCTCTGCTGCCCTGGCAGGCTTACCCTCTCTTCGCCAGCCGTCTGTCGCCAGTCCAAGTAGGGCCCGCGCTCGTTCTGCTCAGAGTCTGGTGGCTGGCCTGCCATGTAACGATCGGGCCCTCTTAGCTCAGGGCTCCTCTGGCAGTTCGGTTGTCATCAACATGGAGGATGTTGTCAGCCTCTGGCTCAACGAACTTGAGGAGGATTTCAGCGAGGCAAAGATCGCTCGTCAAGACCCTCACTCTAGTCTAATGCGGCCTTCTACATCTGGTGTGAGCGTCAAACTCGAGCCGACAGCTGTCTCAATACCTCCCTCTGCCTCATTCTCGAGCCAAGTCATCCCTCCCGCTAGCAGCCTGCGCACATTACATCCGCCTGCCCCATATGACGTCTTCCTACCCCCACCCTCCGCTGGTCCTTCCGCTGTGCCCCAAGTCACGGCAGCACTAGTCGCTTACCTCCCCGCAGAACCCGAGCGCTCCCGTTATCTCAAAGCGTTCCGGGAGACGATGCTTCTCCACCCCTGCTTCAACCTCCCAAATTTCGAGCAGCGCATAGCCGCGATATTCGCTTGGGCCGAAGGCGGTACTGTATCTCTCAACGCCGGGCCCATGAGCAAGGCGGAGCTCGCGCGCGATATCTTCTTCCCCTCGGCGAAGCCCAACGGCAGTAGCAAGAAGGACCAAAGTCGAGGGTCCGGGCCCCCACCGGGCTCAGGTGGTGCAAGTCGACACGCGCCGAAACCCACGCTCAGCTTCTTCGCAGCAGCGAGCGCGGCCTTTGCGTTGGGGGCCCTAGTCGCCCGGGACGAGCCGCCGGAAAACTCGGATCCATCACCGCCGGCGGTGCCGCCTTCACCGACCGACTCCGCGGGAGCGTCGGCGACGTTGTTTGCGCTCTCGGAACAGGCACTGCAGCTGTCTGAAAAGACCGCTGCGTATGATCCCGATTCCGTAATTTCGATGATCCTACAGGTGCTGTTCATGTTGCATGAGGGCCAGATGAGCGTGGCGCAGAATGTGTTCCCTTTGGTCAGTGATGTTGTTTGCGATCAGTGTTAATTTGCGCTCACAGTTGTGCAGGTCGGCAAAATGGTTAACGTGGCTCGTCTCATGGGTCTGGCCATCGACCCCGACGAGTTCCCAGGGACATACAACCTTTTCGAAGCGGAGACGCGCAGAAGGCTCTGGTGGGACGTGTTCTACTACGACCTGTAAGTTGCTGATACGTCTCGCGCGTTGCGTGCTCACCTCTTCTGGGCAGCTTCGTTGCCGATTGCATGGGCCACCCCCCGCTGATCGCGGATAACACGCACACAACGCGGCTTCCGGCGGACGTCGATGAGGAGAAATTCACGCCCTCGTCCACTTCTTTGCCTATTCCGGAGGGCGCGGACAGCGACACGTCGTCAACATATTTCAGTCTGAAGTGCAGGTAATGCTTACATACATCCTATTAGGTACCTAGTCTGACTCTCGACCCAGACTTGCGCAGCTCGTCAAGAATGTCAAGAAGCAGACGTTCAAAGACCCTCTGAACGAAGGGGACGCCGATCAGTCTATTGACTCGGCCGGTGCCTTTGAGGGTGATGTGAACGTCTTCCTCCAAGAGCTGCCCGCAGGCTTCCGTCTTGAGCTCGCGCAAGACATGTCCAAGGCTCTCCCGGCGCCTACTGGTTCGCCCTTCCGCCTCGCGCAGAAATGCGAACTGGCAATCCTCGCCCACCGCGTCGTCATGAAGCTGTATCTCCCCTTCCTCAAGGACGCGGTGGCTGCAAACCGCCCCGCACACCAAGCCGTGCTCGGCACGATCACCGCCGCGCACAATATCGTGTACGCCGCGCGTATGCTGCACTCCGTCTGGGGTCGCGCGCGGCCTGCCGTGTTTGACTTCTACGACTTTGGGCGGACGCTGTTCGACGCGGCCGTCGTGTGCGCCCACGCCGTCATCCAGGAGCCCAGCAGCATCCTTGCGAACGAGGGCATGAAGAGCGTCGTGTGCGCGCTTGACGTCCTCAAGACGCTCGCTCCCGTTCGCCAGGGCGTCGAGGGCGCGCGCAGCGACAGGAGCAGCAGCGAGGCCGTGCGCATCGTCGAAGCGCTGAAACGTAAAGCGGAACTCGCGCGTGGTGGGGACAGCCCGGCGGGCGGTGCATCGGCAGGCACGAAGAGGAAGCACGCAGAGGTCGAGCCCGAGCCACTCCTCGCGTCGGCGGGCTTCCAGCTGCCGTTCGTCGGCGCGTCCGTCAGCTCGGCGAAGCCTGAACGACACCGCGCCACTGGCACCGGCTCTGGGGCGGCGGCGTCGTCGTCCTCGCGACCGGCGCCCGCGCCACCGAAGGAGCCCGCAGTGAATGGCGCGGAGGCGAAGTCGAAGGCGGAGGGCAAGAAGGTGACGAAGGACAAGGAGAAGAGCAAGGACCGCAGCGCGCAGAAGGTGTACGACGGGCCGCTCCGGGTCCGGCCCATGACGGGGCAGCCTGCGCCGCGGCGGCCGCGCACCGCGTCGGTCTCGACTACCGCGGGGGCGACCCCTGCGCCGACTTCGCGCGCGGCACCCCCGCCTCCATCCCCGCTCACGACGACGGCCATACAGCCGACGTTGGTGGGCGGCTCGTCGCGCGCGTCGGTCTCCGTCCCGGAGTCGCCGGCGGTGTCTACTCCGTTCGAGAGCTACCCGCCGCCACCCTCTGCCGCCCCGTCGAGTGCGGTGCAGGAGTCGATGCAGCAGCAGCCGCAAGAGGATTACAACATGCAATACAGCAGCGGCGACGACAGCATCGTCGACGACCGGAGGTACAGCGTCCACAGCAGCTACGACTCGCCTCAGTCCGCCGCGATGTATGAGCCACAGCAACAGCAGCAGCAGCCTCAGCAGAGCCGGTATGCGCAACCGAGCTCGTCCGCGTACCCGCCGCCGCCGCCAAGCGGGCAACAAGGGTACTACATGTCGTACCCTTCGCCAGCCGGGCCGTACGACGGCACAATGCCGATGAACATGGGCCCACCGGGGCCGCTTGATCCAGCGGTCCCGGGTGGGGGTATTGCGCCTGCGATGACGACCATGCCGCTCGTTCACGAGCAGCACCAGCAACAACACCAGCAGCAGCAGCACTATATGCCGCAGCAGGACAGGTCCCACCATCCCTCCTACGCGCACCCGTCGCACCCGCATCCACACCCGCACCCGCATATGGCGGAACAGGGGCGACACGAGTACGGCCCGTCCCAGCCCCCGCCCCCGCCGGGGCCGCACGGACACGCGCCGATACACGCGCCGCCGCACATCCAGGGATGGCCCCATCAAGGAGACCCCGGCGGAGCGGCGCCTGGGGCAGACATGTGGAACGAGTACAACAAGTTCTATGGAGGGATGGCCGGCTGATTGGCCGGTTGGGTTTTTGTACGGGATATTTATCACTCTATATTCGCTCATCACTCTATCTCTTTATATCCATCTCTGTGCTTGTGCCAGTACTATGCCCTGCCCTCATGCCCTGCTCTGTTTTTGCTTTGCTCTGCGAGTCGATTTGGGTTTTTCACTCTACTTCACTCCTTTCCCCTCCTCTCTCCGTCTCTCACTCTTCTGTCTCATCTCACTCTCTCGCTGCTCCCCTCCCTCGCGCGCACTGCTCTCGTCACGCGTATCATGACCCATGCATCATCCTCCCTCGAACTATCCCGCAGGTAGGCCTGCACAAAACCACTCCTCCGGCGTGCCAGCGCGTCTGCGTCCATCTTTCTTCTTTCATACTTCCACCCGCCCCTTCCTGAGTGACGCGTTAGATCCACGCCCCCGCGCACCACATCTCCCTGCCCTTTCGAGCTCACATTCGTTCACCGGAGAGTCCGATCTGTCTGCGATGTACCCCACTACTATAGATCCCGCCACGCCTCCCCGCGCGCGGTCCTTGTCTTCTATTCTACCACCGCCTATGCTTCCCCTACCCCTCACCTCATATCTGACTCCTGGATTCTGTTACGGTGTATCTGTACCCCCTTTTGTCTCTCCCTGGTTGGTGTACTACGCGGTGTAGATACCCGCCCGCTGGTCAATGATTAGACTGCTGGGGGATTATAGCTTGATTGTGGCTTCTGTCGAGCTGGGAGAGGCTTGCTGATTGGTAGGTGTAAGTGTTAAGTGAAGCAGACGGTGCTGGGTGTATGTCAAGGACCCAAGGTAATCAATCTTGCATGAAGTCGTTGAGACGATTCCTGCCATGAGCAGTCGTTGGTGTGTAGACGGCTAGGTATCCGCGTACGTTGCTACTCAAGCGGTGGCGGACAATGACCTTGAGCCCAATGCCTTGGAATCTCAGCGAGCCGCAAGGAACCTTAAACCCATAGTTGATTGTCAACGCTAGTAGTACATCCCAGGAAAACATCGCAGTCCCTCTGACTAGGAGAGAGGCCACGTCCTATATCACGCAACTTCATAAAAACGCCCGCTCTCTGTGGAACCTGTGGATGTGGCTCGTTAGCTGCAGCTATCAGATTTAATGCCGCAATTCTGAAACGTACGTTGATACTCTATCTGAATATCAACCTGCTTAAGAAGAGGCCAACTGCACGACCACGCAGTTTCCGAAGCCCCCCGCAGTGGTGAAGGAAACAAGGCACTTGTCAGCGGTAGCGCCACCGCTGCACACGGTGCCCGCCGGCAGCTGCACGACCAGCGGTTGGGAGCCCACGACGGTCGGGCTCTGAGCAGACGGTCAGCAAAGAATTCCGGCTGCTAACACGGGGTAGGATGTCTGACCAAATCGCCGTTCGTGAGGACAGTAGCTTTGGGAGCCTCGGTGAAATTCCCCTGCGCATTATCGCTAACGAGCGCAGTATCGATTTGGCGCGATCCGTCGACACCGCTGTGAAAGCAACATGCATTGGACACAGATCACGCATAGCGGCACGGGCATGCTGAGGTACGAACCCGTTAAAGTCCGTGATGTTGGCGTTGAAGATGCCGGTCGCCGGGTCAGCGATGGTGAACGGCGAGCTGTCGAGGCTTTGGGCGATGTTGACGGTTCCGCACTCGCTGGATGCAGAGGGGCGCTGGACGTCCGCACGCACAGCGGCGCCGGTGACGCCGAGGGCTGGGGTAATAATCGCATGCGCGTTGGCGAGGCCGAGGCAAAGCGCGACCGTAGCGATGAGGCTATTGGAGAACATAGCTGTGATTTGGGGCTGGTGAGGAGAGATGAGTGGAAAGGACGTTGGATTGGTGATGGGGGGCCTCACACAGCTGCTCGTCCGTATTTAAGGGCGCGTAGCGGTCACCAATATTGGAGGTTTGGCATGTTACATACCACTCCATTGGGAGCGACACAGAAAAAGCTTTCTGGTGGTTACTACGGCCAGTCGCTTGTGCCGTACACCCGCCGGAAGACCCACCACGGCGAGGTGTCGATCCAAAACCAACGACGCACTCATGGGATGGGGAAAGACTCACGAGCGCGCGAGTCTCGGTCCTAAATGTGGGCGCCGCTAGCTGTTCATCTTTGGTGGTCGCCTGCGCGCGCATGGCGGTCGTGGTACCTACTCAATGTACGATCGACAGCCGGCAAAGGGGAACGCTCACGGGTCCATGACAGGAAGGTTCGTAGCCGACACGTAGGTGTCAACACCGGTCTTCTGTGGACACACATCCGAGCTATTCATGCCTGGCAAGTATTTTGGTTCAATGAGACGTTAATCTGATACGTAGGGACAGACTCACCTTCCTGATCACCACACCATGCTGTGCCGCCGCTAAACCTCAGGTTACGAAGACGTAGAAGTTGTTCAGTCAGGACCATAATTGCTGCGTGCCAGTAGATGAGAGCTTCTAAAGCTCGACCGTCCACCCCAGCATACGGTAATCTCGAGATGACAGCACCTTGTCCATGGGAGCATACCTGAGGAGTAGTTGGACCGAGACACAACAGCTCGGTGCGGCATTCAAAGAAGCATGGGGTGATGCACCGTGCCCATGAATAGTAGCTACCGGGCTAGTGGTTCCTTCGGCGATGATAACACCCGCGTCCGCACAGAATTGGCGTGGCGCCGCTGAAGACAGTCAACGGAGAATGACACAATTGAAGAACACCATGCTTGAAACCAACATAGTTTATTAGCGAATGCCAATCTTGAGGCCTGAGGCGCCAGACCTGTCCTTTTGTTGACAACTATGGTCGATACACGTGTGTGTCATCAATGGTCGAGCTCCCCCGAAGTGGCTTGGGAATCGATGTCGCTGAGGCTGAAGACATTAAGGCTCCCAGAAATATTCTGTGCGAAGAAGAACCTGTCAAAGCCTAGAATGTACCCCGCTCTGCCCGAGTCGCGGGCAATTGAGCGATTGCTGTATACACGTGTGTACTAGGAACCGCATGCTGCGTCTCCTTGCAAATTTTCACTCACCTTCCATGCCAGTCGTCCAATTTAGCCAGTGCGCGCACCGCGCTAACAACGGCTAGGATCTTAACACGCTGAAGATAGCGCAGAGTTCAGTACATCGGCGAGCACTATAATTGGTACGACATCCAGGACTAGACTTGCGGAGTGAACATCGTCAGGGCCTGGGGTATCTTATCTGATTACTCACCAGCACAGAGGGCACATAGAACTTCGGAGCAATATCGGCATAGAATGACAGACATTGGACTGGACGTGTCTCTAGAGAGGCCCGAGCGACGGATTTGAGCGATGGTCGCCGCGATCCCAGGTCAAGCGACATTCGCGCGATCCCAGGATACCACTGCGTATCGAGCTCCGCGTTCATGTGAGGCAAATCAGCCGAACCCGAGGCTCCGTTCTAGCCATAGTACTGGTAAGGCTCCCACCGACAGCGATTGCCGTTGGCCAGCGTTCACTACAAACGCTTTGCCCTACGACTGAGATCAGTTTACTCTGTGAGCCAAAGACAGAGATAGTGAGAAGTTCCTATATGATCGTGATGCGAATGTCTCCCGTCCGCAGAATGGATTGGCACATCGTAAGGCCGCTTGGCCCATAGGGGAGACGCGCTCGGAGGAAATGTCGCTGTGTTCGCTAGCGCAGCAAGGGGGGTTTCCAGGGAGGACCGCTGGACAACTCTCATACCGTCTTGGTGGTATCTTGGAGAGAGATGAGGGGCCCGGGGTTCCGACTCGCGCGAGGCTGTCTCCATGACAAGTGTAGTCAGCACAAAGTCCGCACCCAGGGTCGAACCGTGTCGGTGTACTCGTATTCGCTGCTTTTCTTGGGGACAAGGGGAGCGGGTCTATGTTTGCCTGGCGATTCGCCAGTGCCAGAATGGTAGACTGCTAGAACGGCCTATGAGTCGTGGCGGGCGCCGACTCGGCTCCGGTATGGGATTCACAAAGAGGTGCAACTGCTGCGGCAAAAGATGCGATGCATGTTACGTGAATGACGGATGGGAAGCTTTCGGGACGCGTCGCCATTAGCTTCGTGCGCGGTACTATGATTAGCTATCGTAAAAAGTTGCAGTCACATTCAAAGCGCCTGAATAACCAGCTCTCCTCGACTCGTAAAGAGACAATCAACGAGGAGTTGAGGAACGGCAGGGAAGGGCGTCTGCAATCCGAAAGACAGGATTGTGCTATAGGTCAGATCAGCTGCGATGTCTTGGACATTGTCCAAGTAGATGTTCAAAATAGATATCAGTATGGAGACAATAAGAGACATACGACTGAATAGTTTCTCGAGTCACGAACAAGCGATACGAAAATGTATGTCCAACCCAACTCTGTGAGTTAAGGTCTCTGTAACAGACCTGGAACATGTAGAAAGAGCGACATGTCAGTTACAAATGTAGGTTCTGAAGGCAATCATACCTGATCCACTTCAATAAGCACTGCGAGGAGATAGAGAAGCGGGAAGTCAGTGTGTTGTGAACAATGAACATGAACGAACTTGACATGGAGCACTTGAGCGCTCAGTGAGCACGCGCGAATGGCTTGTTGAAGCGCCCATGAATAAAGTGTCCTAGTGATCGCCTGGTACCAGTATTGTAGCCTTGTTACTAACAGTACTTAAGTAATGTGAACCGCCACTGCGCGGCAACCGTGAGGGCCGACTTCGAACTCATGAGTGAGTACTTGTGCGCCTTCAACGTACCCACCACCGACGTGACGGCCACATTTTCGAATAGCCAGCCGATATATGGTGCGTCCTCGCCGAGAATATAGAGGTATAGGCTGATGGTAGGCTTCTAGCTGAGCTGTGATACCAATGACACGATGAATCGCATAGTCTTCTGGCCTTCGGACCTCCCGCCTCATAGTGAAGGAATTTGTTTTGGCTGGAGACAGCCGTTGCTTGTCGTGATTGGCGTATTGCCGCTCCTACAGGAATCCGTGCGTATATACCTATAGGAGGATGCGCAACCAAGTGATCATATTTGGCCTCGACAGGACCGAGCAGTTCATGAGCAGCGATGCAGGGATGCCATAGCTTCTGCTATCGCTCAGCCACACTGGGCCCAGATTCAGAAGTTGCTTTCGCGAAGCCCCGCTGTACTTGGCTACTATGAGGCCGCCGCTTCCACTGAAAGGCACCCAAAGCTCCGATTGAATGGTGCTTTGCCTGGCGAATGTATGCATATGTCGCTTCAGTTGATGATGCATACCACTTAACCTTGAGCACTCCAGCTGAATTCGAGCTCATATTATATCAACGTCACAGGCGTCAGTCGATGCGATCCTACACCTTTGACTTCAGTGAGCTCGACATACTACCCTCACAGGAGGTGGCGAAGGCGCAGCTGCCGATAGCTGTGAAGAATGCGACTGCCGCCCTAGAGGCGGATTTCACTCGCTCGGCGTCGCCTCATAACAGTACGTTGGACGATGAAGTTCTTCTCCAGGTGAACAAACTGTCAGAGCGTGTCCTCGAAATTTGTCTGATTCTTACCTTCTAGATCAACTTCGCACAACTGTTCGCGGATATCGTCCAAGAACGGCTGAGGCCTGTGGGCTTGGCTGCGAATGCCGAACCCTTTGCCTCTCGAGAAAGCCACCGTAGACCATACGCGGCAGTACCACAGCTTTCAAATGCGTGGCACCTTCTCCAGAAGTTCCTTTCACTCAGAAACATATCGACCACTGGTTTGTACATATTCCATGCCATCGTCTTCCGTACTAATTAATCGTAGTGGACCAGCTTGATGTCAGGCTAGAGCAAGGTGCCTATGTTGTAGGCGAACTTCCACAAGTATACCACAACAAAGCACGCACGGTGGTGTCCATATCCAGATACATCAAGTATGTTACCTCATCGACTCCCCCAATCCGTGTCATTAAACTATCGACTCAGGTTCCATAACTGCGTGTGGCTCATCTTGAACGATGTAATCATTGGCGTCGCCTTCGGCTCTTTCTTATGCGAAAACCAGCATGTCTTGGCACGAATACTGGACGATGTCTTGCAGGTGAATAGATTCTGTCCGTTCGAGCTTATGACTGTGATATCGCTAATAACGGAACTGAAGAATAATCTAGTTGCACGCATGGAGCTTGCGTTGTTGTGGTTGAACAGCTGGCCGGCGGGACTGAAACTCAACACCGAGCTCAGCCAATTCTATTGTCACACGCTCGTTGGCGTGGTGTCTGCATGGGGATGTAAGCCAAGCATATTTCAAACGTGATGTTGGTCGTTGAACATGATGTTATTCGCTCAGGGCTGCTTGCGCGAGTCGCGCCGTACTTTCCTGCGTTCGTCTGGCTCATCGGTGTCAGCGGGTGCTGCGGCATGACTATGATCGTCTCTTTGCTGTCGGATGCGTTGAGCGTGCTGACTTTGCACCTGTATGCGTGCTACTACATCTCTGCCACTGTGTTCAGCCACCAGCTGAGTCTCGCAGGCTCGTTGTGGAACCTCTTCCGAGGTATGTTTCACACAATATACTTACTGGAGATCGGCTGAGCAGTACCCCAAAGGCAAACGACACAATGTTCTACGGAATCGCATCGATAGCTGGGACTACGATCTAGACCAGCTCCTTCTCGGGACCATTCTGTTCACTCTACTCGCCTTTCTATACCCTACTGTGCTGACGTACTATGCCTTGTTTGCCACCGTGAGTATATGTCCGACTCCCCTTCATATCAACTTAACTAGACTTACGCGACCGGTCAGGCACGCCTTGCAATCATGATGATTCATGCCATCTTCGACACTGTGACCGCACTTCTCAACCACTTCCCGCTCTTTGCGCTACTGCTCCGCGTCAAGGACCCTCTTCGCCTCCCGGGTAGGTGGTACCTTGTTATCCCTAAAAAAACCAATTTTCATTGTATTCTCACTGTAGGTGGCGTGTGTATACAACGATCCCGCGCAGGGCCTCTCGTCCTCACCGTGAGCCCCAGTATACCGCGTTTGTGCGCACGTCGATGTTACTGACCCAATTCACGGTTATACAGAGCCAAACCGCCCCTCTGTCGTCCATCTTCAGACACTATGGTACGAACATTTCACGCCCATGATTCAGCCGGTCCGACCTCTAGAGCCTCGATGCTGACACTTGCTTAGCACACCTCGTCGGCCGTCTGGCGGCGCATTACCACCCGCTGCGCATGCTCCGCCAATTAGCCTCCGGACGTCTGATCACTCCCATACCCCGCTCCACGATCCGCTACAATATGATTCCCATCAAGGTTCAGAACAGCGACCCCGGTGTACCTAACATGTAGACTTCGTGGCATATGTTGACATACTGTAACCGAGTGGCAACTACGTAGTATTATATCCAAACGCGTACATACATCGCGTGGCTAGTGTGCGGATAGTTTCTCTAAACTATAAGCTCCACCCTGCTCGAATAGATCGTTCCTATATGTATGATATGCATCCCACCCGTCTAACATTTCGGAGCAGCAAACGGCCCATAGCCGCGACAGGCCTCGAAGGTTCACTCGTTCAGAGCTTCGCAGACGGCTTCGCCACAAGCGCCTTGGTCTTGTCCCGCAACACCCTGCGCAAGATCTTGCCGCTCGGGCTCTTGGGAATCGCCTCGATGAAGATGACGCCGCCCGCGAGCCACTTGAACTTTGACTTCGTCGCCGAGACGTGCTGCGGGGTGAAACAGGAACTCAGTCAGCTCTCCTCTGGGGTACATGCGTTGCGCGACTGGCGGACAGCTTTAAAAGGCGATACCCACCTTCTGGAGACGCTCCTTGACCTCGTTCGCGAGCGCGGGCTTCGCCGCGACTTCCGCAGCGACAGCGGGCTTGAGGGCGACGTATGCGAGCGGCACCTCCCCGGCGAAGAGGTCGGGGATGCCGATGACCGCGACGTCCGCGACGTCGGGATGGCCGAGGAGGTGGCCCTCGAGCTCCGATGGGGCGACTTGGTTGCCCTTCACCTTGATGAGTTCCTGATGACATTTGGAAGCAAGGTGCGACGATTGGTTGAGTGGTAACTTTCAAAGAGAGTAGGAGACGCTGACCTTGATGCGGTCCGTGACGAACATGTCGCCGTTCTCGGCGAACATGACCTCATCGCCGGTCTTGAGCCACCTTAGCCCGACGTCAATTACGAGATCTTCCCACTCACGCATCATTCTCCTCGACTACTCACCCGTCGACGAAGGTATCTTTCGTTCTGCAAACCCACTGTCAGTACAAGCACAGGACGAGACAAGCGAACCGGATCACGCACGCAGCCTCATTCTTGTAGTACCCGAGAGCAATCTGCGGGCCTTTGAGGAGCAGCTCTCCCGGCTCCCCCACACCGGCGAGGGTGCCATCCGCCTTCACGACCTTCGCGATCGTGCCGGGGAGGAGCTGCCCCGCACTTCCCAGTGTACCAACGTGTTGCGAAATGGGACACTGCAGGCCCGTCGTCAGTCCTCTCTTCAGTGTGGAGTGGCACGTTCTAGACGTACCACCGTGGCCGCTGCAGTGGTTTCTGTCAGGCCTACAATATTGGAGATACAGTCAGCACTCGCGAGTCAGAGTAGGAAAGCGACGCAAGTAGCGCGTACCATAGCCCTGACCGATACTCAGCTTCGGGAACGCCGTCACCAGCTGCGTGGTCAGCTCAGCGGACAAAGGTGCCGCCGCCACTATGATCACGCGGAGGCTTGCGAGCTTGAACTTCTTGGTCAAAGGGTGCTGAGGGAGGCGTCAAGACTGCTGCGCTGGAATATGAGAAGGGCCCTGCGAGTGTTACCTTGACCAGAAGAAGAGATTGAGGTGGAACGAGCCTTGAGAGCGGAAGCGATGAGCGTATGCGCCATGACTGGGGAAGGGATGAAGGGCGTACAGGAGATGCGTGATGTGGTAGCTATCGATGCTCTGGAGGAAACGCTCATAGTTGAACTTGCCTGATACTACAACAGTCATCTGCATCAAAAAAAGGTGTGATTATAATGCAGTATTTGCCACCCCGAGCCACGCACGGAAAGGTAGACCATGAGATGCAACTGTATGACGTATCAGTGAAGGCTTAACATGATACAAACGCCAACAGCACTGACGTTCATTACCAGCCCATAGATGTCTTCAAACTATAGCGTCAGCGCGTCATCCCACAAGATCGGGAAAGGTTCTTACGGCTGAGAGGAAGCACTACAAGAGCTCGTGAGCGCAGATCCTACCAGAAAATGGGGACACACCTACCTCCGGAAACAACATCACCAGGACGCCACCGCTGCTTCTCAATAGGCGCATAATCCGTGTTCACCCCCGCAGAGGTGCAAAACTGTAATATGTCGCTGATCACGTTGTAGTGCGAGACAGCTACCGCCTACATGCCGAGATATCGTCTCCAGGTTTAGTACGGGGCAGCCTCAAGTCAGCCCCAAACCGCGCTTGCACGCACCTTCGGATTGCCGGTCGTCCCAGACGAGAAGCAAAGGAATGCGACCTTCTCCCGTGCCTGTTTGGGTTTTGTAAACGTGTACGGCACGTAAGGAGGCAAGCTTTTTTCGTCCACGAGGTCTTGGACCGTTTTGAAAGGCAGCTTCTCCTGAGACTTGTGGCCGTCGAGCACGATGATGCGCGAGTGCGGCAGCTTGACCGCGCTCGCAGCCTTAATGGCCGTGGGCAGGTTCTCGACATAGGCTACAAGGAGCGAAGGTCTAGCAACGGTGAGCTGGTAGGCTAAATTTGCGTTAGTACGACTCGTGCACGGATAACTTTCGGCGTGGTTCGCTTACCGAGTTCATCTAGGGTCAGAGAGGCGCTCAGGGCTCTGTGTATATTTGTCAATATTGATGTCAGACACGTTCCGCGCCGCCCATAGCACTGGTACGTACGCCACCACGCCACCAAGGGAATGCGTCGCCCAAGTCAACGTGGGGTAGTCTGGTGAGGCAAAGGTTGTAAGCACTCTGTTAAAGATTTTCAGGATTAGCTTGTACTTACCGACATGGTTTGGAATGAAGACAGAAACTGAGCAAGGATAAATATTTCCGCCTCTTATAAAGCACAGAGGTCGCTAGTCACGAACCAATGTCCCCATCGCCTGGACAGTCCGGGGGGGTGAGCAAGACTCGTGGTGCTCAGTCAGAAATCGAGATACACACATATGTTGTATAGAGCATTGAAGGCTCTCGCAAGGGCGTCCGACCTGTAACGAAGCTGTGCGAGCTGTCGTGACAGCGCTGTCTGATGTCATAGTAGCTTGACTACCCACCTCCGAGAGGTACACCCTCCGTCCGGTGTCCTCTTCAATCATGCAAGGAAACTTGCCGATGTGCGGAGTCTTTGTTGGGTGCGCGAATGTCTCGCTAAATATGAATTGAGGGATGGTGAGGTTGTCTTGCGGCTCGACGTAAGGGATGGGCGATTTGAACGTCGACATAGTGGCGGTGGATGGTCACGACTCCTGCAGGTACGGAGTTGTATGCAGCAGGTGGAAGGGCAACGGAAACGTTCGCAGCACAGGCATACTTTCTTACTATATAGGAGGGCGTCTATTGCAAAAATCACAGCACCAAATGCTGTGAGCTGTCGGCTCAGAGGTGAGTGATATGTTTTGATTACCCGTCACTAGCCTCCTCCGGGGGTAAGAGTTAAACTGAGTGCCCGCGAAGAGCGTCATCGATCGTGCGCGTATCGTGTCTGGCCGGCTCCGCGCCCGGCGCCGGCCCTGGGACGACTCTTGGGCGGGTGTTTCGAATGACAATGTGTCAGGGTGAAAAGCAAACAAACGCGCCAACACGCTTGAATAGTAAAACACGGAGTGAAAAGCGCGGGCGGACGGGGTCAGACCGAGGTTATAGTGAAGTTAGCATGATGTTGCATCTGGAGCACATGGAATTAGACCATTCGTTATTCACGCGGAGTGACATAGCTCTTGCACAGCTTCAGCATCCTAAAAAATGGCCAGGTATCCATGATCGCACTTCTCCGAGTCCTTGCACTGCGGTACCCCAAGCTTCAAATTGCGGTACTTCACGTCCCGCAGTGGTGCTGTAGTACTTACCGCCAGTAGCGAGCAGACATCAATCTTCAAGGCCTCTGCGCAACACAGTCGCGAACGCACTGCTCCCACATAGGGTGCGGTGATTTAGGAACCAAGGTCTAATTCACCGTGCTAATTAGCTAGTCATTCTCGCTGCCCCTTCCAGGACCTAATTTACAGGTGTAAATGACTGTGATTCACCGTCTTTGGGCGCTTAAGGATATTTGCCTGGATTGCTCCACATCCTACGTCTGTACGGCCGAGGTGGCATGTAAAACATTCTTATTTCTACTAGCAGCAATTCTTTCTCCTCTACAGAAGCTTGACGCAGCTGTAGAAGTGTAGTTGCACATTGGGCGCTTGGGTGGCCATCAGGCGCTAACAGTCGGTTAACCGGTTACCGTCAAGGGAGTCGCCGCCGAGAAGCCATACTACACAGAACTTGCGAACGTCGCCGCATGGGGGACATCTGGTCGCGAAACGATAGCCTTGTAGGTCCCGCAGAAGCGTAATCATCCCTGGTTTGCCTCCCAGAGGCTGAATCCTCAGAGGTCTAATTTACCCTGATTGACACAGGGGTTTCGGGCCCATGTCTAATTTACATGTCATTTACCGTGAGTTACGGCTGCTAATTAGCCCTTGGCTAATTAGCTCAGACAAAATCACTGCACCCTACTCCCACAAGGCATAAGCACTAATTTTCTCTGCCTCGGCGAGGATGCGAAACGTCGGTCGTACGTTTGCTAAGCCTGCAGAAGATTATGAATGCCGAATTCCCGGGTCGTCGCGCAGGCATGTGTTTGCATACTGCCACTAACGCGTTTTATTCATCCATGAATAAAGCTGTCCGAGGAGATGGGACGTACCTGTAGCAAGACGACGCAGCCAGTGAATGCATATTCTCGAGCGTGGCGTGTACCAAGATGGCAGTCAGGTGGTAGTCAGTACTTGACAACGTTGAGCTCCTAGAGCGAGCACGAGCGCCTTTGACATGGTAGGAGTCTTCCGATCTGATCTAGCGGCAACATGAAGCAACTCTTGGCAAATTATTGCTCAGCTCTTCTGCGGAATCCGCAGTCGGACCAAAACATAGTCAATGATACCGAAACAAAGATCGATACAGAGATCGATGCGGGCATCCTCTTCAAGCCACGCACGGCAAGCGGCCTTCTTCAGTATCTTAGCGACAACGCTCTCGCAAGTCCCCGCGAGACTCGAGTCGACTTCATTCGCTTCCTCCCAAGCAGTAGCCACCATTTTCGAACATTGAGGCCTGGTACGTGAGAACTGAGCTCTGTAGGTCGAAATCGGCCAGAAGAATGCTCTGCACGTGCTTGACGTATCTGAACTTTCCCTCTAGATCCCTTTGCAAGCGCAATGCCCCGTTTCCTCGACACGACCACGGGGAGATATGTGTGGATCGATGACCCTAGCAGTGTTCGTTATGCTATACTTTCTCACACTTGGCGACGGGAAGCGGATGGTGGAGAACAGTCCTATACCAATATCCGAGAATTACAGACCGAGGTCGACGAAACCGTCCCTCAGGTCATAGCCCTCCCTCCGACCGCATCCTCCGGACCAAGCATAGAGTCTCCGTGTACGTCAATCTTGGACCATCCCAGGTTATCAGCAAAGATCAAGAACATCTGCAAGGTCGCACGCGAGGCCGGATACAAGCTGGTGTGGGTCGATTCAGCTTGTATCGATAAGACTAGCAGCGCGGAGCTCTCGGAGGCGATTAACTCCATGTATGAGTGGTACCGGCTAGCCGATGTATGCTACGCCTACCTCGCAGATGTGCCGGACGATGGCGTTCCTCCGACCGCCCCGACGTCCACGTTCAGAAAAAGCTATTGGCATCGCCGAGGATGGACGCTGCAAGAGCTCATTGCTCCTGGCCATGTTGTGTTCTTGACTTGCACCTGGAAATTCCTCGGTACCAAGATCGGCCTGGCATCTACACTCCAGATCATCACCGGCATCCAATTCAGCATCCTGGTTGGGAGAGATAGCGTATTTTCCATCAGCATATCCAAACGCCTGGGCTGGGCTGCGCTCCGCTACACTACTCGAGTAGAGGACGAAGCATATTCTCTCATGGGCCTTTTTGACGTCCACATGCCTCCTATCTATGGCGAAGGCCGCAAGGCGTTCCTCCGCCTTCAGGAGGAGATCATCAAAACCTCCCCGGACCAGAGTATATTCGCGTGGGGATCTACCTGTACGCTGAAGGCCCTCGGTACCGCTCAGAATCGGAACACCACGTCTCCAGAAGGCTTGCCGGAGCAAGGTCTTCTTGCTTCGTCTGCGCGGGAATACCGGTATACCCGTAACATCTCTCCTCTCCCTCCGTCCCGCTTTCTATCTCTCCTCCAACGGACGGAGAGTGAGATCTCATTGCCGCATTGTGTGTTCACCCCGCATGGTGTCCGAATCAAACTCCCCTGCATCGACCTCACGTCGCTACCGGAAGTGTCTAACGCGATCTCTCGACCCTTTCTCAATGTGGGACATGCAACTGGCTGTTCTGTTCCGCCTAGCAGAGCACGATATCTCGCTCTCTTACGCTGCGAGTCATTTGACGGCTGTCTCATCGCCCTCGCTCTCTGTCACCCGGACTCCCGAAGAACCGCGCAGAACTCACAAGCTCTCGCCGTCGGATCGCACTTGTCTTGCGGAGTCCCATACCATCGCCCGCCGTTCAGGGTTGTCTACATACCAGCGGACGTTCTACCTCTTCTCCTGCCGCACCTGTCCCCCGCTTCCAAGATCGTCATCCTTCGAGACTACCCAGTGCCAGCATATCGCCCCGCAAGAATCGGGCCGTTTTCCCCATCTATATTCGCGAGCGCCACAGCGCTCTCCGTCGCACCCTGGTGCGTACTAGAGCTGTCCTCTCTGGGCGTGTCCGTGTCTCCGGTACAGTTCGAGCTGCTTGATGCGCCTGAGGGAGAACTACAGGCAGCATTCTCCCTCGTTCTGTCCCGCGGGCCCGCCTCTCCGAATCGAGAACACGGCCAAGTGCCTAGGGAGGACCTGGGGCGGCAGATCAAGCTCACGCTCGAGATAATCGGACGGGTGCTGGGGGAGGAGGAGTCGCGCGCCATCTGGATCACGCGCACCCGCGTGCTCGTCGAGAACACGTTCCTCGTCGCCTCGCCTTGCTCAGGCTCGGATACGGACGCTGCGGCCTCGGACCGCCCGCACCCTGAGACGCTGCGCGACCCTAAAGCCCCCTACATGCGGACCCTGGCGTGGCGCAGCTCTTCGGTCGAGCTCCTCAATGCGCAGGCGGACGTGCACATCCGCGGGGACACCGTGTGGACAGGCGTGGACCGCGCCCTCCTCCAGCTCCTGCGCCTCACGCTCAAGGCGGAGCGCCCGCCCGGGTGGTATGAGTTCAACGGGCTGTCGCTGTCCATGGAGCTTTCGGACTACTACTATCCGGGGAACTTGAAAGCTTCGCAAGCGAAGCCGTCTCCTGGAGCCCAGGCTGTGGGCGGCGCAGTGGCGGTGACAGAGTCTGTGGGCGAGCGTTCCTCGCCAGAGGCGGAGGCGATGAAGGGTTCGTCTATCGCCACAGTGACTATGGAGGGCGAGCCGAATTCGAAAATGGAGGACGCCGACCTCGTAAGTTCAAATTCGGTGTGATGCCATGTCAGCGGTACTTCCGAAAGCTAACGAGTAATCCATGCAGATTTCCTTCGCGACCAGTCAAGATCATCGAGAAGAGGCATTGCTTGTCCCGCTTCCTGACGAAACTGAGGAAGAATTGATGGGATATAATCTGTCATAACATTTATCTCCCAATCTTCCCAGAGACGCGGAAGTCATGTCGTCAACCATTATCCCGATACATGCAGCATGGTCCATATAGTAGTTCCTAATTACAATAGTCCGCCGTGACATGAAGCGCATCTCGTAACATACGGTATAACATACCGCCCGTCATACCAATCACCGTCTCCTAAACCTGCCGCCACGCCTACAACGCGCCAACATCAGCATCGCACGCGTATAACGAGCCAAAATCTGCACGACTCACCCAGCCTCATCCTCGACCATCGCGCGTTTCTGTGCGTGCATGCGCGCCGCCTCCGCGTTCATTCGCGCGACCTCCTGCGTGTCCGGGAAGCCTATATTCCAGTACCCGGGGGGTGTCTTCGCGCGCGCCCAGTGCTGCCGGTGCCGCGAGATCGCCTGCTTGTGCTCTTCGATCGCCGCGGCTTCGAAGGGCTCATTGCGAGAGGGCTTGGAGGGTGTCGATTCTGGGGAGCGCCACAAAGGCGCTTGAAGACGTGGTGGGAGCGGTCCGACAGCGTCGTAATACTGTTCGGACAAGAGCAACATAGTCAGAAGCGGTCAGCGGAGAGAAGATAGGAAGAAGGCTGACGTCGCGGCAACACTCGCAGTCGCTGGCGTGCATGTGTTTGCGGAGCTGCTTGTCGCGCACGACCTCCTCATACTGAAAGTCAACGCCGTTGTTGTTTGTCGGATCGAGTTCGTAAAGAGCATTGATCGTTTCCTTGCCCGCTCTGATAGCTCGCATGTCAGCCCCTACTGCTACGAAATTTGGTTGTCACATACTTCAGCTCCTCCCCATATCGTCCTCGGCCCTTGAAAACCGAGTAGTCTCCGGGGCGTTTCTTCCCGTCACCTGTACTTGGAGGCGCGTTCTCGTCCTGCTCATCGCCTTTGTGGATCTCCGGGAGAAGGCGTCCCTTGCCTTTCCGTGGCGCTAAAGAGGTCGGGGTCTCTGGCAGGGTCGGTTTGAAATCTGCTGCTCGAGGTAAAGAGGGCCGGAATGGATCTGAAGGCACCAGAGGGGGTGGACATGTCGTTTCCTCAGAGGAGTTCCTGGTCTTATCTTTTCCTCGGAGGCCCGGTTGTGGCCGTACTGCTGATACAGGCGTCCACAGCTGAGCAGCCCGCTGGACGGTCGGGAGCGGCTTAGGGGTCATATTAGTCGGGCGCGTAGTTTGAACACAAGGAAGCTGAGACGGGAACAAGAAACTAGGGGCTGTATGTATGCGTTAACGCGACAGATCAACGCTCTATTAATGCGTACTGCACGCGCCTTGGGATTCGATTTCGGTGTCCGAGGAGCCCTGGCTAATCTCAGGAGACCGTGAGCGCTTCTGAGGAATCGTTGAAGGACCAGCGGCGACATCAATGTGAGACGGGTATAGGTATGCAACAGCTGCGGGGAGTGAGAATGGGACTCTAGTGGTGCTATGAAATAACATACGTTGAGATTCCGGTTCTGTCTCAGACGTAGCGTGAACATCATGTTGCGGTAGCGCAACATCATCTGTATCCTCGGGTGGTGGATTGACAACCCGGAGCGGTGTAGAGGCAGCTTTGGGATTAAGGTTGCGAGAGCCAAGGACTGCTGATCTCCGTCTTGACGTTTTCGGTACTGACAAATGATGCTTCAGCGACGCACAATGTCTTCAAGAATGCTTGGGTACTCACCAGGAGCTCTGCTACGGACCGGAGTCTCAGAATCTAGCCGCGGGCCCATTTCGTGTAGCCGTCTTTTGATCGTGCCAAACCGCGCCTCCCATTCCGACTCTGGCAGGCGATCCGGACTAAGCCTTCCCTCGTTCTCCTTATCCTCTTTGGGGCTCAACTTCCTTCGCTTCGCCGCGCGCCCCTTCGCTTGCCGTTCCTTATGCTTCCGCTCCTCCTCCATGAACCAATCTTTGAAGCGCCGCCAGCGGGAAAAGTCATCGGCGTGCTTCTCATCGTCCTGCTGCTTCGCCTTCTGGAGATCGGCGTATTGCTGCTTGAGGGCAGCAAGCTCCGCGCTGACATATTCAGCCTCCGTGAAGCCAGAGCCGGAGTCGTCGGTTTCTTGCTTGACCTGCTCCGCGGACAACCTCTCTAGTTCGCTTCGAAGGGCCAAGTTCTCGTCTCTCAACGCCGACATCTCCTGCACCGCGTCTCCCAGCGCGCTCAGGGTAGACTTGCTTAACTGCACATGGCTGAGTAACTCGGACTGCAGGCTTTGAACATGCGACGCAAGCTCATCGGTGGGATATTGGCTCAGCTGCTCAGGCTGGCTTTGTGCGTCTACAGAGGTTTGGGTGGCGAAGGCGACCTCTGCCTCCTCGAGGTTCTGATAGCCAAGTTTCGCTGCGAGGCGGTGACCGCGCTGCTGCGCGTCAAACACTTGCTTGTTGAGGTCATTATTGATCCACCTTAGCTTGTTGACCTGCATGTATGCGGTCAGCAATCAATGCGACTCCGATGTCTTTGCCCGAGTTCCTGCTGCACACCTTGTTCTCGAGAAGTTGGACTTGTTTGATAGGTAGCTGTGATGACCCCGCGGTGGATGCCTTTGGCATAATATTAAGATGTTGGGTCCCGCGCGACGGCGAAGTGAGCGATGAAACCAGGCAGGGAGAAAGCGACAGGCGGAGAGTGGCTAGTAGAGTGGTGGTCGGTGCGGAGAAGGCGTAAGCGCTCGAGACGCGCCCATTCAACGCAAGTTCACGTGACCGTAAGGACACTGGCACAAGTACTTTGTTAGCCAACGCGAGGTGCGCCTCGAAGGCCGAGCGATTTGCAGTCATATACCTCGTATAGCACTATTGGAAAACATATATCTACGGTACCACTACATGAATGTCCGGAGTGCATGGAATAGGGGCACAATAAATGGTGTACACAGCAGCTTACAACGCCGTCCCCCGCTCGAAACTGGCACGGATCTCCGAGGTATATTTGTCGTAGTATCTCGCAATCTAAGACATGAAGAATAAGCTCCGATTCTTTCAACGGCATCATGAAGATGCATACCTTTTTGTTGAAGACCCGATTACGCTCGTTGATGTATGTAACATCGCCTTCGTCCTCGTTGTGCCGCTTCCGCGAGAACTTCTTCTTCTTGTCAACGCTATGGTACACGTTAGGAGTTGCAAGCGTCATGGGAGGTAACATCACGTACTCCTTGTTCATCTTCTCGATGACTTTGTCGATTGCATCCTCGCTCGGCTTGCTGTCCGCATACAACAAAGTGTTCGCGTCACGATACAAGTTCTCGGCAGCAAGCTGTTGCTGTAAGCTTGAAGGAGCAACCTTCGATTCGAAGCTTGAATAATGAGTCCTTCAGACTGCACGTAGCTGCGTACCTGCAGTGCCGACGACGATGCGCCTCCGGAAGGATCGAAGTTTGAAACCGCCGACGAACCACTTGCTGCCCCCTGCTTCGCAAGCGTCCCAGGAGCCAATCCAAGCGCAATCTCCTTCTGTCGATTGTACGCCTCCAAATTGGGCTTGATGAAGTCTAGGTCCTTCTTGTATTTTCTCCGTGCTGCGTCAGCGTCGTCTGCACGGCTCGTTAGCCACAACCTCCCCAGACGTGAAGGATGATGTACTTACCATTGAATGCGAAATCAGCTCGCCGTGCCTTGCGCGCCAACTTCTTCTCCCACTGATCATTCTCTTCAATCGTGTATTCCCAATTCTTCTGTCGTTCGATGTCCTCTCCGCGGTCCTCCGCATCGGCCTTATGCCGCAGCGTTTCAGCGAGTTTTCGTTGCCTTTCTAACCTTGCTGCTTCTCGTGCGGTGACCTTCGCCTTAGCGCTCTCCTCAATGACAGATGCACGGTTCGCTTGTGCGGATGACCTCTGTGAATTGAGGACAATGTGGTTGGTCGACATGTAGACGGTAGGGTTGCGGCCCAAGGCTCACCATTTTCTTTCTGAGTTGCTCAAGCTTCTTCTTGCGCTCGTTCATAAGCTGGTCTTTGTCCCCCTCTGCAGCGCCCTCTGTCTGATCCTTGTCCTCCTGGCCCTCTTCCATACTGTTCATCTGCTCCACAAACTCCCTAGCAGCGTGGGCGACGTCCTGAATGGCATTTCCAGCAGACGTTGAGGCCTCCAAAGACATGGTTGTTTGTGCTGGTGGTGTAGACAAGTAGCACAGCGTATCAGGTGTACGGTCGTGGATGAAGCAATGACAAGCTGTCACTGTTCGGTGCGGGGAGTTAAGCAGAGCACTGTGGGCGCTTCGGTAGTCTGGCATTTGGTGTTATGTAATATCACTCAAAACGGCAAGTGAGTTCGTTCGAGTCTGGAAGGCGCTTATATTCCTTCTCCTCCCCCGCGACATCCCCACAGCCATCTAGTTCGCGGTCGTTTGTTTCCTGTACCCCGGGAAGACATTCATCTACTCCCACTTAGGCCTATCTGCAGGCTTCTGTCACTTTTTTTTTAGCCGGAGGCCTTCCTTTGTCGCAAATTCTGAGCGCTACTTATGAGCGCTTATCATATACACGATGATTATAATGCATGATAATTGGGGCATTCTCAGTTATTATATCGAGCGCCTGTATTGTAACTCAGTAGCCGACTCATCAGTTACTCGCCCTCATCAGAAGCGAAGACCCTCGCTTATGAGTACTTATAAGATCCTTAAAGCTATGCAAAAAGTACCTGGAACTTCTGTGAGCGGTTCCACCTGAATTATCAAACTTCTGGCATGTCTGTGAAACAAACGAAGGTTACCTTGCACGTACAGCACAGTCACGGTGTCTTTCGTGAACTAACACAAACTCAATAAATAACATGCAGTAGTTACGAAGATTATGTACAAACAGGAGCTACACGATGCGCTGCACGCGCCCAGCCCTTCTGAAGATCAGCGCAGCATTCAAACGTGAATGTATCCTCCCCCTTGATGAGACGACGAACAAGGCTGATGAGTGTATCACACTGTCGTTGACTGAGCGATGCATCGAGTGTGAACTCTGCAAACTCGAAGTCGGCACGTGTGAGGAATGGATGCCAAGGTGATTGCGGGGGAGGGGGGTCCATCTCGGCGACGTGCGAACGATTGAAGTCCTCAACTGGGAAGATCTTCGGGGGGAGGCCACTACGGGGATGAGATTCGATCATGATGCTGTCAGGCTCGGGGGGCACAGAGGGGCGGGAACCGGGAGCAGGCCTCATCGACGATATTGATTGGTCGGTGAAGACGTCAGGCAGCAGGGGATTGGCGGGCACAGACGTAGATGATGAGGATGCATGGGAGGCAGACGATTGAGGGGCGGGCGCATGCAACTCATATACGAGCGATGGCGGAGAGGCCGGCCAATCAGAGGTAGATGGCGATACGGGGGCAGGTGCTGGTGATGGCGAAGTGTGGTCAACAGAACTGCATGTTGTTCTGCGACACAGTGAACAGATATATCACATTACTGACCTGTATCCTGCACGCGCTGTGGCTGCGAATTGTGCGATATCGTACTCATTGCCTCGGTGAGAAGCTGTTGGCATTTCTTGCGGTGATTGGGCAGCCCACGGGGGAGGTATGTATTGCCGCAGAAAGGGCAAGGGACCCGGGCAGTTGAGGCATCACCCCTCTTGGGAGGCATCTAGATAGTAGTTGATGAACACTGCACATTGTGATTATAATGATAGACTCACTGGAACCAATAATATCTCCGAGACGGTGTCGCCGTTTGTCCTAGTCCTGGACCTGAGTGGGGCTACTGACAGCGATGAATGAGGATTTGGTTGATGGATAGGCGCGTGAACAACTTACTGCGGGATAATCGAAACACGGTCGTCAATTCTGCTTGTACACAACAATACAGGAGCAACAGGCAGCGGAAAGGAGAGCTGGAGAGGGAGTCGACCGGGATCATTTCCAACACGAACCTCGGCGTCTGAGGCGCTGAGGCGCTGATGAGCCGGAGATCCGAGTTGTAAGATAGAGCAGCGAGTAATAACTCCGGCTCACGTCTTATAATGGAAGCGCCACGATTATGTCGGAGTTACAACTGTTGTATGTGCTTATAATTGGCGCCCGTTCATAGTAAGCCAGGTTCACAATTTCCGACATTGACGTTAATCGCGCATCCTGTTCAGAGTCGGGCATGGACCTTGAAACTGTCACATCACTCCTCTTGGGTGGAAATACACCTGCACCACCTTCTAGACCGTTGAGTTGCTCTAGTATGACTGTCCTGGATGCATCAAACAAAGGCTCTCTCCTTGCGCCTACGCGACGTCCACAATGCGTCTCCTCCGACTTGCGATACCCCTCCTTCCAATATTCACATGCGCTGGAATCCTCTCGTCTCTCAGTGCACGATGCAGCTCTCCGTAATCTCAACGCCATACAGGAAAATAATCTGCACTTTCCTAGCATCCTAGTCGAAGATGATACTTGCAGTGAACACTTTGGCCCTTGCCGCGACCCGTCGAAGACACTTTCTCCGCTTTGCTTGCCTCCTAGTCTGGCCTCTCTGGAAGATACGTCCTGCACTGCACTGGGCTCATCTAGAAGTCCCCTTCGAACCCCTCTGGGAGCTTGGTCTGACGATATAACATTAGCAGTGGATTGTGCTGTAGCTTCTCCAGTCTCTATCTGGCAACAACACGATGCTTATGATGCTCGCGACGAGCCCTGGCTGGAACTTGATGATCACGACGACGAAGCTGACAGCCCTCTGGTGCCCACCCTTGCAATCGTGACTTCTGCGGCTTTCTCGCTTTCGTCTTTGAGCTTTCTCGGTACCATCGGCCGTGGAGGTTATGGCAAAGTGTTGCTCGCGGAGAATGCGCCCCATAATGGTATTAATAGCAGTCACGAATCCCTTGTGGCAGTCAAAGTCATGGCGAAGAAACATATGAACACTGAGGACATCCAAGAACTGAGAACCGAAGTACGCATTCTGCGTGAATTGAGGTGGGGATCAGAAGGAACGCCCCGCGAGGGTGGATCCAATTTCCTGCAGAGTTTGCAGGGTCTGTTCCAATCTCGATGGCACGTATTTGTGATAATGGTGTGTTTGTTCACCCTCCCATATAGTGAGAAACGCGCTGACATTATGCTATACCAAAGGAGCACCATTGCGCGCCCCTCTCTCATCCGCATTTCCAGCGCGCCCTCCGCTTGCGTGGCTATATCTCTTCCATTGCCGCGGCACCATCTCCAAGACTCGCGCCCCTTCCGGCAACCTTTTCGCTTCCGATTGCGTTCCCCCCATCCCCATCTATCTACACACCCTATGAAGAGGCCCTCGCGTCACTGCGCCTTCTTTCTGCCGAACTCCTTCTTGGACTCCTCTACCTTCACGCCCGGGGCATCATCCACCAGGACATCAAACCCGCGAACATCCTCGTGTCCCCCGGTGGGCATGTCGTGATCACCGACTTCGGCTCATCGAAGTGCATGCCGGAGCTGCACCCCGCGGAAATGAGGTTCATTTCCCAACGCCGCACCGTCTTCATCAGCGATGACCCCGCCGACTCCTTCATCCAGCCTCGCGTCCCCAATGCGCGTTTCGCACCGATTGTCCTTGGCGCAGACGATCAGGTGTCGTTCACGCGGCGGTACGCTGCGCCAGAGCTGCTTGCACATACGCACGCATACACCAGCCTTGGTTCGGACTGCCTTCAGGACGACTACGACCACCACACCGTCGTGTACGACGAGCGCGTCGATTTTTACAGTCTTGGTGTCATGCTGCGCGAACTCGCTATCGGGGACCCTGTGACGGACGGCTTGGACACGAAGCGCCAGGATGCATGGGAGCGAGCGAGCGATGGAGAGCAGCCGCGCGACGGTGACAAGAAGCTCGACGTCGACTTGGACGACTTCACAGAACAGGTCCGTTGTCCTCGCCGACGTCCGAATTTGTTACTGAGCCTAGTGACATAGCTCACAGCATATCATTCACACGAGCGTCTTCATGGCCCCGCTGCGAAAGACCATCCATTCCTTGAACCCGTGAAGGGGCTGTGGGACGATATCGCCGCTCTACGCTACCCCCCGTTTGCAGAAGTGGTCTGGCAGGAGCCTGACCAGGATACCACGCTCGACTTACGCACATACAGTGGCCCCCCAAACTCGCAGGACAGCCTGGCGAGCAGGACGGAACGCTGGCGGGACGAGCAGCTCGCGGACATTCCGTTCGATCCGTCTTTCCTCCCGGCGGGTACAAGCCTAGAGCGTGACATCGATATGTCTGCAACTTTGGACGAGTCGCGACCGCCGTTGTTGCTCCCGGCTATCAACGCTAGCGTTTCGTGTCCGATAGCCTCGACTACGCAGGACCTTTGCCACGGGATAGTTGCGCGCTCTTGCAGCTGGAACTCGATCAGGCTGCCGTCTGAGCAAAGCACGACACATCGTCTCCGGCGTCGTCCCAGGGTTTATGACCTCCATGACGCGTACCTACGCTCAGCCAGCGTCGAAGCGCCCCGTGCCGTCTATCCACACCACTTTCACTCAACCCGCTCTCGCACAGACCATCATAACCCGAATCACCCCTACGCGAGGCCAATACCCCGTACTCATTCCACTGTGCGCCTACCGAAGGCAAGGGGGGCGGACATTGCGCCGATTGCTGGCCCAGGAAGTTTCGAGCACCAGATCACCATCGCCATGCTTGCCACCATGATACCTTCTCCACCGACCAGCCCCGGGTTTGGCGGCCATCCCGTGAAGTTGGAGACAAGTGCCCGACGGAGGTCCGGCTCGAAGGTGAAGGCATTTTTCCGTAGGATGAGCATTGGGGTCAAGCGCTTGGCGTAGGCCCGGGATCATGGAAGTCAGTAATTTAAGAACTGATTCTATCGTGCATGCACCTTGTCGTTTTGTGTCAGGACTGGATTGGACCGAGTGGCTGTTGCAAGGCATAGTTGTACGTGTACACTGTTTGGCATATGACGAACGCCCGATGCTTGCCGAATGTTGGAAAACTTGTGTCTGTTCGTCTCCAACCATTATGCATCATGAGTGAGTGACGCAGTACATGCACGGGAGATAGCGTTAACGTTGCCTCCAGTCGTTGACCGGACCTCCAGCGCTTGTAACCCCAAGCGCACTCTGGCGTGCGATGTACATAACTTGTAAGCTTCCTGTCACCCATGCTTGGAACCCTAGAAGACGTCCTTTGAACTAGCATCCGTCGGTGGATGACCCATGTTTTGTCTGAGCTGTCTGGAGCTGTCCTGCATTAGGCTCTGTCGCTGGAGGCTGTACATGTCCCCAGGCTGTTCTCATCCATCTATCAACTTGAAGCTCTTCCAGTCACTTACTATTGGGTCTCAACAACGCTGAAGCCTGAGAAGCCCGCGAACAGTGATGTCTGAGATGAAAAGTTGTACGCTGTGCCCAGAAATAAGGTGGCCAAGCCATTTATAGATGCCGAGGGCAGGAATAACTTATAAGTAAGAAGGTAATCAGGTACGCGCGACAGTTTCAAGCTCCGCCGAACGCCGGACAAGTACAAAATCGGTTGTCAGGCGACTCTTCTTCCCATCGCCCACGTCCCTCTCCTCGACGCCCTCGCACTCGCCGTCGCTGTTCAGCGCCCCCTTCCGCTCTCTCAGCACCACATTCCTTAACCTTCGCATATAAAACATATCGACATGTTCGCCTCTGCTGCCATCCTCTTTCTTGCGGCGTCCCCCGCTTTGGCCAACCTTTTCGTACGTAGTTCATCGCTCGATAGGAGTTTTTGTGCTCACTGATGCTTTACAACATTCTAGATGACCTCACCAGTCGCATCCACCGATTGGACCGCTGGCCAGCAAGTTACTATCACTTGGCAAGACGACGGCCAATCGCCTTCCCTGGCTGAACTCGGCAACTGCAGCGTTGGACTCTTCGTCGGAGGTGTGACCCAGCAGGTGTGTAACATATACTCTGTGAGGTTCATGTCGGGAGAAGAACAATATCCCGGAGTCAAATGGTATCTCATTGCCGCGGCCGACGTGATGTTTAAGATTTAAACAAAGTCGATTCACATCTACTCATTGCCGTCGTCAGATACCTTTTGGAATCGGTTCTAACGATATCTTCAGACCCAGATCCAGCAAGTAGTCGCCAGTGTTAATGTCGCGTCCACCAGCTCGATCGTCTTCACGCCCGATGCTTCCGCGGGTGCCAACAGCGCTGGCTAGTGAGTGCTATTTACCAATTTCACAACACCACCATCTAACATCAGTGTAGCTTTATCCGCTTTGAATCTCTCACTGCTAAGGATGCGACCAATTCCGCTTTTCCTGCCGAGGCCTTCTCCGCCAAGTTCCAGTAAGCCAGGGCATTCTCCCCTCCACTTTGCCTCATTATAACCGGTCGCTACAGGTTGAATGGCATGACTGGCTCGTTCTCCGCCGCCGTCCAGGCTCAAATTGATGGCGCCAGCAGCGCCTCCGCCGCCGCTAGCGCTGCTCCCAGCACTAGCGCAAGTGCAACAAGCCTCGCTAGCACCTCGAAGGCTGCGTCCACGTCCTCGCACGCGCCGTCGAGCAGTGCGTCCGCCACAGCGAACAACAACGGTGCCGCTTCGCTCGCTGGCAGCGCCGCCGCGTGCATTGCAGGTGTTGCTGTTACTTTCGCCATGCTCTTCTAAGTAGGAAGGTTCCAGGATGTGCCTTATATCCGCAGTTGCTCTTCGGTTCACCGTGCCATCTTGATCAATCTTCGATTTATCTCCCGAATCTCATCTCTGCATTTCTTGGGTCAGTAAATAACACAGGATCGTGTGTCACCCTAACCGACCACCCGAGCCGGGCCTCCTTCATCTAACGGACGACTATACCGCACGAACCGTCACGACACAATAGTATTAGATGTACAGTTATGGCACCGGCCCAGGGCCCCCGCTTTCGCTCATTAATGCACGATCGCTGTTCAGCATATTCGTCTCCGCCGACCGAACGACATGATACTTATCGAAAATCCAATCCTTGTGCGCCGGAGTAAGTTCAAGGGGCTGCAACGCCCGTAGCATACCCTGAAAGTTAACGCAATAAAAGTACACATAACCATTATGACTGGGCATGCTCGCCCGCCTACAACGCCGCCTTCTCCCTGCGTGCCTCCTCCTCGCTGACGAGCCGGCCCTCGAGCTCGACCGCGACCTCCTCCGCGAGTACGCGCACCGCGTCCGCATCGCGCCCGATCAGCGACACATACACGCCCTTCGTGAGGAGCGGGTACGAGCCGATGCGCACGCCCGCGGCCTTTGTGCGCGCCTGGAGCGCGGTGAGGAAGGGCGCGATCGAGGATTCGGGCAGTCTGTGGGGATGCGACGATGCGTTAGTGCGGAATTAGCGGGTGGGCTAAGGGGGGAGGGAGGGGGCGAACGCACGTGGTGAAGACCTGCTGCCGGCAGGGCCGCTCGCTGGGCGGCGGGAGGGGCAGGAAGGGGACGAGGCCGTCGATCATGCGCTGGAAGAGGCGCGGGATGCCGGGGAAGACGCAGAGCCTGCCTTCGAGGCGCACCACGGGCTGCGCGGTGCGGGAGGGCGATTAGCTGGTGTGCTCTCGTGATGCAAAGGAGGGGGACGTACGACCCAGACGTCGGGGGCGATGTAGAGCACCTCGGCGCGCGCGGGGAAGAGCGCCATGCGCTCGCGCGTGGTGCGCTGCTCGTCGGTTTGCTGCGAGAGGTCGGCGCGGTGGCGGATCATCTCGCCCATGCGGCGGAGCGTCTCTGCGTGGTGCTCCAGTGGCTGGTCGAACGCCTTCGCGAGAGACGCGTAGGTGATGTCTGGCCGACGCGGGCACGGGATGGGTGCTTAACGTTTAACAGGTGCGAGGAGGTATGGAAGCGAGAGATGGCGTACCGTCGTGCGTGGGCCCGATCCCCCCCGAAGTGATCACGAAGTCGTACTTCTTGACGAGGCGGCGCGCAGCCTCGACGCTAGCATGCGAACGACATGAGCATACGCGCATACCGCGGCGAGAGAGGATGACGCACATATCGTCTTCTTCATCTGGCACGACCTCGATCCTCTTCCTGCGGTGCGCGAACAGAGCCCTGTGACCCCGGCTTCTCGTCAGATGCATGCGGGGCAACTCACAGGTCGATCCCGTTCTCGAAGCAGAACCGGGCGAAGTAGTTCGAGTTGCGATCGAGCGTCTTGCCGTTCAGGATTTCGTCCCTGTGTCGCGGGAACAAGCATTCGAATACAACGTCAGCCGGTAAGGTCGATAGCAGGGACGTACCCGATCATCAACGCTGCCGCCGTCTTGATGTAGTTGCCCTCTCCGAGGGGGTTCTCCGGGACTGGCGAGACGGGGAAGTCCCACTGGGGCTGCTCCTGGCTCGGAAGAGCTTCAACCGGCTTGGAAGCCTCGGGCGGGGCGGGGTTGGAGGTGGTGGTCGACATGGCGCGCAAAGGGAGTGAACCGAAGCGCGAGGAAGGCGTAAGGCGTGTGGTTCGGAGAATATAGGATGCGTTTGTCAGACTCGCTAGCGCAGTGCTGCTACTAGCACGAGAACAAGGCCGAGGGCTTGATAAACGTGAGAGTTTGGACCGGGATAGGACTCCGTGGCGGATCGCGCGGCCGTGCTGCATGCGCACCGATTATTGCGAGATGGTGTTTGTAAGCTAGTACTGACGAGGTGATTTGAGCGGTAGAGTGAGTACAGTATGCATGCTTTGAGTTGTATAGTGGTAGTATGCGCTCACCCGAAACGTACTAATGTTCGGAGATAGCTCGATGCAGCAAGACAACTTGTGTGGATGTCTTCGAGCAAGTTCACATACAAAAGACCGCGCGAAGCCTAGTCTGCGAGCTTCCCGGTAACAATATATAGAGACCTGCTAGCCAGCCCGCTTGTAAGCACTCTGATCACGTTTCCCTTTAAGAGCAGCTCAGGTGGGTTGCAATTGCGTAGAACTTCGAAGGAGATGGTAGAATGGACCAAAGTGACGTCAACGTGGTTCAACCCGCCGAATTCCACTACAGCGGTTGGCGAAATCTTTGGACAGGCGCTCCGCGCTCCGCGCCTGCGCGACTCAATCCAAAGAACTCGAAAAACTCGAGAAATTCGGAAACGCGGGGGCATCGACTCAGACACGCTTCAAACATATATAGGCCAATAGAGAATGCATAGGAGGGCCTATGTGAGCAATTTTGAGGGAAAGAAGTGAGAGGGGAACGAGGTCGGTCACGATGACGGCGCTCAGGACAAAACGACCACTGGACTGCACCTGTGTCTCGCAAATGGTGTCTGTTGTGATATATATGTCGTATTTGAGTACATGACGTGCTCTAAATGTGCCATGTGAATTTTCCGAAGCGAAACAATTAAACTAGCAAGACATATGAGGGACACATCGTCGGGGGAATATAGGCGCCCATGGTCCAAGAGGAGACCCCGCAGTGCGATGTCCATGTCTGCATAATTGCGGCGTACTTATTCGAAGGATGGCCTTCAATCGCATGCCATATGAGATGGTTAGCAGCTCTAGGTATAAATTAGGACGCTGAACCATGTTCAGAGCTGTACAAGGTCAGGAGTTCTGGCAAAGGGTTACATAGGAGAACACAAGGAGAATAGCTCTGATTTTGGCGAAAAGCCCCTACGGTGAGTTGTGTACAGTATGTCCTCCTATAAATGCTCGCTCGTATCCTCATATCCGTCTCCTAGATGAGGAGGCCACCAGGTCTCCTCCTGGGTAACGGGCGCCTATGTCTCTCCTTCAGCCATAAATCGGGCGCACTGCGTTGGTGAGCTTCGAGAAATCATTATGAGCTACTCTGATATGTCAGGTACTCAGAGATGACCCTCGTGATAGAATAGGAACATTGCGCGAGATGTAGCAGCAGCACAGCGGCTTCTTCTCCTGTAGTATGGCGACGGGCTCTGAAAAGCATTCTCCTCTCATCCAAAGACTTCAAGATTGCTCATAAGAGCCCTCCCATGTGTTCTACATCGTTCAGAATGTTTGACATGTGTGCTGGAGCCCGTGTGCACGCATCTTCGAATTTCTCGAGTTTTTCGAATTCTTTGAATTAAGTCGCGCAGGCGCGTCTCGCGGGGCGCTTGTCCAAAGATTTCGCCAACCGCTGTAAGCGTCAGCCCACATTTTCGAGGAAAAATCCCATATATGTACCAAATAATGACCAAAATGATCGTGCCGATCATTTCCAGACTATGTGACGCAATGTCGAGTACACACCGTGATAGTACTTGTACCACCACTAGCAATATCCGCCGCTACCTCGTCTGCAACATGTCTCTTGATAATCTTGCAGATCTGCATACAGCCAGGGTAGTATACCAAATTTCGTTGTTGCTCATTGCCTCGACAGAAGCGACGCGAAGGAGCGGCTTGAGCCTGAGATGGGCAACCAGCTTGGCGAGCTCTCGGCGCAAGTCGGAGTTCGAGTATGAGCCTGAGGCCAGTCTGGTCTCACCCCCATTCGAGTGAGCACTGCTGGTTTTCCTTGGATTGTTCGTGGCATTTTCTTGGGCGGAACTGCGCATGTTGACGGCTTCGAACACAGTACACACACAAGCACCAATTGATCAATGTAATTGTATGCGTCTGCATCATCATGGAACATTCTGAAGATCACGGATGGTAATATGCAGACGTTTGAGACTAACCCCTGCGTTGTTGCTGCACAGAAGCTTCAAGCATGCTTTCTAGATGTGGCGGTAAGCCTCTGACGACATGCGATTAGAATGACGACGAAAGCCAAGTCTTATCGCGGATAGAAGGGCTGTGTAATGGCGATAACAACGCCTCCTATCGGAGCTACAAAATACAACAAGGCGCGTGATTTCGCGTAATACGTACTTTGAACAGTCAGTGACTGTCTTTGATTTGTCTTTACAATCCGATCAATATCGTCATCAACAGCAGACCCTAGTCGGACAGTAGTCCTGTCATAGTCCAGCTTAGATTCAAGCTCCACTAGTTGGCGGCATCTCTTGTGCCCTGCCCCCCCCCTCATATTTTTTGGTCAGGCCTGCTTTCCTCATTTTTTCGAGCACCAGTATATCTCACAACTGCTCATAAGTCCCTGCGATGCCATGCAGCTCATAAGCGATGCACCCGGCCAATCGCAATAAAAGTTCAACGGGGGTGGCAAGCTGCGTTCATCGTCTGAATCGCCGAGAGAAGAATATGGTCGTCCCGACTAAGTATAACGTCCGCAGGAAGAGGGCATAACAATGACGACGCACCGCTGCCGCAAGATCTCGAGTACGGCGAGTCCAGTCGCCGGACTGACGGTGCGGAAATGGACACATGCCGGGGTCGGCTGCAGAGGAACTTCATTCTGCGCGGTTCTTTGCCTCGGCTGTCACGACAATTGTGGTGTGGTGCGCTATTGCGCGAGGCTTTCCTCTCGGACATGACGCGTCGCCGCTTCCGTCCCTCCGTCGGACACTAGGACTGCGGTGCCACAAGATCGCCAGAACAGGCCCACAGAGTTGTGGGGCGGACGTCTGGGGACCGTCGTGTGCGTCGTGTGCACCGCTATCGCGCTCTTGAGAGGCACCGATTTACGACTCGTCCGCATTGAGTCCCGCTAGAGCCGATGACCCTGCGCCCCATGCTGCTGGGCGGTCGGTCTCTTGCAATCTACGACCATGTTCCGACAGCAGCACTCTATGACGATCCCCGCCACCAAGCGGGCGGGGGTCCCTCGGTCCTGGACCCCTTCCTTCCCCCGTAGTGCTCTGAAGCGGTGCAAACCTTAATCTGTTTGCGATATAAGTCCTTCCACCGTTCCTTATGGTAGGCACCTTCCTCCCCCCCTCTCTCGCCATGTCCCCTCCTCAGACGCCCCTTCAACGGAACGTGGTCCTGGGGGACACGGACGGGAATATCCTCGCAGGCACGCTGGTCTCTCTATCAAGGCGCCCCCCAAGTTCTCCCGCTCACCCACCGCTGTAGGGCTTTACCAGTACGGCACTATTTCCTGGAAGAAACTCTTCGACTGGCTCTCTCTGCTCTTCGCCACCTCCGAGCGCTACATCGTCGTCGGCACCGACCGCCCCACGGCAGAGCAGTACCTCCCGACGTCCGCCATCGTCGCCCCCGGCAAATACCTCGTCCTCGCCGCAGGCAAGTAGACCCCTGCTCTACCCATTTCCCCCTCCCCCGAACGCTCCCCATGCCCCGTCCTGCTGCTGACTCGTCACCCACGCGCGCACCCCACCAGACTGGTCCCCGATCGCGATCAAGCTCGTGTCAACGCACGCGCTCCCGCAGCTGAGCATGCTCTGCCGCGAGCGCACGAGCAGGCTCAACCTCCAGTCGCGCGCGCGCCACCGCAACTGCCAGGCCGCCGGCGACGGGCTCGCGTGGTGCCGGCTGCAGGCGGCGCACATCTTCTCGGCGACGCGCCCCGCGCAGGAGGTGCGTGTCCACCCACCCATTTACCCTCGCTCTCGTCCCGTCCTGCGGGCGAGCGGTACCCGCCTACCGGGTCTTTGGGGTGAGGGGCTGATGGGGCTCCGCTAGGACGCGCCCGACGATGCTGGCGACGGCGAGACGCGCCCCGCGATGGCCACCCGCGGGCCCGGGGGGTCCGCGAAGCCGCGCTCGCTCCGCAACATGCTGTTCCTCCGCGAGGATCTGCACGACGCGTGGGCTGACTACGAGTTCAGCATCGACCCAGACGTGCGTCCTCTCCCCACCGCCCGCCCATCGCCGTCATCCGCTCACCCTACCCCCCTTTCCCGGCGGTGGCAGGACGAGTACCGGATCGTCGCGTTCGTGTCGGGACACGACGCGCTCGCGGGGCAGTACGTCGAGATGCGCGCAATGGCCGCGCCGGGGACGCGCCCGTTCGACGCGCTGCTCCGCGCGCACCTCGCGCAGGGCGTGCTGAAGCACGTCAAGGGCCGCGGCGAGCGCCACTGGGACTTTGCGAGCGGCGCGATGGACCTGTCCGACGCGGGCCTGTGGGGCGGCGCGGAGGCGAAGGGGCGGCTTGAGCGCGAGTTTGGGAGCAGGCTCGACGAGGACGGGACGGACGGGCGCAAGGGCAAGAGCACGAGCAAGAATGCGAGTCAGGGCAGCGGCAAGCACCAGAGCGGGGGCGGGAGCGAGGGGACGCGTGGATGAGCCGGGACGGGGTTTTCCCTTTTTTTTCGCGGTCGGTTTCTGGTCTCTGGGCGGGTCTGGATACACGGTGGTTCTGCGCAGGAGACTGTCGACCGGGATGTGTCCTGCTTCGAATGGGCGTGGGCTTTGTATGGGCGTGGCTGCAGCAGCGATCCCAGTGCTATAGTGTCCCGCGAATGTGAAATGAACGGCTAATTTGCCGTGTTCTTTTACATCTGGCTGGAGGTGTGTGACAGCGTCTACCGGTGGATTCAACTTGGCTCAGATCAGGAAGGGGGCGCGCGCACCGTTGTACAACGGGTCTCCTTAATTTCTGCGAGCGGCCGATGCATCCTGTACAAGGTCTTCCAACGTCTCCCCTTAGTGGGCAAGCCCAAGGAGTGCATCCTCGGCTTCGTGCGCATTCGTCTTGTGTATTGCCTCGTCAGATACATGTACACAAGACATATGAAATTGAGTTACACTACTCGCTACTCAGCCCGCGCTCCTTCGACACTGCTCCTCGATCGACGTCCACCTGTAGCACCCGCCCTTCAAAGGTTCAAGTTCCCAGTTCCTGTCGTCAATGTCACTCGAGCTCGCACGTCGGGCGTTGTGGAGATGGAAATAATATATGCAACTGTGACTGTCTGAACGTACAATGATAACGTATGCGATGTAATGGTACATTTTGAGTGCTGATTCACTTCACTTCCTACCGAGGCTCCATCTCACGGTCTCGCGACCGGAGGTAAACAAAGAGATATAAACTGAGAACAGCCCCACGCAAGGGCTGAGAAAGTGTGTCCGAAGTGCGAAGAGGGTGATAAGGATATGGGCGGGCGGCGCGGAATGCAAGGATAATGTCAATGGGAGTGAAGGGAGGGGCATAGGGGCATAGAGGGGCATGCGTGGATGGGAACATATACGAGTGGTTGGGACATATGAAACAGTGGTGATTATGTTGATGGGAGTAGAGCGCGCCGCAAACCGCCCGCACCGAAATGCGAAAAAAGAGAAGGGAGGGTATCATCCGGAGGCCTAGCGAGAGGTAGCTCATACGAGCCGCGGGAGATATGCGTACTGGGGCTTGGGCTCGGCGACGCGCTTGCCCTTGGGATCCGCAGACCGGAGCCCCCCGAAGGATCGCGGGGAAGGGCGGGGAACGCTCTCGGGATGCCCGGTGGAGTGAGCGAGGCCCGTCAGGAGCATATCCCAGCTCCAGTCAACGGCCAACCACAAACGCTTGTCGCTGATCCCTAGGCGGCACACGTTCTGCCAGAGGCCGATGACGTGTCGGAGCATCCGCATAATCGCGGCCGGTTTGTAGTTGTCCGCGAGCCGCCTCCCGGTCTCGACGATGTAGTGGGGGTTCTGGGGGTGAGGGTTCTCGCGCGTGGGGACGACGAAGGCCGGCTTCTGGACGGGGACAAGCTCATCGAGTAGCCTGGAAACCTTGTGGGTGTACATGCCCAATAGGAGTTGATGGAAGGAGTCGACGTGCGGGACGGGGAGAGGGATGACGGGGAGGATGAGCTGCGTGCCCATGGCGCCGCCGGAGTTCACCGCGACGCGTTTGCGAGGCGCTTCGTCTGCCAAGGGCATGGGGAACCAGTTCGCACAATGCGCGGCGAGCACGAGGTTGTGAACGGCCACAAGGCGCACTTTGCGCCGGCCAGTGGCGGGGTTAACTCCACTCTGAGAGCCTGCGGTAGGTGAGGGCGCTTCCCAGACCGCGAGAACATGCGTGGGGAATGAGTTCGGGAGAGCCGAGGCAGCAGCCAACATGGTGTGGTCAGCAATGACGACCTTGATTTCCTTAGGAAGTGTATGACCGAGTGTCACGGTGTCGATGATCGCTCCCTGAACGATTTGCCACATTCTTTGCACGAGATAAGTATTGGGTGGAGAACAAAGAAAAAGCAGTCTACTCACTTGTGACCGGTAACATCCAAGCCGCGCAAAATGTACTCGTGCGGAACCCCATGAACACCCTCCCCGCAGGCGTCGATGTTCTCGCGTTCGAAAGCCTCAGGGAAGTTGGCAGGGCGAGCCAGCCAGCGAGGGAACTGCATGTGTGAAGACTCAGGAGCCTCAGGAGCAGCTGTGGTGTGTGCGGCCTGCGGGGTGGTTTGCTCGACCTCTGAAAGAGGGGATAGGGACTCAGGGGCCTGTTCGAGTTTGAAGACCATCGGACGGGCAATGGAGGCCTTTGTCGCTCGGCGCTGTGCGTTCTGAACGATCTTGCGGAGGGCGACGGTAGAGCCGCTGACAACGCGAGCGCGCCGCCTACGGGATGCCTCGCGGGCAGAGACAAGTGTCCCCGCCTTCTTCGCGTGTCCTGCGCGGGGCAGGGTGGGAGGCATGTTCTCGGTGTTAGAGGACTTGCGCATGAGGAAGCGCTTTCCAGCGGGATGAATCAAGGCAGACATGTTGTGGAGGTGTGGGGGAGAGGGCAGATGAGGGAGGAGAGTCTGAGGGGGGCTGGGGAGTTGGGATGGGGGGAAGCATTCCAGCGTGAATATAAGTACCAGCGATAGTTCAACGCCGCGTTACGTAAACGCTCGACAGGATTGCCCATCAGTTGTGTTGCTGGCTGTTTGGTGCAGTAGACATGGCTTTGTGCTTCCTGCTGCTTTTAGCAGTTTCTTGTGAGAAGCTTGCTCTGTTTGGTCACACCATCATTTGCCTCTTCTGCCAGTGCCTGCTTCTTGCAATCCATCTACAATCCGCCATATGTGCTTTTTGTGTCTTGTTTCTTGTCTCTGGATTGCGCTTGGTGTCCTCGGATGGTAGCAACGAACGCCGCTTTCCTGGTCGGCTGACTGTGTTGCTGACAAGGCCAGCACAGCGAGCAAAGCGTGGCAACAATGGTCGCGATAACTGTGGCGCTTGGACACCCCTCTGGCTCCGGATATCGCGCTGGCTCCGTTGAGGCACCCTCTTCTGGACAGTTCCGCAAGGCAAAGAGACACCATGGGGCTTGCAAGAGTCATGGTTGTGAAGGCCGGTACCCGCTTGGCTTCGCCGCCCCGCACCGGATATCTGCTCGAGATGTCATTGTGGCGGACTCACCTGCACATGTACATGCCTCCGCCATTACGGAAAATTTTCTCCTCCCATTCTCCGGCTCCATTGTTGTGGCTTCAAATGATCGATACGCCATGGCGGCCTTCGAAGGTCAGGAACATTCAGATAATCGCCATTGTTCGACGGCCATGCGATGCGGAGTAGGCGCCGGAAGGGTGCAAGTTGTGCGAGGGTCCATGGTCCGCATCGGCCGTCCATCGCGCTCGCTAGCCGTGCATCGGAGATTGAGTCAAGTGCACAGTGCTGGGATTCACCATTGTCAGCAAATCATTTCACCCGTGGCCCTTCTGAATCCCATCCACGACATTCTTGTCCTTTCGTGCGAGCTGACTCCTGCGCTTGGCTTTGCAGTGACTATCCATGAGGCCTTTAATGCAATCGACGATATTCGTCCGCAAGACAGGACTTCCTTGACCTGTGAGTGTATTAGTCGGTGCGTCCGATGCGTCGATGTCCGTCGCCTTCCGAGCCCGCGCCAGTTCATTATAGGCGCCACATGGTCCTTCCCGTGTTCCAATCACCAGTGACTTGTATGTGGCTGCCGAGGGGCCATGGTATAATGAGAAATAATAAGTGAAAGCTATATCTCCTGTGTGCTGGTCCCGTGCGGTACACCGGTAGCCCACGGTGCATAGCTTTACCAACTATGCATCGGTGGATAGCGGTGTACACATTTAGGCCTGCGGTATGGCATGAATGACCGAGGCTTCGTGCCCACCGGGACGTTGCCATCCTGCGACTGGCTGGAGCTTTCTGGCTCACAGTTAGCCGCAGGTTGACGAACATTACGTGCACGGAACCACCCAACGACTGTCCGAGGCTATAGCTCGGGGCCAGTCGTTGGCAGTCTGCAATCGCAAAGCTGGTGTTGTGCTTGGATCACCTTACGTGACTAGCAGAGGGTTGATGGCGACGCTGAGATCGACACCGACATCGAGTCCCAGCGTCGCAGTCAACTTCTCAACATACAATCGGCACAGAAGCCCGACGTCAAAGACTAGCAATGAGAGCCGAGCAGTACGATCGTCTCGGGACTTGACGACGATCGGCTCTTCTTCAGCGCGCGGATGACATCACGATCGGTAGACGGGCTCGCGCACGTACCGACCGAGCGTGGTGTCACCCAGCGCATGCTGGGTTGCATGAGGGATAGCGAAGGTCAACTAAGGGCGACGACGTACATGGCTTGGATGACGGAGAGAGGTCGGGCTCGCCGCACGCGCGACTACCATCGGGCAGTGGGCGAGCTTGGACCTCGGCGAGTCGTAAGCGAGTGGCGTGCGGGCCTTCGCGCGCGACGATGTCCAACGTAAGCTGAGTGGTCGACGACGAGTGAGGGGAGCGAGGGTAGAGCATCGATACATCCACGACCGGGCAGATGGGTGGTGGTCAGCGTTGGCCGTCAGCATGTTGAGCGAGCCCCGTGGTGTCTGGTGCTCGTGCGCGACGCGGTTGTGTGGTTAGCCACAGTGAGTGGCTCAACACCGGTCCCGTCGTCGACCCTGAGCCGTATGCGTACCGATAATTCCCCCGGGGGCGCGTATATCGGGAGTGGGTTGAGGCGTTGTTCAGCAGGTGTGGTGTTCAGCCAAGACAGTTCGGGATTTATGGGTATGGATGTGTCGCTTGGTTGGCTTGTGATCGGCCACAGAGCGATGCTGGCTCACGCCTCCTGGGATCCGAGAGGGGATGGAATGGGGAACTTAGCTTCCTTGCACTTGGATGCGGCCGCGATAGCGGCTGGATTGGCGAGTGGGGGGAGGTGGTGGGAGAGGAGAGAGTTGCGGGGAGGTGGCGGTGGTCGGAGAGAGAGGGGTCAAGTTCAACATGAGGTCGCCACAACAAACAAAGCGGGTCACGACCCCCGTCAAGGAGCGTCATCTCCGCCCCGGCCCCCATCCCTCACCCTCACACTTATAACTCCCTCACGACAAAGCAACGCCAGGTTAGTCCCTCCTTCACCTGTTTTCGGCTGGGGGCTGTGGTCGGGGTGCTGGTGGTAGGGAAGAAGAGTGGCCATCCGGGGCGGGAGGAATGGCTATGGCTCTGGACAAAGCGCCCTCATTGACTCGAATTGTTCCCCATGCGTCGTTTCTCTCACCCCCAAACTTCTCGGCCTATCTATGCTTGCTCCCGCTCGTGAGTCATACGCTTGAGAGGTGTGGATGCGGAGAGCTCGTCGGGGGAGGTACTAAGCGGCCTCGGTGGTGGCTGTGTCCAGCTACTCCTCTCTGTTCGCATCGACTACGTCATGACATTGTCGCACTTCCGACTCTACTCAACTTCAAACGACCAGGGGATAGTTCGAGGTCGATAAGAGCTATGATGACCTGGTAACCACTATTGTACTACTACTAGTAAGTACTAGCACTTGGCTTAGCCTTCGCGATTCCGAAAAGTGCGGAGCATTGGTGTACAAATAAACGCAAATAGCGCGACGCGTCTGTGTATACCGCGTCATGTGACCGCGGTAGAGTTGGAATGTAGGCGGTTGCTTCGTAGGTTGAACTCGAACCAAGCCGCAGTCCCTCCTCCGTCTCGTGCCGACTACTGCTTTATTACCCCCGCGGAGCTCTGCCTGATCATAAGAATCAACAAGACACTTGGTCAAGACTCTGCCAGTACTGGAATGCCGACAGAACGCTCCTGATGGCAACGACTACGCAAATACTATTCAACTCGCCCGCGCTGCACTCGCTGAAGCGCGACCAGCTCGTGAAGCTATGCAAGATACACTCCATCAAGGCGAACGGCAAGAACACCGAGCTCATTGAGCGACTCAAGCAACACGCGCAGGCACTCCCTCCGGAGGCGCTCGCCTCTTCCGAGACGGACGGGGACGACGCGATGGACACGGACGTGCCGGCTGGCCGCGAACCGATGCATCGCGAAGAACCACATTACGAACACGAAGATGCGGACGCGGACGTGCACGGCCTTCCGGGGGGCTTCCCTGGAGGCGACATAGACATGGACGCGGAGGCTGAGGGTGACAACGCCGCGTATGGGATGGGGGACGTCTTCATGACCTCGCGCTTCGCGATCCCGCGGCCGAGCGAGCAATGGGAAGTGGTCATGGACGACATTGAAGAAGTGGACGAGGGCGGCGGCATGGGCACGATGTCCTCCAAGGGCAGCCTGCGCACGATCTCGCATGGGGAGTTTGGGACGCATACGTCGAAAGGTGAGCGTTTGTGTCCTGGTTTTGCGGCGAGATTAGGTTTCTTCGTGTTCCGACAATTTTGGATTCTTGGAACGCGTTTCGCTCGAAGAAGGGCCATAGCAGAATCATGTCCGTATGCTTATTCTAAGGGGATAAGTGGCTGGCGCCGGCCTGAGCGCGCAACTTGACAGATGCGGTGCACGCAGAGGTTGGAACGCGTTGCCTTGTGGAAGATCCAGTATCATTCTGCTTACAGCGGCGTGCAGAGCGCAGTTGCGTGCCCGAACCATTTCACTGGGTGTAAGCCGAATACCCACGCACAGCAGAAATGCACTCACATTGTTTTTATTCCGGGATGCATGGTCTGCACTGCTGCTTGCTTGCGCTTTTGTACTATTCCCAAGAGTCGTGGTCTTAGGGGTGCTAGAATGCACTACGGCACGGAAGGGACCAACGTCTTGTTGCAATAATAGCCGCGGCGTTGGTTCCGACGCCTGCAGCAAAGGAGCAGAAACAAAGCATCCCGGTCTTGAACACCTTCGAGTTGTTTGTGGTGCCCGCTTTTATGAACGCCGTGCGCCATTCGTTGGTTGACGCTCTCGCTTAGCATTTTGAGCTCTGCGATGGCTCCCTCTGCTTCCTGTTTCCCACTTTACACCGTGTCGGCCGCGAGTTTCTCTTACTGAGCCACTGATGTGCTTATCATGTCTTCACGCTCACCTGGCAAATTAAAATCCCCAGCCTCAGTCGCTTCATCACTCAAGGCCTTCGCGACCTCCCTCGGAATCAAGCGCGTCGTAAGCAAATCGTCTTACTCTGAAGATGCGGATCGTGGGTCAATCAACAGCAAAGAGCAAGATCCCAGCTCCTTCTCACCTGGCAAGTTCTTTTCCGGGCGAGCTCGGGACTCCCTCGCAGACCACGCCACACCCTACTCCCAGCTGCCGCCATCCGACTCACTCCCCGATACGGACCACTTCAAATTCTCTACCCCCGATGCGAGCATCCTAGGCGACGACGATGATGATGGAGAGCACGCGCCAGTCCCCGGGACTTCGACGCGCGCTGGTAGACCCGCCCCGCCGGGGGCACGCCTCAGCCTAGGCGCTGGTCAGAGTACCATCCGCCTGGTTACACACACCTCCACGACACGGGTCGAAAACCCGTACTTGATGAGCCCGCCCCGCCTTGCGCCCATCCAGCCCGACTTCGACATCAAGATGGGCACCCCGAGCGCAGGGCGTATCCTCAGTGTGTGGCCGGCGTCCCCGCGTACGGCCGGAGCCGACGCAAGCGAGGGGCGCTTGTACCCGAAGCTCCCGCTTGGCGACCTCAGGGCTGCGCGTGACACTGCAGGCGACAGTGACGAGGACGGGGCGCCGATGCCAGGTGGCATATTCGCGTCAGCCGCCACTCCGGCGAAGACCCCCGCACGGAACAGGACGACGACTGCGACCACCACCTCTACGGTCACTCCTCGCACCACGAATACTCCCGGCCCCTTAGACGAGCCCGACATGTTCTCTCCTGCTAAACCCAGTGCTGCCCCCACAAGTAACACGAATGCCACCGCCACCGTGGTGCCGCCGAGTGGAGGAGAGCGGATGCATATCCCGCGCAGCGCGCCGTTCTTGTTTGGATCCCCGCTTCCGCGGCGTGAGACCCCCAAAGCTGGGTCGAACAAGGAGGACTCAGGTGCGGGCGTGTCGAACATCGCGTTCGAGGGCGCGGCAAAATCCGTGCTCGAAGAGATGCAGCGGAGGCTCGCCGAAGCCCAGAAGGAGAGGGAGTTGAACGGCGAGGCGAAGCCCGCGCCCTCCACCGCGCCCGCATTTGGTGGCGACAGCATCTTCGGCGGACTACTCTTCGGCGCGGGCGGTAGCACGAATACGGCGGCAACGGCGGACCGGTATGCAAAGATGCACGAGGCAGAGTTCGCGAAGATGGACTCAATCGCGAACCATTACGCTGCGCGTCGGCCTGCGGGCGCTGCGAACGGCCGGAAGCGCAAGTCGGAGGCGTTGGGCGCCGGTGCGCGCGCGTGGCAGAAGAGGCGGAGCAGTGCCGCAGGGACGCGCGTCATCAGCAACGGCGCGCGCAAGAAGAGAGCCCTTCCTGGTGGGTTTGGCGCAGACGAGGAAGAGCAGGAGAGCGATGGAGTGGAGGAGGAGGAGAAGGCCGAGGAGAGGGAAGAAGAGGAAGAGGACGTGGGCGCGCGGAGGTCGAGTAAGCGGATGCGCATCAACGAGGGGTGGGATGTCCATCGCGGGCAGCGCGTCTCCATTGTGCCGCCTTTGCCGCCCGCGGAGGAGGAGAAGAAACTGCGCGAGAGGGACGCTGTCAAGCGCGAGCTGGATGCTGCGAAGGCGCGCCGGCGGAGCAGTCGCGGACGAGCAAGCATGGGTGGGAAGAACGCCCCTCCCGGTAGGTCATCTCTACGTCAATGTTGCTCGGCGGGAATGCTGAGCCATATTTTGTTACAGCCAAGGGCAAGGCCTCTAGATTTGGGTTCCTCTCGTCGGCGAAGTCAATTGTCAAGAATGTGTGGAACTTGGGCGCAGGCGGGAAGACGAAGGCCGCCGTCGGTGCGAATGCCCAACCGTCTAGTATTCCCGTCCCCAAAGCGGCCCCCGCAGCTCCTGCTGTGGCACAGCCTAAAGCAGCGGACGCGCAGAAACTGGGACACGGATTGGCCCCTAAGGCTGCTAATAGCTCCTCAGCGTTGCAGAACGGCCGAAAGCTTTCAGGCACCCACTCTCGCATTCCCTCGGTTTCGTCAACTTCGGGCAAACTGCTCAAGCCCGTTGTCCCCGCTTCAAGCTCTGCGACGGACCCAAAGACCACGGGGACAATCGCCTCTACGCGCTCGAGTACCTCCAGGGCGCGGTCTCCCATACCGTCGTTCGCAGGGCCGTCTGCTGCCGGAAAGGCTTCTGCCCCCGCGGCGTCGAGACCAAGTAGCATAGCCGGAACGGCAAGGTCGCGCATGAGCAGCACGGGTGGGACGACCACTTCCTCCCGGCAAGCATCACGCACAAGTACCGTCTCGTCGATGGGAACCCGTTCAACCCTTGCGTCAGGCACCTCTTCCACTGCTGTCTCATCGATGGGTACGCGCCGGAGCACGGCTAGCACCACTACTCTTGCATCGACGACCTCCAAGACCGGCGACAGCACAGACCAGCAGAGCACGCGAAAGAGGACATCATCACTCTTGGCGCCTACAGCCAGCTCCCTGGCCAAGATGAACACTGCAAGGCCGTCTGCATCTGGGCGTACGTCAGGTCTACCTGCGGTTTCGGAGAACGAGAAGCGGACCACGGGTATTCCCGGGCTCTTCAAGTCGCCTATGAGCAGCCGGACGTCCCCATTGTCTCCCCCTGGGAGGATCTTCAGCCAGCCTCTCACGAACTTCGGGAGCCCACGCTCAAACGCGTCACCTGCGCCCCACCCGTCTCTGGGTGCCGCCGCAACAACCCTTTTCGGTGCTGTGGAAGACAGCTCCCCCTCCAAGATCCCGCGTCCCGCGGTCCTTCCGCCGAAGCCGAAGACACTGGTCGCACGCAAGCCGCGCATCTCACGCTCACGCGTCATTGCCAAGGTCGGCGCTCAGCGCGCCGCAGCTGCTCAGGCTTCTGCTTCGTCGCCCAACGCGCGGACGCGGTCGAGCTTCGGAGCGCGCAGGTCATTCGGAGGCGTCAAGAGCGGGCGTGCGAGTGGCGGGGCTGAGGTCATGCGCAACGCGGCGAAGAAGCGGGCTCGCCAGAGCGAGTACATGCGCCGCAAGAGCCGTGCTGGGGCGAGCGAGAGTGAGAATGCCTGAGGCATCACGGTTAGGTTCCCCGAGCGCCCCTGTCTATGTCCGTTGCTCGATGGCATGCTTAATAGTTTGCTCGGTCTTTATCACGATATTGTAACTCGCCTGATAGTGCACATCGGACACTCGTATCGTGACTGTATTTTTCTCCGTAGCTCGTCCGTATCATCGTGTACTGTAATTCCGAAGAATACTACTGCGCCGGCCGCGAAGCGTGTCGATAGTCCGAGACAACGCCAGCAGTCAATTACATTGTTCCCTAGTGCTGCGCGCAAACCTATTTTGTCTTATACTTCCTCAGCTCGGGATCGTGCAGAAGCTTTGCCATGACGTCCGGGGTGAGGTGCAACGACAAGCAGACCGGCTCGTCGTACCAGTGCCGTTCCGGCATCGACCCTGGCTCGCCGCACCACTTCCCTTCGTGCGGCCCAGCAGCCATGACATGGATACATCCATCCATGTCCGGGATGAACGCGTCGACGTACCGCGGCGGAACGTCGCCCCCAAAGCCGACCCCGTACACATCGAGGTCCTGCCAGGCCGTGACGACGGAGTGCTGCTTCCCGTCCATCGACGGCATGACTGCGTCCATGTACGGCGGACGCGCGCCCGAGCCGAAGTCGAGCGCGTAGACGTCCAGGCTGCGCCAGCACGTGAAGACCGCGCCCGGCCGGCTGAGGAACGCGCGCCAGAACCGCTGCGGGTCCGCCTGGTGCGCGACGTCGTGCAGGAACGCGCCGACGGTCGCGGGCGTGAACTGCGCGACGGTCGCGCGGATCGCCGCGGCGCCGCGCGCGGCGGACTCACGCACCTCCCGCGCGGGGAGGGTGACGAGGGAGAGCGCGATGGGCGAGCCGATGAATCCCTCGGGCAGCGGCGGCGCGAGCCGGGCCCGCAGGCCGACGGTGACGACCATGTGCGCGGGGCCGGCGTCGTCGCCCATGCCGCGCGCGCGGACGATGAGACGCCAGACGAAGGCGAGCATGGTGTCGAAGCGGCTCACGCGCGAGTTCGCGGGGACCTGCGCGGAGAGGTCGTCGAAGATGCGCTGCACTTCGGCGGGGCTGAGGTAAACCATGGCGTGGGCGACGCGTGTGGAGGGCTCTGTGCCGGAGGGGTCCTTGGAGAGCGAGCGGGCGGGCTCCAGGGCGCTGCGGTCGTGCTTGATGATGGGCAGGGAGCGTGACGTGCGGATGGCTTCTGGGTCCGGGTCCACACTGTGGATGTCACCGGAGGCGGCCTGGTCCAGAAGGGCTGGGTTGAACATGGGGGAGACTGTGGGCAGAGGCTTGTACTGGATGAGAGCGCGGTGGATCGCTCCCCAATGCGTCGCGAACTGAATTAAGGTGGCCGCGTCCGATAGGCAGTGAGCGATGCGTAAGGCGATGCCGACCCCACCGCATTTGAACGTCGTGACCTGGGCGCAGACGGAGGGCCTCCCGAGGTAGGCCGACGGACTGTAGTGCATGGCGAGCTGGGTAGGCACGAGCAACTGGGTCGACGGGAAATTCTCGGCGGCCCAGACGCCGCTCTCGAGACGCGTCTTAGTGTCTGGGACGAGGGATGTGAGAGAGGCGGAACACCGTGCGAGAATGAGCTCGACCCCCGGATCGTTGGGGGACCCGTAGGTGATGCATGCGCGGCCCTGGCGCTGTCCCTCGCTGGGGAGCCACTCGAGTTGGCCGGCCCACTGCGGATAGGCATTGAGACTCTTTCGCAAGGATGCAGCGAGGAGGTCCGGCGAAAGTTGGCCTGCGTCGTCTCCGGGGTAGCCATAGTACCATCCGGCGTTGGTTATAGCGAAGCGAATGACAGTGTTGTCGATTATTGAAAGCGGCACCGTGCGAACACCTCCCTCCGCGTGGTTTTCTGGGAAAACACGGATTCGGGAGATTGCGTCAAGAAGCGGGGCTGTCGGAGAAAATGGGACCAAGCGGCAATGAATTATCGTTCGCATCGGCGCGTGGGTTCGAATAGCTCACCTTCTGGGGTAGAGGTCATTTTCAGTGTGAGTGGGTGTTGGGGAAGTGAGGAGTAGGGCCGCCGAGAGGCTGCTGCTTATATCCGTTTAGGACTGTGGAACCGTCCCCGCTCGCTTGGAGGTGTCCGGTTTTCGTACCTACGTGCCGACGTGTCCGAGACATGAGGTATGGATCGGACATTACTTCTGGAAGGAGCGATTCGTGTTGGAGCACGACTGAGATTGGCTGCGCACGCACCGAGTCTGGGACTTTGAAAATAGGGCGCATGGAGAGCAGCGAGAAGTTCTCTCTCGGAGGTTGTTTTGCATCTTCGAAGAACAGCCGCAGCTCTGCGACCTCCGGTGTTGCCCTGCCTTGCTCAACAGAATGACCAAAATGCGGTGTGTCTTGCTTTGCTGGCGGAGATGTAGTCTTATGCCTGATGATAGATCGAAGTCAGTATGACCCTAAGTCTCGTGCTCAAAAGTAGCCTAAATTCTATACTCGTTATGAGATGGGAACTGCGGCTCTCACGGGAGCAGAGGCCTGCCAGGATGTCGTGGCAGGTGTAAAGATCGCGCGGAGTGAGGTATGGACAGCGCACCGTGATCTAGTAATCGACAGTACTTGAAGGATTAGACGACGTTCGATGGTAGAGATTGTGTTCATGGCGGTACAAGATGCCGTCTGATATCTGGAGAAGAGAACCCACATTGCCGGGCTTACTATAGGCCGCCTAGCAATAAGTTGTTTAATAGTTGAGTCCTTGGTCGGCGGAACTCTTGGCGGATGAGCGTGGCGCGCTAGAAGCTGTAGTGGTCTCCCATAGCTCCCATCAAGGGAGAGTATACGCATGCTCGCGGCGATCCTCTCAAAAATACTTTCGGAGTATTCGCCCCCGCCTTTTCCCGGAATCGAAAAGGGGGCCGCGGTTTGGACATCGCGTCGGGTTGGGCGGATCTTCACGACGGCCGCTGCTGAGCTTGACGGGATTGAATGTTACGTCAGGAGTACAACAACTGCCGTGTTCAGGTCGTTGGTGACTAGTCCCGCAATCGTTACGAAGTCCGGACAATGGATGCCCGGTCCAAAGTCTGTGTGAAAGACGAACACTTACTGTGACATCTGTAACATGTACGGGCTACCGGGTGGCAGCGGGTTGTGATAGACAGATGAGAGGTTTACAGTACATCTCCGGAAAGGCCATCCATCCGGAGTAGGATACTACTCTAGTATGACTCCTTATAGTGCAGGGACCTGCATAGGCACACTGGGCATGACTTCGTTCTTCGGCGAGTGCTGAATTGGGTGTCGGTTGCTCTAAACTTCGACGTTTGTGCATCGTTGCTATGACCTTGCGCGCAAGGTCACCTTGAATATTAATATTGAAGCAACTTGGACCTTCCTGCGCGGCGCTGCCTGTCTCTATCAGGAGGTCCAGGCGGGGCACGATCGGCCATGTGCTTCCGTATACACACAAGGTCGAGGCCGACGCCTTGTACACTCAGCCCCTGATCATGATGTCCTGTTGAATTTCGTTAAACATGTACACTCACTCTTTCAGCTGATGGTGAGAATCACAGTATTTATCACACATTATAGTTTGCGTAGAGCAGATATCGGGGATTTCCACAAGACTCTACAGCGCGTAGGTGATGACAAGAAGTTGTAGTACTGGTAAGTCCCGAGAGACTCGGCGCGGCGTGATATGAGTGATAGTGAAAGAGGTACAGTAAATACTAGCCTGAGGAGGTCTACAAGGCAGATATTGATGCGGCCATCTAAGGCACGCTCAAAAACTCATACAGTGTAAGCATTAATGGGGTAGTGGTAACCTGGGTCGTTGCCATCGACCCGCCGGGGGTTCGATTCCCCCTTAATGCACTCGCCATCAGTTTTGACACGCATCGCGACGCTCGGAAACATCAATCTCGAGCTCGGCCTCATAGTCCTCCCGCCGGACGACCGGGTTCATTTCTTTAGGGGTCCTGTACTAGTGAGCAAGTCGTCATGCTGGATGAACGATGTGTCGACTGGATTCCTGCATGTTCCTGCTAGCGACAACGGAACGAAGATGTGTGCGTAACACGTCTTCTCCGGGACGGTACCGCTAAGGGGAGCGTGCTCCTCTCTAATCTAGATAATAGCTAGTGAGTACTACTGGTGCTGGCCTCTATGTGCTGCTGGCACTGGCCTCTATGGGCTGCTGGTATTGCTCTCTATGTACTCTCGCGGCTCTTCTGACGCAACTCCGGATCTCGCAATAACCTTTGCATCACGCCTTCCGCAAGGTGCAGAGACAGGCACACCGTCTCGTCGTACCAGCGCCCAGCGCTGCCAGCCGCGGATGCGGGACTCGCCCCCTTGACAGACGGGCCCGCGTCCATGATGTGGATGCACCCATCCATGTCCGGAATAAACGCGTCGACGTAGCGCGGGGGGGCACCAACCCCGAAGTCGATGTCGTACACATGGAGGTCCTGCCACGACGTGACGACGGAGTGCCGCTGGCCGTCCATTGCGGGCATGAGTGCGTCGATGTACGGCGGACGCGCGCCGGAGCCATAGTCGAGCGCGTAGACGTCGAGGCTGCGCCAGCACGTGTACGCGCCGAGGCGGCGGCGGAAGAACGCGCTCCAGTACTTCTGTGGGTCCGCATGGTGCGCGACGTCGTGCAAGAACGCGCCGACGGTCTCGGGCGTGAAGCGTGCGACTGCGGACCGAATGGCGACGGCGCCGGTGGAGGTGGACGCCGCGACCGCGTCTGCGGGCAGGGTGATGCGGGCGAGCGTGATGGGCGAGCCGATGAACTGGTCGGGGAGCGGAGGAGAGAGGCGGGAGCGCACGCCGATGGTGACGATCATGTGGACGGGGTCCGACCCCAGGATGGTTTTCGCACTGCGCGCACGGATGATGAGCCTCCAGATGAAAGCTAGCAGAGCGTCGAAGCGGCTGATGCGTGAACCGGAGGGCACCTGAGCTGAGGCGTCCTCCCAGATGCGTTGCACCTCTTCAGGACTGAGGTACACCATGAAATGCGCGACAGGTTCCGACGACACGTCCCCCGTGGTGCTGGAGATGGCCAAAGAGCCTGTTGGGGAGAGAGAGTTCCAGTCGTGTTTGATGATAGGCAGGGACTGCGAGACGCGGATCACCTCGGGGTCTGGTGTGTCGCTGTCGACGTCGCCAGTGGCTGCACTGTCTATGAGTGCGGGGTCGAACACGGGTGCGATGGGTGGTGGTGGCTGAGAATGGACCATAGCGGAGTGTACCATCGACCAGTGCCGTGCAAACTGGATCAGAGTCGTCGCGTCCGCAAGGCAGTGGGCGATCCGCAGCGCGATCCCGACCCCGCCACAGGCGAATGTGGTGATTTGCGCGCAGGCACTGGGCTTGCCCATGTATCCCGTGGGGGTCGTCAAAGCGAGATCGGTGGGGCAGAGCAGCTGGGCGGAAGGGAATTGGTCCGCACACCAGGCGTTCATCCCGAGACGCGTCTCGTTGTCCGGCACGAGCGCCGCGAGGGTCGCCGGAGAGCGTGCGAGGATGAGCTCGATGCCCTGGTCTTCTGCAGATCCGTATACGATGCAGACGCGGCCACGGCGTCGTGCTAGCCCGCGACCAGAGCCAGGGGATGTCCACTGGAGTTGACCTGCCCACTGCGGATAGGCATTCAGGGTTCTCCGCAGTGATCTCACGAGCTCCCCCGGGTGGAGCACGCCGGCGTTGTTTGTGGTGTTGTCGTAATACCATGCAGCATTTGTCATCGCGAACCGGATGACGGTATTGTCGAGGATAGAGAGGGAGACGGTGTGCACATCCCCAGATACGTGCTCTTCTGGCAGTATACGATCTCGGGATATTAACTCGAGTAGAGGGTCTAGTGGGGCGGATTGAATGTCTACAACCATCCTTACAACGCAAAGAACTCACCGCCAGTTAAATTAGCCATCGTGGGAGATGACAGACAGCGTGATAGTGCGTTGGGTATCGGCGGTTGAGTAGATCGCCTAGGAAGCGTCGCGGGTGAGCGATTTGTGTGTCGCGGTTGTGAAACCCATTATATCTAATCTGCGTATAGGAAGATTCTATCAGCTCCCGGCCCATGCGCCTTCTCATCTGAAGTTGCGTACGTTCGACCGCTCGTCTGGATATGAGAACATATGAGACCTATCGCCGCCCGACACAATTGCTTACGCTCAACTTCGGTATCGTCCTACCTCTCGGCTCCCGGTATCCTCAGACCCACCTGGTGATGCACTAGCGTGCAGGAACACATCAACTTCGGATAGGGATCGGGCACTTAGCAGTCTCGACGTGCGATTGTCGGAGCATCGGCATGGTCAACATCCCAGTCAAAATCAGTGTGAACATGTCGAGGGCGACGTCCGTTGTCTGACAACGACGGTCGCAGTTTCTGTGGGCATGCGGCCCCATAATATCGCGTTTCAGTAACCTGAGACGCGGATACTGACCAACTACGCACGACGTGTGTCGCTTTTGACGTACAGAACGCCATTCGCCATGTGTACATGATGGGACAGTCGCAACGGTTAAGCTCTTCGAGAGGCAGTTTCACAGGGTGTTGCTAGACGAACAAGCGGTGAAGGTTCAAAACGGGGCGTACACGAGTGATGCAATCTGTGAGTGATCATGAACGTGAAACTCCATACACTGGCTTGGAACAACCTACTCACCTACTGCCTCCGTCAGGAAGGTGGATTTGACTGCTAGTGATGATCGGGAATAGAACCTTGATCGTACTCGAGAGAACGCGAGACCGCATCCGTAAGCTTCGTGTTCACTGTCTTACTACACGCCCAGTTGCCTGTGATTTCGAGCGCAAGTTTCAAAAGTGTCTGGCGTTGTTCTCGAAGATTTATCCTCACGATATCGCCAGTCGATATCTGCCAGAGCCGGTGCGGGTGCTATATCCGCTCGACCGCTGTACGGGATCGATCCTTCAGATATGTGGCATGGAGATGCCTGGGTGAGTGTGGGACGGCGCCGCCGGTGTGCTAGGGTATGCTGCGCCATACTTTCAATCAGAATCAGATATATCTACGACAAATTCGTTGTTGACCGTGCTTGCGTGATCCCTTTTCCTCGCTGCCGATGACGGTGGCAGTGAAAGCGGTGGAAGAGTAGGGAAGGGTTGCAGGGCGCGCGGTGCCGCTGCGGCTGTTGGAGCTTTCCTCGCTTCCGCTCTGTGGCCCCCGCCGAATTCGGCGTGTACGCTTGATAGAGGTGTGTCCATTAGACTTCCGACATCTCCTATTCTTGAAATTGCGGATCCATCCTGAGCAGGACGCCGTGTCAGCGGTAGCTGAGACGTCGAATACATTGGCAGTTCTTGAACGGTGCTCCTGAGTAACTCATGAACCAAAACAATAGAAGATTGTACGATACAGAAACAAACCTCGGTGCCTGAAGAGATATGATTCCAGGCGCCCTACTGGACCCGTAATCTTCGACAACAGGAGCCCTCGCTGCACAGGAAGCTTCATCGTGAGAGACGACAACAGCACGGTGAATGGCGGCGGCCGCGGTAGAACGATCCACGACGAGCACAGGCTGAGGGTCTGCCATCTCGTCCGCAGATGCGCCGGGAAAGCGGGAGCTGGATCCAGGGCGTGGCTTGGGTTGCAAACTGGCGCTGGGCTTCGCCTGTGCGGGTCTGCGGCTCCACGGAAGGTTGTTAGCATCGTCGGAGTCAGAGGTTTCTTCGTCACAGCTGCTGATCGCGTCGAGGTCGAAATGTTCCCGCTCATCGCTAGACGCGTGCGGCGACGCGGCGGTCGAAAATGACGCAGGCTTTGACGCGGATAGCGGAGGCCTCCCTCTTGGTCGTTTCGGCTTCACCTTTGGCTGTGCAGGTCGCTTCGCTTTCGCCTTGGTTTTCGGAGCCCGCTTTGCAGAGCCCTCGGCCTCGGGTAGCGGGTCTTCCTCGCCGTCACTAAACAACTGTCCTAGGCGGTCTTCCTGATCGTCTTCGTCTGCTAGATCCTGTTCAAGAGCAACTCCCCCCTGGTGCCGTCGATAGCATCCGCGAATCACATCGCCCCAGAGAACGTATGAATGACACTGATTGCACGTACCCCCGCGGGGGATGATGTTGGATGACGAAGTTGGGGCCCGAGCCAGGAAGTCCCCGGATAGACAGGATAGATGGGTCACTGCTTTGCAACCGCCTGCTGGACATAACGTCACAGAAAGCGAGTCCTGGAAAGATATGGGAGGTCGTAAGAAGAACCGATGCCTCTGCGTCGTAAGTGCTCACGGCCTCATGAGGTATTCCCTCGTTGCAAACGGAACATCGTAAACGGCTGCCGGATGTGAAGACGGAAGATGCCTTTCGCAAATGCGCGTCTGTGAATACCGCTTGGAAACGACGGTACTGACGTGAGTCCAGACGTCAAAGTAAACATCTGACCACTTACTATCCACCACGTCGATGGGTGCAGTACGACCTGAGCCTGGCTTTCCTGATTTTCCATCGACTCCTTCAAGCTCTAAAGAGACCTCAAGGCCTTCCGGGAGCGGCGTCTCCTTCGCAGAGCTATTCCATATTTTGGCGACTTCTTCTGTGAAGATCTTCACACCAAGCGGCCAGGTATTGTAGGGATGCGAGGATACCATACTTCGAGCGACTCTGCGAAGCTATGAGTGGGCACATGTTGGTGTGATCGACGTATAGAGCGCATACTTCACGTTGGTGTTTAGATACTTAAATTTTCCGCTGCTATTGAACATGGCCTTCCCGTCGTCGTCGCGCAGATGGCGCGAGATGTATGGATGTTGCCATGCCCACTCGAACTGCAGTGCGGCGAGCTTCGAAGGGAAGCCGTGGACGATCATTTGCATGACCCATGGGCGATTGTGTTTGGTTTTCCATGCACCCTGTGATATCTCGCCGTTATGCTGCCTGTTAGATACAAATGAGCTGGCTTCACTGAGGTTCGTAGTCTCATAGCATTACCGTATCCGACGAGGGGGGCTTGGAGTGCTTCCTATGTACGTGCTGGATGGATTATATGAGTTGCAGCAGAGGATGTACAAATAAGCTGAGCTCACGCCGTTGCTCTAGGCGTACGAACGCTCTTGAGAAGATAGCATGCATAGAAAGCAGGAAATCGGTGGTCATTTAAAGACGAGCGAGCGCCGCTGGCAGTGGCTCGCGGCATGATTGACGACACCAGATGGTTCACTTGGCCAGTTCACAGGCTCGCCTACCAGTTGTGGCCTGCTCTTCAAGCAAATTTGTTCACCAGCCCCACGTTTGACGGAAGAGCAGGTACTAGATGTGCAGTACTAGTACTTACTAGTAGTTGGCGGTACTTCCCGAGCGCTACAACCTTGCTTACCACATACCGTCACGAACGCGTGACGTAACGCGTCTGCGGTCACGTCTTTCGTATCAGTCACCGCGGATGCGTTTAACGTAGAATCCTCATCCCTTTTCCGCCTCTGTGTCTGTTTCTATCCATATCCTCAGGGACACTCAGTCTCAGGCCTGATTCTTTCAACGCTTTATAAATCTCGGTTTACTTCGTTTCTTCTGTCGCTCCTGGGATGGCTGAAGACGGTGCGCTCTCACTCTCAGAGGGAGAATCCGGCGACGAGCCCTACGTCGACAGACGCGCCGTGCTTGAACCCGCCATCCGGAGCGTCGTGGAGGCGGTTGGTGGTGTGGAAGCTGGCGTGTATCGCCTCGGAGATGAATGCTATGGCTGTCTTAAGGACCTCAAAAAGTACTGGCGCAAAGACGACACCGACGACGACCGCACGGTTGCCCGCATCTTCTGGTCGACAGGCCTCCTCTCGAACGACCTCATTCCTATCCTGCTAGAAACTGCCGGAAAGGGCCTAGTCGAGGAAAAACGCGCCGTTGCTTGCGCAGACTTGATGACCGCCATGACCTGGCCCATAAACCTCGCGGAGGAGCTGAAGGAGCTCGACGAAGAGTTTGACCGCGGTACGGATTACACTCAGCTGCTCCTGGCCCACCTCAACTACAAAGCCGCGCTCCTACGATCGGGTGTGTTTGAAGCACTTCTCGCGATCACTCTCCCATGTCTCGCCCGCGACGCTAAAGAGCGCACGGAACGTGACGTACAGATCGTTAACGTCATTCTACATCTCATCCGAAACCTCGCGTTTATCAAGGATCCCCCACCGAACATGTACAGCAGCGCCGACCAAGCAGAATTCTCGACTCTGCAGAGCAAGCTGGTCAAGCGCTTGTCCCAGTCGTATTTCATCGACTTCCTGCTCACGATCGCGTCCAACGCGGGAGACGCGATGTTTAATCAATGGAATACTGTCATACTAGAGATCTTTTACCTCCTGTTCCGTGGGATAAAGCCCACATCCCTAGTTAGTGACCAGACCAAGGTAAGTTTATATTCGACGCGTAAGTTCGCACCCATTCATGTCCACTTTGACCTGTAGCAATCTACGAAGGCTTTGCAAAGCCTCCTAGCGGTAGAAGATCAGCGTAAACGCGAATTGCTCCGCAAAGCCACATCTCGGCATTCCAGATTTGGGACCACTATCTCTGTCATGCTCAACCCGAAGAAGTCTAAGCTTCCGCAGGAAGAGGGGAACAACAACAATGTGCCGGTCGAGCTGGACGCCGGCGGCTCGTCGCGTGCATATGTGTTGCACAAGCAACAGGCGTTGAACAAGGCCGCAGGGAGCGCACTTGACATGGTCCGCGCGAAGAAGCACCGTGCCACGCCGGGGAAGAAGGTCGATGAACTCGGACGGGACGACAATCTGTCCTTGGATGCCCGTGTCGTCCTCCAGAACCTAGCCCGCACATTCATCGAGAGCTGCTTCAACCGTGAGTCAATACTCTTGGTCACTCTCGTTCTCTCGTTCCCAGCTCACGCCACTTTTATGCAGCGCTGGTGGCATCTCTTCTCAAAGACATCAAAGCAGAGCGCCCGAAGATCACTGAGAAAGACCACCTCCGACTTCTGTTCCTCACAAAGTGGTTCCTCGAGTTCTTCCTTTGCGAGCGCGCGTGTCAGACCAATGAAACGCGCTGGAAGTTTGGATTGATCGCGGAGGTCGTGAATCGTGGCTGGATTGTGTGGGTCCTCCGCCGCATGCGAGAGGCACACGATGACAAGGTACGCAGTGCACATACACTCAGTATGCTAGACCGCCTGCCGCATTCGGAAAAATCTGACGCTCTACATAGCCTAAGCTCTGGACAGAGTTGCAAGCCGGAATCGAGTGCCTCACTCAGTTCGTTCTAGTGCTCGATACCATGTCTAATTCTCCTTCTGCACAAGTCTCCGCCGAGGCAGGTTCCAGCAACGACCCGTTCGCGTCCGCAGACGCCCCCACGTCCTTGGAGGAAGACGTCGCGGAGGCGGCACGTATGATGCAACAACAAATAGTCTACAACGGTGAGGTGCTCGACTTTGCGTTCGACAGTATACGCGTATACAAGACACGCACGCACAGCCTTGCGTACCTCGACGCGAGCGTGTACTTTGCGTACTCGCTGTTGCGCGTGTTGGAGCGATGGGAAAAGCGCAGAGGCAAGGGCGAGATGTATGTGCGCAAGAAGGCGCGCGCGAAGAAGAGGGGCGCGAAGGGGAAGGAGACGGAGGAGGGCGAGGGCGTGCCGGACGTTGAAGAGGAGGAGCCGCAGCAGGGGGATGAAGAAGAGGTCATCAACGAAACGATGTTCACGTTTTCCCAGTTCGAGCAGGTGGGTCTCGTCGACTATGTGGTTCTAGAGATTGGGGTGCTAAATTTCTGAACGGTGTAGCGATTTGTCCACTCAGAGGTGACGCGGACACTGCTCGTATATCTGGCACGTTACAAGGAATTCACTGCACCAGAGCAAATGAAACGTGTCGTGGGCATCATGCACCGGCAGGTTGTTCGCCAGAAGGCCGAGGGTCTTTACTTTATGGTATGTCATGTTACTTTGCGCTCATTCAGTATTTGTTCTAAGAGGTGTTTAGGTATCAACGCTCCATCTGTTCAGGCAGATCCTCGCGGACGAGAAAAGTTTGCCTAGGGATCAGCCGTACAAGGACCTCGTCGCGCTCATCAACTATATCCTCCGCAAGTTCTTCAAGGCCGTCTCAGACGAGTCGTTCGTCATTGTAGAGGTCAGTATTTCCTCCTTTCCACATGCTTAGAACCTCCGGAACTCACTGCGCACTCCTTGTAATGCAGGCATTCTTCCCAAAGAATCGCGGACACTGGAAGCAGTTCTCCAGCATCGAGCTCGACGCAGTCGGCGCGCGGCCCGAGCCGCACCCCTTCGATACACGCTTCCCGCCCGACGTAAATGTCAAGAAGGGATACTCGCTCACAGACCAGATCGGTATCGCGATGGCCGCGCTTGTCGAGCGGGGCCAGCATAATCTCATAGACTGGACTCAACTGGTACGTGTGCCCGCGGGACGGATGGGAGCTGGTGTTTACTGACCGCGGCTGGGGTAGATTTTGTCGCTGGCGATAAGCCACAGGAAGAAGATTATCGAGGACGTGGATGGCGCGCCGTCGAAAACGATCGACTTGACTGCTGCGTCGGACAGCGAGGACGAGGTTGTGGCGGATGCAGACACCCTCCTCGGCAGGAGGCCGCCTTCGGGAGATGCCATGGCTAAGATCAATGATTACCGTGAGTTCATATCGCTGCTTAAAGTGGGAGCATTTTGCTAACATGAGATTGCAGTCATTCCGTACGTGAGCGACGAGGAGGCAGAGGCCGCAAACAAGAACGCACATCTGAAGCTCCTCTTCCGACTGTGCCACTTCAAAGTCCTGAATGACGGTACGCACAGCTTTCGCGTTGCAACGCGAGCACATACATACTCATAACGTGCGGAACACAGAGGCAGACGAGCTAGAGTGGTATATACCCTCGGTCATCATGCCTGCCGAGATGCAGCGCACGTTGAACATCATCAACCAGTTCCTCGAGACGCCTATCGACCTCGCCGGCAAGTCCGCCGACTCGCTCCTAAGCAAACGGCGACGGCGAGTCCGTCGTCGGCGCTCGCCCACTCCCGACTCCGATGCCGAGGACGCGCCACGGCCGAGCAAAAAGAAGGAGCGGAAGAAGAAGGAGGCTCAGCAGTACAAGAGCGCGCAGTTCATCGAAGACAGCGACGCCGAGTATGGAGACATGGAGGCGTTCTTTGAGCGCGAGAAGGCGCTCCGGGAGAGGACTGCCGCGCTCGCAGCGGCGACGGGCCAAGTCAGCGCCACGATGCGGGCTCGTGGCACACGCAAGCGGCGCAGAAATGGCAAAGATGGAGACGGCGCCGGCAAAAAGCGTCGAAAACGCGGGACTAAAGAGGGCGAAGATGGAGATGCGGACGACGATGTCGAGGCGGAAAAGACTCGGGGGAGCGATGAGTCCTCGGATGAGAGCGAGCTTGACGCGTTTGGCAGTCCGAAGAGGGGAAGGTCCGAGCCCACACCGGATAGCGGGTTGCCCTCAGCTGCGGCTTCGAAGGAACGTCCAAAACCCAAGCCCAAACCCCGACCCCGTGGACGTGCGAAAGCCGGAAATACTCAAGCCGAGGACAAGCTATCGTCGCCCCCTCCGGTTCAAGATTTTGTAACCCAAGATCCTGCCAACAGTGCGCGCCCGACTGAGGTGTTACGGCCACCTTCTCCAGTGCATTCTGACGAAGATCTGCCGACGATCGAGATGCTGAAGGGAAAGCGGAAAGCTCGTATCGTCATAGCAGACGATGACGATGACGAATAGCTTCACTAAGTTCACATAGGTTGTGTAGTGATGTATATATACTGATCACGCGTTGATTGTATCATCTTGTCGCATTGTGAATGGATTGTGAATTTCCCATGAGCTCTAGGTTCGTCTGCGTTTACGTGGGCGATGATCTACCGGCTGTGATGAGTATAACATATATCCACAAAGCTAAAGAATGACAAACCTGTCCGGATATGATAGAACCCCAGCATGCCGTGACCAAGCATTGCCTGCGAGGCGCGACGCACATGTCAAGATCTGGCTTCGATGTATAGCTACTTAATTTCTCATAGAACAATGGATAGATTACGCTATACGCACCAAAAAGGAGCGGTGAGCTTATGCAGGACTATCCCACAGAGAATGGACATAAACGCACTTGCTAGACGAGTACTTAATTTGGCATACCCCACATACTCTGGCGCTTCTTCGAGGGGTCACGATCCCTTGCGGACGGTCTCATACGGACAGTCAAACCATCAGCAGCAGCCGGTGACTTCCCATTCAGTAGCGTCGTAACCGAGTTGAATATTTTTTTGACACGACGAGATAGAGCCGGAGGTGTGTTTCGCAGGGCGCGACCGTATGACCGCAACAATGTCAGGCCGGAAGGCCCTATACGAAGCCAAATGTAAGCAACGCAGCAGAGAGGCGGCGGGGTGAAGTGGCGTACCCCTCTGCAACGCGAAAGTTCGCCCAGGTGCCGACCACCCTAAGGCACTCAGGGAGCAGTTCGATGTCATCAGAAGTGACGACACAGAGTCAACCTGCATCAGATAGAAAGGGAGCGAAGGCTAGCAGACGAGGTCAACCCCCATAAAGCGTCAGAAACGCTTTAGGTACACCATGATTAGATGGTACTGACCAATTTTGAGGTCACAGACTCCACGTCAGCATGGTTATTGAGCCCCGCAGACGACGAAGACTCGAGGGTCTGATGCTGTTCAGCGGGCACGTCATCATTGCTTGACACACGCGAGAAGGTCGAGTCGTTGAGTGGAGCGGAGACCTCTGTTAGGGCCTCCTCACTGGCGTCGGCGAGATGTCCAATGCGAGTGCCACGCCCACCGTCCAGCATCATCTTGTACGGGTATGGTTCCGTAAGCTGCACCCGTAGCCGCAGGCCGTTGGAACCGCCGAAGTCAGGCATCGGCTCTCCGTTGGTATATAGAGCTACTCGCAAGAGTCGGATATCGAATGCGCTATCCCCAGGTTCGCGCGAGATGTTCTCTGCTTCGGCATAGATGACGAACTCGGCTTCAATGGAGTTCCTGAGACGGTCCACCGTACCGGGTAGATCCTCATTGTCCACCCAGCTCAGGAGGAGGGTTCCTGGGCCACCGTCAGCAAAAGGAGCTTCTCGCATTCCATCCCGAGGGTCCAACGCGTCCCACTCGAGAGGTCCAGATGGGTTCCCAGCATGGTCTAACGTTGCGAGAGGAGGAGCATCAAAGAAATGACGGACGGAGAACCGAACTACGGGGAAGTGGCCTAACAGCCGGAGGCGTGCGAGTGGCGCCAATGAACCCAGGGCGAAGTCAACCGATAGGTCAATTTGGACTTCGATGAGCTGATCGAGGCGTTGTGGGAATGGTCGGTGACTGCACGACAGGGTGGTGGCCAAAGACAGCTTAAGCTTGGATCCATGTTCCAGCAGTGTTGGCGCCTCCTGGCCAGGCAGTCCTTCGACGCGCAATGGGGATGCGCTGAAACCGAGAGTCCGAAGGTCCTCAAGGCAGCTGGGATCGAAGGAAACGGAGAATGTAGGATCGAGGGAGGGAGGAGGACTGTCGTCTGCCGGAGGAGCAGAGGATATGCGTACAAAGACCTCCTGAGTAGCAATCGAGTTACGAACGTCATTATCCCGTAGAAAGGCTGGCGCAAGCCGCACCACGCGAAATGCAGCGTGTCCTTCCCATCCGCACGTAGAATGGGTAGAAACTATCAGTCCTGCTGGCTCGCCCACGCCAACGCTTGGATGACACATAGGCAGCGTTACCAGTGTACCATCGGTTAGGTTTTCGCATTGTAGAAGTGCTAGGATGTGACACGGCGGCATTTCTTCACAGGCGTCGCAGAGGGCGTAGGGTTTGTTTAGGGTGGCGAGAGCGGCGATTCCCTGGGGTATCGCGGAGAGAGCAATACACAGGCATTGTATACGGACACCTTGAGGTGTGAAAGTACAGTGTAGAGGGGGCAGGTCGCTTTCCGACATGCCGATACGAGCCGCGAAGTCCACAGGCAGCAGCGGGACATCGTCTACGCTGAACTCGAAGTCGGCAGGTGCATGAGCGATGAGTCCGGTCTCGTATGGCAAGGCTTGCCAGGCGGCGCTCAGATTTCGGGCATGGTTTGTATCGGACAACAGGGAGCATCGGCCCCATGAGAAGATGCTCTGATCGGGAATGGTCTTGATGACCTCCTCTTGAAGACGCGTGAAGGCGGCCTGACGACCCTCTCCATAAATCGGGGTCATGTGGATGTTGAAGATTCCCATGAGGCAGTACGCCTCATCCTCGACGCGCGTCGTCCGTCTCCGCGCTGCCCATGACATACGTCGAGCGACACTGAAAGAGTCCAGCTGCGCTCGTTCCGTGAGTAGAGCGAAATCGACGCCCGTGAGCTGCTCTAGGGTCGCCGCGAGGCTCATTTTGGTGCCCAGGAAGCCCCAGGCGAACGAGAGGAAGATTATGTGCTTTGGTGCGATGAGTTCTTGAAGGGTCCATCCACGTGTATACCACCTGCTCTGCGAGAAGAATAGGCTGTCGGTAGAGGCCCCGTCGGGTACATCCTCGAGGTAGGCGTAACAGACAGCGGCGAGCCGATACCACTCGTACATCGAGTTGATTGCCTCCGAAAGCTCCGCGCTACTAGACTTGTCGATGCAGCACGAGTCTATCCATACAAGGTCGTATCCGGCCTCGCGCGCGATTCTACAGATGCCTTTGACCTTCGCTGACAGTTGAGGGTGTGAAAGGACCGAGTCTTGTGTGCCGTTCTGCTTGAAACGACCGAAGGTTGATGTGCTCGGCGGGATCGCTACCTCAGCCTGGAGCTTCCGAAGGTCCTCATAAGACTGCTCGCCACCCGCACTGACTGGTCGCCAGGTATGTGAGAGGATAACGTAGGAGCACTTCTTCGGGTCGTCGATCCAAACGAAGTGGCCGGTATGCGTGTCCAAGAAGCGGGGCATAGCGCGGACTCGAGCACAGCGCTCGCTATTCACGAGTAGTCCTTGTAAGAAGACCACTCGCCCAGAAAGTAGACAAGCATTGCAGTACTCACACTCGGTGGAACCAGTCGAGCCTTTCGCAGAATCCTTGTATGCGCCTCAGTATCACAGCGATGGAATCCCAACGGTTGATGGTCGCCACTTGGAGCCGAGCAACTACTTACAAAACGCGCTGGCAATGAATGACCGTTGATAATGCATTGGTAATGCATGCCGCTGCGCTGTTCTTAGCCGCCGCCAGCTGATTTCCCGCGACACATGTGCACATCTTCCGCAATGTCCACCTTGCATATTGAAAAGAGAGGTGACGCAAGCCAGACCACGGGCTGAATAGGGACAAGAGTGCGGCGTTGGTAGTATCATGGGTAAAGCACCAGAGGACATAGGTTCGTAAACTAGCCTCACACGCGGAGGAGGAAGACAAACTACATTAATGTCGATGCCTGTTCGGCTTGAAGCGGAGTATGAAGTATTACTTATCTGAGATGTAAGTGTATACAGCAGCGACCACTTGGTACTTTACTATATGAGTAATTGCCGAGATGCCGTAAGCATTTCTACCACGCTCCGCCACTCCGCTCAAAGTACTGGTAAGCTTAGTAAGTAGTGCCTTTACACTGAGCATTGCATCACCAGCCGCGTCTCTGATGAGTTTGTTCTCCCGAGAACAGCGACTCTCCTGAAAACAATGATCTTCAGAAGACTTGATAGGTTGAGACAAAACCTGACTTTGTGAGTACTTTGTTTCCGGTATGCGACCGGTGTACTGACGTAAACGCAAGCACATATGCACTTAGCGGAACATATGTTGTACCAAGTGCTCGGACGTATACAATGCCCTTTGAGGCCGTGTTGCTCTAGTACGGTCAAGTAGCACAGTGCACTGCTAAAATGCCAATATAGAGACCAGCACGAAGCTCCTCAGGCCAAGTGTATGCACTCCGGACCTGGCAGTACTGTGGCACTTTAGGATTGTCCGAGATACGTACGTGTCTCTCGTGTTCTATCTCCCAAGTCGTTCGTTTGCCTCGAGCGGTACGCTTTCACGCAAAAATGACGCGTCTTCTCTTTCAAGGAAGCTAGTCAGCCTGTTGCAGCCACCCACTCCCAGCGCCGAACTGGAAGTATGGAATGTGGCCGACCGGCGACTATTACACGCTCGGAGGAATGCCATTTTGGTTATGCTCGGGATCGGTTCGGACCTCCACCTGACTGCTCGGGCCAGCCACGGTGGCGCCTCTGTACTCCCGCTTCTCTGAACCGTATACGGAACGAAAAGAAGTTCTCATTCCGTCGCTTCTCGCCTCAGACGCACGCTAAGCTTTCCGCGAAGATGTATCCCGCGCTCCCGAGAAGACATGGCGAAACACGTTCGAGCTTCCCACAAGCGCCAACTCCGACCCACTCGGAATGTCTGCCCGCCTCGCGCGCCTGCCCGCTGACCGTGTCGCAAATGGAGAGGAAGATGGTTTCGAGTGCCGTCCCATTTCCGTCAGCATTGCCTGGAGGAGCGGCGGGGATGCGGGAGGGCGCGCAACGGAACCCGTGGGGAGCAGGCGCAAAGCTCGTGAATATCTTGCGGAGGCGTTGCGTCGGACGGGCCTATAGGGGCGGGCAAATGTGGTGGGCGCGGAGGTGAGGTGCGCTTATCTGTTGTGGCCAGGCCCCCTTAGATGGCATTCCGTTGCGGTGCCAGCTCTTTAGGACTCATCCAGGTAGGGTCAGCTGGACGTAGGACGGCAGGCACGACTGACAGAGACTCGCCTGGGCTGCCTGCGCCGCCAGTTCCCTGATGCCAATGGTATATTGGTAGGCTGAGACTGCTTGTGACAAGGGGCTCCGCTCTAGACATGTAAGCTCAAGTACCAAGAGACTGGAGGTGGGTGATCGCGGTTTGTGATAGCTTTCTGGTAAGCGTTCTCAGGTGTTCAAAGTTTTCGATCCTCGAGATCGAGAGTTCCGGGGTCAGGGGGCTGCAAATGCGGGGCGCAGCGCCGACGCTGTTCCGCCCGTGTTCGTACCGGCGGGTGCCCCTAATATCATCAATGGTGAGTCCACCTCGCTCCCTATTATGCGGTCGCTACGATATACTGAATTGTTTTACGCGTGGGCGTTATGGCGGGTATGTTCAGGAGATCGCCGGCCTGTCAAATGTACGTATGCAACCTTGAAGACCGAAGATGTGCTTGAGAGTGACAGGGCCTTGGGATGGCGTCCACTGTCCAGGTTCGTGTCCGCCACGGGACCGCTCTAGCACCCCGCATCTCCGCAGGCTTAGCGTGACATTCCCCGCTTTCATTTGCACTCCGTAGGAGACCGCCCAGAGAGGTGCCAAGTTGAAGGTGTGGGGAGAGGGCGGAAGACCGCGCTCGCTGCGGGGTAGACGCTAGGCTAAATCAAGGCCACTACCCCGCATTACAGCGCGCCTGATGGTACAGGGGCAAAAGCAAGCAAACCGTCCTGATCGGAATGGATCACGCGCCTCCGTCCGCAGGATGTATAATAGTCTCCCGCCAAGATTGTTTCCACACCCGCGCCCTCCTCGAACTCTATCATCTCTCTTCCCACCACCACCACCACCACCACTATGGCCACCACCGAGCAGCCCGCAACGGACACCCATCACAATGTCCCCACCCATCCCATTGCGCCGCGGCTCAAGAACGGCCACAAGACTCCTCATATTGGGCCGCATATTCATGCATACAAGTACTGAGCCCCACTTCCCCCGTCCGCGCGCGCTGACCCCCTATCAGGTCCGTCCACTCTCAGACCGTCGGTCACGAGAGCGATGCTTGGTGGGCAAAGGTGTGTGATCAGCTCTCCTTCCGGAAGCTGCTACTGACGCACCGATCATCCTAGATGGCGAAGCACACCCTCCATTGGGATCGCCCCTTCCATACCGTTCGCGCAGGTGGTTTTGAGACCGGCGACATCGTCTGGTTTCCCGAGGGGGGACTCAACGCATCGTACAACTGCGTCGACCGCTGGGCTTTCAAGCATCCGGACAAGGTATGTTGCCGTCCCCCCATTAATTCGTTCCATCCCCATCGTCTGGCGCAATCCGTGGGCGTCTGCGCGGAATGTGCTTTCCGTGAGCATTATCTCCCCATGCGATTGGACGTGCGATCGACGTGAGATGACCTTGTGAGAGACGCGGAGTCTCGAGCGTTTCTGGTTTAATGGTTCGCCCGCCTAGACGGCCACGTGACCGCGACGCGGGGACCTTCTTTCGTCTGCTTCGAGCAGACTATGAACTGATTTATCACCAGACCGCCATCATATACGAGGCAGATGAGCCCAATGAAGGCAGCAATATTACCTACGCTGAACTTCTGCGGGAAGTATGCGCAGTCGCCAACGTGCTCAAGTCCTTCGGCGTGAAGAAAGGCGACACAGTTTCAGTGTACCTCCCTATGACATGGCATGCGGTCGCTGCGTTCCTCGCATGTGCCCGTATCGGCGCAGTTCACTCCGTGATCTTTGCTGGCTTCTCTGCCGAATCACTGCGTGACCGTGTCCAGGACTGCAAATCGCGTGTGCTCATCACGTCGGACGAGGGTCGCAGGGGTGGCAAGACGATAGCGACGAAGGTCATCGCGGACGCTGCAATCAAGGAGTGCCCCCTTGTTGAACACGTCCTCGTTCTCCGGAGAACGGGAAACGAAGTTCCATGGACCGCCGGCCGCGACAAGTGGTGGCATGAAGAGCTCACCAAGGTCCCCCGGTTCTGCCCCCCCGAGATTATGTCATCGGAGGACCCCCTCTTCATCCTCTATGTACGTCCATGCTCTACAGGATGAACAACATCTCTAACCTTCGTGACAGACATCTGGGTCCACCGGCCGCCCGAAGGGTGTTGTCCACACCACAGGTGGCTATCTACTCTGCGCCGCGCTTACCGTGAAGTATGTTTTCGACGTGCACCCGGACGACAAGTTCGCGTGCATGGCCGATATCGGCTGGATCACTGGCCACACCTACATCGTGTACGGCCCCCTTCTCAATGGCGTGACGACAACCGTGTTCGAGTCTACGCCCGTATACCCCACGCCCGCCCGCTACTGGCAAACGGTCGACAAGCATCAGATTACCCAGTTCTACTCTGCCCCCACAGCCATTCGCCTCCTCCGCCGTCTGGGCGAACACCACGTACAGGACCATGATCTCGGGTCGTTGCGTGTGCTCGGGAGTGTTGGCGAGCCCATCAACCCTGAAGCGTGGCACTGGTACAACGACCACGTCGGCCGGAAGCAATGCGCCATCGTCGACACGTTCTGGCAGACGGAGACGGGCTCCATCGTCGTGACACCGTTCCCTGGTGCTATCGAGACGAAGCCCGGATCTGCCACGGTTCCGTTCTTCGGCATCGAGCCCGTCATTCTGGACCCGGTCAGCGGCGAGGTAAGTCATGCAACCTTTCTTTTGTCTTCATACATCCTGACAGCGGCGGTGAAGGAATTGAAGGGCAACAGCGTCGAGGGCGTGCTTGTGCTCAAGCACCCCTGGCCCTCAATCGCGCGTACAGTCTACCAAGACCACAACCGTTACCTGGAGACGTACATGAAGCCCTACCCTGGCTACTTCTACACAGGCGACGGCGCCGCGCGCGACGAGCACGGGTACATCTGGATCAAGGGTCGCGTCGATGGTAAGCGCTGCTCATGCCCGCTCACCACTACCCCTGAGCGCTGACGCGCGTTTTGTAGACGTTATCAACGTGTCCGGCCATCGTCTGTCTACCGCGGAGATTGAGTCTGCACTCATCACGCACGCCGGCGTCGCCGAGACTGCTGGTATGTCCGCCTCTCGACCGCTCTATCTCCCTTGCATCCGTGCTAAACGGCTGCTGCGACAGTGGTCGGCACCGCAGATGAGCTCACCGGACAGGCCGTGTACGCGTTCGTGACGTTCAAGCCGTAAGCACCCATCGTCTCTGAACCGCGCGGACGTAACGTTCTGACACCTCCGCGCGCCACAGCGAGTTCACGTTCGACTCGAATGAAGCGGGGCTTGTCAAGGAGCTCACGCTGCAGGTCCGCAAGGTGATCGGCCCCTTCGCCGCGCCCAAGAAGATCTTCCTCGTCTCGGACCTGCCGAAGACCCGCTCGGGCAAGGTGCGTTGCACGCCACTACATGGGCCGCCGTGGCGCGACGCTGACGTGCTCTCTGGCTTGTCTGTCTAGATCATGCGCCGTGTGTTGCGCAAGATCGTCGCGGGCGAGGGAGACCAGCTCGGCGACCTGAGCACGCTCGCGGAGCCCAGCGTTGTCGACGCTATCAAGCAAAAGGTCGCCGCTGGACAGTCATGAGCGCTGCGGTGTGGGCGGGGAGCTGTTGTCGGTACTGGTGGTAATGGTACGCTGGTCTATGGCAGCGTGTTAAGGTTTTTGGGAGATAGATCCGAGTCGTGTCGCGAGACTGCTTGTGATTATTGTACGATATTATTGCTCGATCTAGTAGTAAACAAATGAATGAGTCTCTTTCAGCGCTGTCAACAGGTGGACACGTCGCCGATGTCCATCGAATAGTCAGTCTCGATGACAGGCGTATACACACGTAGGGGCACGAGGAGCACCCAGGATATCAAGACGACGCGAACTACCGCCTCGGCGCGCTAGCTCTCAGATAAACTGGGCAAGTCCGTAGAAGAAGGCTGTGCGCGCAAACCTCTAGATCTATCCTGGACTTTAAGGGCTAAAAGCTTCGGAGTCAGTGTGCGCATGCGCCCTGGAAAGCACGGCGACTCCAAGCGCAGCGCCTATGTATTGCGGCCCAAAATCCATCGTCGCGGGCGTCGCACTAGACGCGTTGCCCGTCACTCCCTCTCGCAATCCACTGACATCAGCACACTCCTTGGCTCTGGAACGACGAAGACTGTCGCTAGCACGATACCAGCCAATCTGCTTCAGCATCTATCCCTCTCCAAGCTACCTCGCACTCTGTGAATACTCCAGAGGTATACCTCGCTGAGGAACGAGATAACATAACCGGTCGTGTACGTAGATATGAGAAGAGATCACATAGCACCATGGATGCTCACTGTCGGCTATTGTTTCTTGCTAGGATGCCCCGCTTTCTGAACACATACACCGGCGAGTTTGTGTGGCTCGCTGAGATTGGCGCAACACCGTATGCCATCTTGTCCCACACCTGGCACTCAGAAGAAGAAGGCGGCGAGCAGACATTCGACGACATCGTGAAACTCCAGACCGAATGCCCGATAAAGACTCGGAAACCTTGGAACGTTCAACGCCCTCCCCCGGTGAACATAGCATTCTTCTCCCATCCGAAACTCTCGGACAAGATCAAGCGGGCCTGCGAGGTCGCGCGCAAGGCCGGCTATCGGCTGATCTGGATCGACTCGTGCTGCATCGACAAGCGCAGCAGCGCGGAGCTCTCGGAGGCGATCAACTCCATGTACGCGCTCTACCGCGACGCGGACGTGTGCTATGTCTACCTCGCCGACGTACCTAAGGGTACAGATCCACGGGCGGAGTGTTCTAAGTTCTGGGAGAGCAGATGGCACAAGCGCGGCTGGACGCTGCAGGAGCTCATCGCGCCTCCATACGTCGTGTTCCTCACATGCGACTGGACATTCCTGGGAACGAAGATGGGTTTGGCGTCGACGCTGGAGAAGATCACCCAAGTAGACACTGCGATCCTGCTGGGGATCAAGCCCGTTGAATCGGCCAGCGTGGCGAAGAGGATGTCCTGGGCGGCGAAGCGGGAGACGACGCGGGTAGAGGACCGGGCCTACTCGCTGCTCGGGATATTCGGGGTGCATATGTCCCCAATCTACGGCGAAGGAACGAACGCGTTCCTCCGGTTGCAGGAGGAGATCATCAAACTCATCCCAGACCAGAGCATCTTCGTATGGGGTTGGAGCTGCATCCTGTTGGCCCGAGGCAAGGATTCGGGCAAATCTCGCGGTGAACTGGTGCGTGGTCAGTCAGGACTGCTTGCACCTTCCCCCGAGGCGTTCTGGGATGTCGGAGACGTCGCTCCCATTACGGCGTCCGAATTTACTACGCGCATTGGCCGCCCTCGCGACAGTGTCCCCCCTCCGCTGCACTGCGTCTTCACTCCTCAAGGTGCCCGGGTTGCGCTCATCAATATAACCCCCTCGTCGGAAATGGACCGTGTCCTGTTTGATGAACATCCAGATTGCCCCCACTGTAGAAAACTGACGCCCCGTTGCCCCACACGAAGCCTCGCGCTCTTACGCTGCACAGACCGCGACGGTCACCTGATTGCGCTCCCTCTCCACTGTGCAAAAGAAGACGTCGGGGTGGCTGAGAACGTCGGGGTCGGCCTCCACACCCCCTGTGGAGACACGTATCATCTGTCTCCCCGCGTTGTGCGCATGTCCGCGCCCGTGTTAAATGGCCTCGATATGGCGCCGACGTGCGTGGAGGTGTCCATCCTACGCCACTCCTCGCCGCCTGTCGTGCCCAAGGCCTGCAGGGGCCGCTTCTCGAAGCTTCGCGCTGACCAGTGGGGTCATCCCGGGCGTCCAATCTGGTCGTGGTATCACGACAGAGTCACACCCGTGATCAAGTTCACGGCCAGCTGCGAGCAAGAACTGCGCGCAAGCGGTGCCGTGCTCACTCCACCCGCAGGGCTTTTCCAGGAGACACTTGGCGAGATTATTCTGACTACCGCTCTAGTTCTGGACACGAGCAGCGCGCATCGACGCGCTCACGACGACTTGGACCAGCGTGTCCCCCCTATCCTGATCGAAGTTGGACTACAGCGGGGAGACGGACCCGAGGCCCGCTTCTCCATCGATTGTCAAGTTGGCGGACCCTCCCCTGACCAGTCACAGCCGGCATCACCAACTCAAACGGACGCACTCACTCCCGACTGTGTTTCATCTCCAAACCCCGCAGACTACAATTCACATCGCACACCTGCACTGGCTGCCAGTCGACACCGCCAAAGCAGGGTCTCTGGTATAGTTCTGTGGAAGACCTCGCGCACGATCGCCGAGGTTGAGTTTGTAATTCCTGATTGTATCTCTGCTTCTAGTCACAATGGAGCTTCGACGGACTACGTTCGGCTGCTACGACTCAAGCTCGAGTACCCTCTAGAGAGCGCATATGCCGAAGGATGTGACTATGTTTTGTTCTTTGTCGAGCTCTCCGAACCTTTCAAACAGCAAGACTGCGTCCACAGACTCTGACATCCGACGCACCTAGTACTACCCGGGCCCTTCAAAGCATCTCGCAGATCGTTCGCCGCAGCAGAGACCTCTATCATACACAACGGTTCGAATAATGCCTCTGCTGGTCCAGACGGGGCGCCGCCGCCGTCTTGATACTACACTAGTATGCCCCCGATTTGCTTGTTTACATAGAACGAGGGTAGTCAACTCACAGGCGTTGATAGGATTCTCCGGAACCCGTTATGTCTCTTACCGCGACATCCGAGGAGAACCCACTCTCACGACCTACCGATCACTCGTGCCGAATCCGATTCTCTGCCCGCACAACAAAACTCCAGTACCACTTCCAACAACCCGGACGGTTTACTGCACTCCATATAGGTGAGCCTCCATTCTTATATGTCGGTTTACATGCGCATTCCAACGTGACTGATCTCGGTTTCCGCGTCATGCAACACCGCAGAGTCTACACTGTGAAGATGCTTCCACGTCCGAGCGCCTACCGTAGCTGAGCTTTGGCTGAGCTTCCTGTGTAAGGAGTTGCTTTCGGGAGCTTACTAACGCTGCAGTATGACAATGTCATCGTATTTCTGCTTGCCGCCTTCCTCCGCGGAGCGCCAGGTGTGGGATAGGTACGCGTATAGGACTCCACTCGCATCGGCGAGCTCAGGCACAAACCGGCCCATGTAAGTTTCCAAAAAGCGAGGCATCCTGGAAGAGGATTAGAACACATGCTGAGCATTCAGGGTGGTTTATGAATTCGTTGAATGGACACGTACACGGATAGATGTGCTACCTCACCCCTTGGTGGGGCGGATGTATAGGGCAATCAAGGACGCGAGATGGTATGGGGGAGGGCTGATTCAAAGATAACTCACTATACTCTTTAACGAGGTGAAGATTCCACACGAAGGCGGTGGGGCACAGCGAGAGGGCTGGGGGATGATTCGGCAGATGCAGGGGGTGAGGTATGTGACTCAGAAGCTGGCACTTGAACATATCTCAACCCTGTCTCGCCGGAGGGCAGGCGGCTGAGAACCCCTTGTGCACGCATATTGCCTTGCGGTAAACCACGCCAGAAATCGGCGACTGGTCCATGAGGGGGCCACGCAGTGTTCCCGAGCTGTTCCAAGCTACATACGTCTATCGGAATCCTAGATCTAAGACTACCCACAGGTACTGAGTATACGGTTTTACCATGACGTGGTCGTCTTGGTCGTGAAGACTAAGGAGCATGACCTTCCTGATGGTCCGTCGATGTGGTGTCAGCAGCTTCAGCGTAGCGAAATGTAAGCGACAAAGCTCACCGGCGTATGCGTCCATCCGCCACAGCAGCATGTCCCTAGTTCAGGCAGACTCCCGCAGCAGAACTTCACCTTCTTACCTCCCTCGATCGTCTCCTTGAATATGTCCCAGGGATGACGCACAGACGGCAGCGCATTCCAGCGCCGGTCGTCGATGCCAAAGTGCTTCCAGAAGGGTATAAACCCGACCGCCGGGCCGTCGCTGAACTTCACCGCGACGAAGTACGCGCCCGTTGCAGCGTACTTGCTGCCGAGCTCGCGCTTCCCCATCTTGACCGCCGAGTCGCGCTCACGCCAGCAGAAGGCAAACCCGTCCTGCCCGGGTAACGCCGCCTCGTCCTTGTGCACAAGGTCCATCCCGCGTGGCTCAAACTTCATGTGTGCGGGTAGGGTAGGATCGTTCCGGTACAGCATCGAGAACTGGATGAAATGGTCTGCGGGACCGCGATCTCCGTGCATCGGCTTCATGCGCAGATAGGAGGCAAGGACACAGTTGAGGAGCGTCGTATGGTGGAACTCGAGGAAGGTGGTGAGGTCGAACCACGCCTTGTCGTTTCCAGAGATGGCGGTGGCACGCTCGCGCATGAGGTTATAGACGTTGCACGATTGCTTGTGGCCGGCCTGCCAATGCGCCTTCTGGCATTCCTTGGACTGTGTGGACTCTGTGAGCGATGCATACCAGGAGAAAGGAAAAGACGGATGTACGCAGTATGTTGCCGAGTAGCATCGGCTGCAGCGCAAGAGTTTCATGTCGCTTTTTGGACCCTCGCATCTTCGCATGCGGTAGCAATTCTTGCAGTGTGTGTGCGTGTGGAGAGGCTCGGCGTTGTGAAAGGGCGAAACTTCCATACCGGCACCCAACTCATTGGCAGACATTGATCTGCGTACGAGAATGAGAGCGAGACTTGGATCATAGATGCTTCTGCGGCCCCTTGACGTTCGTCGAGAGTGGCCAGGCGAGGCTGCAGCCTGCCTCGTGGCTGCGGTCGTGTTCGTCCGTGGTGAACATCTAGCTATAGGCGCCGGCCGTAAAAGCCGCATCTTGTCCTCCGCCTCCACTAGCTCAATCCACCTGCCTATTCCGCGCACCCTCTCGCATTCGTGTACACGACCCGCTGCTGCATCTGACGATCAGGACATGTCGCAGAAGGGAAACTACGGGGCACCCCCAAAGTACGCACCCTGCTCGGCTCGTGGGCGGGACGGACGATCACCGAGCGCGGTCTGGCTTCCGCAGGTACCTGAATGACTTTAGCAAGGCACTCGCGAGCGAGGTCCGCATCCTCCTCGCTGAGGTCGGCAAGCTGAGAGATGAGCGGCGGCAGCTGCAATAGTGCGTTCCGCTTTCTGCGCACACAAAGAACGCCTAGTATTGATGCCCCCGTCCGTTCAATGCGCCCTAGTGAGATCGCAGAACTCATGGCCGTGAAGTCGAAGCACGGCGCGGGCGGCGAGTTCACGCCAGAGTGGGCTCCGAAGGTGGGTCGGGCGCGAGCCATACCACGACGGCCCCGGGCGGATGTACTAACGAGCAATGGCGCAGCACGACGATGCCCCGCCGCCTGCCTCCCCGGCCCCGCCGCCCCCTCCAGAGATCATGGACGACGGCATGCCCGCGCGCCCCGCGTGGCGCACGGTGCACAAGCGCGAGGAGCGGCGGCACAAGTCGAAGGCGAAGGCCATCCAGGCCCCGCCGCCGCCGCCCGCCGCCATCGCCGCGCCGGAGCCGATGAACCTCCCTGCGTGGGCCCAGTGGAAGCGTACGTCGTGCACCTGCGAGCATGCCGCGCTCGACTTCGCGCTGATTCCGGAGTGTTGCTTGCAGCCAATCCTCTGCTCTCTCCCGCACCCATCCCAGGCTCTCCATCTGCCCCGCTTCCGTCCGATCACGGTGGTATGCCGCGCTCCGGTCTCTTCGGTGAGCTGCCATTTCCCGCCCGACAAGCACCGGATCTGACGGACATGGGCAGGCCCGCCGACACCTCCGCCAAAGTAAGACGACGGCGACGACTACCGAAGGAAATGAGGCCGCATGAAGCGTTGTTTATGCCCCGGTGCCGCGGCAGCGCGGGCTTGACTTATCACGATGTTTTTCGATTTTCTCTCTTTGCGTCCTCCTCATCTTATGACCATGTCTCTTGATCGACCTTGACCCCTATGTATCGCTCTCGCCATCGCAACAGGTACCATACCCTTGTAACAACGCTAGGATTAGTTGTCTCTATCACACACACATGCTCACGTTCCGGGTGGCCTGGGCCAATCAACGTCAACACTCACATTATTCAAACGCCAGGACTGTCCTCAGATTGCGTCGATGGCCCGATATAGACGAGCAGGCAGCAATTGACGTCTGATATGAGCAAGGGTACAACTTGTAGAGGAGGTTCTAGGGAGCGGATGCAATGTCAATGTACCAGTCCTAGAGGCATCCACTCACGCCAGCAAAGGGCTATAGATCCTAACGAAAACTCCATAGCGATGAAACTTACTAAGAGACAATCCGCAATCCAGACAGTATGCCATTCATACTCAATGAATTCTACCACTGATTCGAGTGATAATCCGACAGCCGAGACGCGATTAGAGCCGGTGATGTACGGGGGGATATATAGTCTTCAGATTCAAGAGCTATGTAGCGAGGTAAGATAAAACGGTGGAACATGCATATGCGGTACGAGGATACGATGGGTGCGAATGGGGCGCCGTGTAAGTTGCATGACTACTATACAGAGGGGTGTGTGCACTGATACAAAGCAGGGGGCGCAGTGGTAGAATAGATAGAGCGAGTGTAATGCATGGTGATAGCGGTAACATTATGTCGGCCGTGGACAAGTTGGGCGGTGGGTATCCGGGTGCCGATGTCGATTACGCATCCTGGATGTCGATCCGGACGAAAAGCGTAGAGAAGAGATACTGTGAGAGCTGGCCGTCGTGCAGGGGAAGGTGTCGGTATCCTGTGCGCACATCAGCATCAGCGCCAGCTCCTTCGGACGTTTGCGGAGAGCACGTACCAAGATTCAAGCTGCCCAGACTGGCGCAGTACACAGCGAGGGGCTCGTCGTCTTCCTTGTTCTCCTGCTTCACAGAGAACCGGACGAAGACGAGGTCCTTCATGTCGCCAACGAGGTCGAACGGGAGACAGATCTGCTGCTCCCACACAGGGTTGAACCCGTTGTTCTTCACGACACCCGTCCGGCAGGTCACTGTGCGCGCCGATGTCGCCTCCACGACGTTCCCCGCCGTCGGCGGAGAGTACACGTCTGCGGCCTTGTCCGGGAGGAAGGGCGAGTGCGTCCAATCGGGGATGTGAATTGATACCTCGACGAAAGGATCGATGATGGACTTGTCGATGATCTCTCGTCCCTGGGAGTCCTTTGGCCGCGGGAGCTGCTGCGCGGAAATCACAGTGATGTTGAGGAAATGCTTCGTTTTCCTCGCGAGGAGCTGCTTATCCGCGCTGCGTAGAGCGAGTGGCTTTAGAACGTAGCCCGCACGCCCGTTACGCTGGAACATCGCGTGGTTGATCATGTAGCCAAGATCTACTCGTCTTTGCATCAATAAGAGCACACATTGAGATGCGCAGGTACGCACCAAACGTCTGCCAGTTTATAGCCACCAGATGACAGCCCGCAGACCAATACCGATGCGGCTCGTAGTTCGTCGAACCGATGCGAGTACCCTTGGGATACGTCCGGACGAGATGCGTGCGGTTGTGCTTGATAAGGTCGATCATGCCCTGCTTCAGCAACTTGTTCGCCGTGTTCTCCGACAGGGAGAAGATGTGCTCCGGCGCATACTCCTCTTTCTTGTTGATGCCGCGACACTTAACGCCGACAGTGTACACGAGCAGCGACACGAGCGCCATCGACATCTTGACCTTCGGCTTCGCCGGCTGTCCGGGCAGCGGGGGCGGCGGAGATTGCGGCGTACTATGCTGAGCCGCTTTCTGGGTGCCTGGAGAGCGCACACGGTTCAGGGCACCGCGTGCCTTCTTGAACTCAGACTTGAGATCTGCAACATACTCAGCTTCGAGTCATCATAAGAATAGCAATGCTCTCGTACCCCGGATGAGCTCGGCCTCGTTCTGGCGTGCCTTCCGCCACTCCTGCTTGAGCTCATTGCCGAGTTCCGAGTCGGAGGCCGATGTGTCCGTTGATGTAGACGACTCGGACTCGAGGCCAACCTCCTTCTCCTGGCCTTGTCGTTCTGCCACGTACAAGTTCTTCGCCTTGAGAAGTACCCGGCCCTTGAGATCTTCCGGACTGGGGAGGAAATCAATTCTCGGCCGTCCATCGACGGGGGCCCATACAAGCGCGTCTCCAAAGACCTCTTTCATGATGTCGACGAGCTGCTCTTGCTGCGGGACTGAACAGTGTATCTCGGCGGATATGATGATTGGGTATGGCGAGGCGACGAAGGCGTACTTGATGATCGCTAAGCACGCGTCGCGCACAGAGACCTTGGACGTGAGCGTCCGTCCATGGTAGACCACCGGTTCCGTGTCGCCGTCATAGATGTCCACTACACTGCGTCAGCAACACAACATATTGAGGGATTGAGCAAACTTACGCTCCACACTCCTACATGAATGGAGCAATGCACGGATGTAACCCTCGATCGTACTTTCGCCGACTAGCTGGTGCCCAACGAGATACGTGTTGTGCGAGGAGGAGATGAAGTACTCGGGCAATGGACGCGACATGTCGTGGTATATCCGTCCATGTTGGTCCGCAAATGCTGAGTTGTCCGCAGACAAGAGAAAGGCTGTGAAGCCACTGAGTGTCATGGCGGCATCGTCCACGGATGGGGTAGATGCGCTGGACGCCGTCGTGGCCGTCCCGGGTGGTGAATAAGTTGCAGGGGGGTGGGGCAATTGCGAGTCCGCTTCCTGCGATACAGAGAACGAATGCATGGCCAAGTCCAGAGATGTCTGCGGAGGCGAACCCGGGGCCTTTCCACTGTTGGGGAACGTCGCGTAGCGCGAGAAGATATGTTCAAGCTCGATTCTGCTCAGTGAAGACTGCTGCCATGTTTAGAAACGTTGCATGTTGCGAAAAGGGACTCCTACCTTCTGCGACGTCTGCATGAAATGTTCAAAAGCGGTGAAGGTCAATCCCTCGGCCCCATTTACGAGCTTCTTGTACAGCCTATCAAGCTCGGGGCGCGCCTTCAAGGACTTTACGAAGCGCTTGAAGTCCGCAAAGTCCAGATAGCCCCGGCTCTTAATGTCAGCTTGCTGTTCCGAACTGTCAGTAAGAACCTTGTATACGGGTGCGTCAACGGACCTTGAACCGCCTGACTAGATCTTCCCGCGAGGGATTGATGTTCAGACGCCGGCACAGTCGCTCGACGTCATCGAAGTCAAGCCGTTGGTCGTGCTCCTCGTCTGCGCCTTTCCAAAACTGCTTCTCCCAGACCGCCTGTTTCATGTCGGCGCTCACGAGCCCACTCATCAGCTGCTGGCGTATAGCGTACAGCCGGTGGAGAGTGACGTCCCACATCTGGAATATTTCGCGCGTCGCGGCGATCAGGTGCAGCGTCTTGTACCCGCCATCGAGGACATAGACGATCGTGAGCCACCGGTCTTCGTACTCTTGCGCGAGCTGGAACTGCTCGCGGTAGTATCGCGCGTCGATCCCTTCGCGCAGCTCCTTGATGTTCTCTATCGGAACTGCAGGAAGCGCCCGATGAGCGGTGGCCGAGGTACACCAAATGGAATGGGATACGCACTGACACGCAGCTTCTTTGAGTACCATAGGATCTGTCCCTGGTCCGGGTCGAGTCTGAACAGGTACCGTTTCTGCTTCTTAGCAGAGACCTTGATCATCGGCACGCCGGCCTGGAGCAGCTGAGGTACCGTCGCATCCGATGGGGACGACGGCTGCGCAATGGGCGAGACGGGCGCGGGTGCCGGATGTGCGTGTTGTTCGGGCGACTCGGGCAGAGAGGCCATCCTGACGAGGGGGGTGGGTGGTGGGGAAAGGAAGGGAGAGTCGGCGCTCTGGTCCTGGACGTGGTGCACGCAGGGTCGCGTGGGGAGCACCTCACTCTGCGCGCGGCGGTGGCTCTGCCTCCGCTTGACCCACACCACTGGCGAGAGCGTGAAGGACGTGGTGAGCGTTGTCGAGGATGCGTCAGAGGACGACTCGGGGAGCGGCTCGGAGAGGGACGAGCTGAGCACGGGTGGGGACGACGGCGTCGTGGGCGGGCGTCGTTTGAAGCTCGCTCTGCGCGCGACGTTGGACCCCGCATCGCGCACCTGGCTCAGTGTCCGTTTAATAGACCCCCCAATGCCCCCGCCGTCCGTCCTCCTTCTCCGCAGCGCCCCGTGGTCGATCGTCGGGTCGGAGGCGAGGCTGGTCTCCGCTATCGCCGGCACCGGCTCGCCCTTGGTGGTGAGGAGGCCCGCTGCGCGGTGCAGTCCGCGGGATGGTTCGGGCATGTCTAGCGATAGTGTCTAGGAAGGGCGAGAGAGATTCATGGGCGAGCAAGCGAGTGACGGTGTTTTAATATCGAGTTGATAGGCACTAGCGTACGTCGGTCTAGTCAGTCCGGGGCCGGGTGGCTTGTTTCAAACGGAGGCTATTCAGATTCTCATGGTGGACAACATGCGCAAGCGGCGCAGAGAGCGTTCGGCGATGTCGAAAAGCGGTGGAGACAAAGTGTGATGGGCGTCCGGAGCAAGGAGCAGCAGACTGCTCCTACTGCACACGTTGAGTACTTTCGGCACGAAAAATACCGCAATGCCGCAGAAACGCCGTGGCGGTCGGTCGGAAGGCAGCATAGTTTGCGCGTGGTGGTTGAGAAGCCAGGACACTGACAACCACAAGCTTAGCTTGTCAAGCTACATGGCCGGCGCGCGCGAGCAAAACGGTAGCAGTGCGCAACGGCGTAGCGCTGGATCACACGCCAAGCTGTCCTGTGCTTGCACATTGGTACGTCTGCTTAGGGGATACTACGCCAAGCTCATGTTCGTCCGGGTGACCGACGTCGTCGACCATCGGCTCCGTACATGGCGTTGGCAATTGGCATGGAACCACCGCTACGTCAGACATACACGAATCACATCACAGACTGAACAACGCCTTTCGATTCGCATAAGGCGACCAGGAGATATCTACGGTGTAATTTGTACATTAGTCAACCAACGGAATACTAAGACAAAGATAAACCCCTGGCGGGACGGCTAGCACTTGATGAAGTTGCCCACGATGAGCGTCGGGATGCCGTACGGGTCGCGGCGGATGGTGAACGAGAAGCAACAGCTGATGAACCCCTCCTCGTCTGGGGGCGGTTGCGAGTCTTTGCCGCGTGCTGGGGTGACCGCACCAGACGCGGGCAATGACGGCTTGTACCGAAGCACGCAGGACGTGAGCACTGCCTTCTGCGTCGAGTCGAACGCAACGTTGCCGTATTTCTGCGCGTCACGGTCTCATGAGGGCTGCGCCGGGAACAGAACGCGGTAAACTCACCTCCCAGTAGTTGACTGCGGAGTCCTCCGCCATGAGCTCGTATATGCACAGTCGTCCCTGTGTAGCGAGGCCGTTAGCCACCCTATAAACGCTCATATGACTGCGCCTGGACGTACGTCTCTCAGCATGTAGCCGTCGACGCCAACAAGCTCCGCGAACTCCCTGTTGCCCTTGTATATTTCCCCGGTACGGCGCCATAAACACGCCGGTATAGCCATTGCGGAGAACACGCGATCGTAATCGAGGAGGAGGCGCTCGAACGCCTCTTCTATAAAGACCAGATCCTAAAAGACAGTCAGCGGGCCGCGGCACCAACGCTCGCAGCGCACATGCGTACTATGTCAGTCAGCGACTCAGATTGGGCGATAGCCTGAAGCAAACGGTTAGAAGCATCCACCAGTGGTGATCAGGGGCTCACTCTGAACTTTGGCCGCAGGACAGAAAGGGGCTGAAGAATTTTCTGCTTCGACTCCTGAGACACACTGACCACGTTGAAGCGTTCAGGACGCGGTGGTACTCGAGACGTGAGGCGGGGACGTACTTTCTGTCCATCCAGCGTGACAATCGCGCGTACCCCTTGACATAATTATACGGCTTGAGCAGGCCGGCCTCGTACTTGCTCCGAATGACCATGTTTAATCGCTCATTACGGGAGCCTGACGCCTGATCGGCTGCAGTGAGGAAAAACCGCTCCGTCTTGGACGGCGCAGCCAGGACGATGGGCGCGGGCTCATCCGTCGGTCTGTCTTGTTCCTGGGCCTGGGCGGAAGCGATTTGGGCCGTTGAGGTGGGAGCAGGTATGTCGGAAGGCTGAGTAATATAGGGGTTGTCGACGCCCAAGGAAACTGCATTGGCGTAATTTGGGCTGGACATGAGTGTCGGCGCGACGGCCGGAGGCTGACTGAAGAAGGAGCCATCGTCCAAAGACTCTAGGAAATCCCTGCAATCAATGATAGCGACGTCAATGCCATACTCACAGACCAATAGTACGAAAGCAATATGAATGAAACAAGACGAGCAATGGCATACGGTTATAGCTCGACATGGGTGAAGAATAAGATCAACTCCTGAATAGGAGACAGACTTGAAGCGCCACTAGTAGAGCTCGGCGTGCCACACTAGCGCGCTTGCTGTCTTGCTGTTACATCGCTGTCCGGATTGCTAGCCACCTAAAGCTTTATTCCACATCTATCAAAGAATCGTTGGACTTGTTTGGTCCCGCCGCCTATTCTGGAGGAGATTTGGCCAAACGCGCGTCGTTTGCGCAGAGATAGTTTCGTAGCATTCACGGATATTTTCGATGTCCATTGTGGAAAGGAATACGGCGATTCATAACGACACCCCGCAGGACACGGGCGAAGCATGTCGTAGTATAACTATGTCCGCACTCTTCGGTGGACTATGTACGGTGCTGCCCGTGGTGTATACGGCTGGGATGGCATGAAACACGATCATGTTACTCGTGATGCAAGGAAGACTGCAGTTCCACCGGGATGGGATGAAGGTGACAGTGTGAGCGGGCAAGGCAGCGCACAACATTTCGATGACAAGTCTCACTTGCATCACCGATGACGTGATGGTGCGGGGGACGATACCCAGACACTCCCAAGTGCAGAATGATTCACAGAAAACATAACATACGAGCGCACTCACGAGAGAACTGAGAACTCGTTGCTGAGAGTTTCTGGGGGGTACATGAAGCCTCCCTGGGCCATGCTCATGCCCATGCCGGGCCATGATGTGTTCATCGGTGAGGCGACCTGAACGGGAGCGTATTGTCCAGCTAGAGGGCGACCAGAAGTATCGCAAGTGGGTCAACCGAACGGTCGCTTAGGGGTGCTCGTGGGGAGGAAGCAACTTGCCAGGGAGGCCTCTCGCGACATCGATAGGTTGGTTTGCAATTGAGGAAGGTGTGGTGGCGGGTGCCTTCTCCTTACCCGAACTTCTCCGTTCGTCGTGGCAGAGGTGTCCTATCTCACGTTTGATACTGCAGTGATCGTGAGGGGCTCATTACATATCAGGTAAGTGAAAGAGCACGTACCAGCGTTGACAGGGGCGACCCTCGTCGCAAGTCATATGGCTACGGCGGCAGTAGAGGCAAGCATGGTTTACTTTCCTCCGTTTTGACCCCTTCTTCTTCTTGCCGGAGCCGTCGTCGGTGTCGTGGTCACCGGCAGCACTGGCAGAGACCTCGACGCTTTGTTGGCGAGAGAGGTCGGCTGAGATGTGATCATGAGTGAGAGGATCGGATTGGGCCGGGTCTGTCGCAAAGCTCTCCATGGCGCAGACGTCGGGCGGGGTCGGGGAGGAAATCAAGGTGTAACTTTAAGTACTTGCTTTCTGAGTACTTCTAGCTATTTTAAGCTTCTCTAGGACTAATGCTCCGTAGCGCTGCTATGTATTATTTGCCAGAAAGCACGCTATGCCCCATGGCTGAGTTGGTTACAGCGTCCGACTGTTAATCGGAAGGTCGTGAGTTCGAGCCTCACTGGGGCAGAGTTTTTGAATCGGGCGTCGGTGAGCGCTGCGCAGCCTCCGACTTCCTGAGGAACATGTAGAGAGGGAGAAAGAGATGCATAAATAACATGGGGACGATAGACACTGGACACGGCTATAAGTACACTGTACAGAAACATGCGCGGTCGAATAGCTGCATACTACAGAGTACGGTATTGGCTGAAGGAGAACTGACGGAAAGGCACGTGGTGTGCGGGAAAGTCATGTCGGTGATGTGTGACACGTCCAACGGGCGCATACTGGACGAGAAAACGGATATGAAGGGGAGGGGAGGGTGATACGCCGGCGGCTGTAATGCAATGCGGACATTGTCCATGTCGTCTACGTTCAGATGCCGAGGAAGGTCGAGATGTACGCCGTGAAGCGCGCGAACGGCGCCTTCTTCGTCTTCTTTTTCTTCGGCTGTGGATGTGAGAAAGAGGGGGGCAGTTCAGTGCGTGCGCAGGCGGGAGGCACCGTTCACGCGGCGACGCACCGTTGGCGCGACGTCGCCGTTCGCTGCGCGTTTCGCACTGGGGGCAGAGTCTGCGGATTCGACAGTGGGAGAAGACGTCGAACTGTCGGACTGTGTCGTACTGTTTGCGTGTGGGAGCGCGAGACGCTGGGGCTCCTTCTGCTGCCGAGGCTGCTCCGCTACGTGCTCTGCGAACCACTGGTTTTGCAGGCGTGAGTGACCCTGTGAGGTGGTCTATTCGATGAGCTGTGGGCGCACCTTGGCAACAAATTTGCCGGACTCCTTGGGGTAGCGTTTCTGCGTCTCGTAGTCCACGTACGTCAGACCGAAGCGTGTCACGTATCCGTCAGCCCTGAGGAGCCAAAATGTCTGTTAGAGGTATCGCAGAACACCATGTTGCGCTGGCGTACCACTCGAAGTTATCTAGCAGGCCTGGGATTGACATAATCAGCTTCTTGGTATCTATCATATCGGGAACGAACACTCACTCCAAGCGAAGTAGGCCCGGATATCGACGCCGTCCTCATTCCGTGCAACAAGTATCGCCTCGGTGTTGCCCTTGAAATACTGCACACGGTCGTGGTCCGCGATCGCTTCCTCGATCGGCATCGAGTTCTCATCCTTGACCGCGAACCCGTTCTCGGTCACGCTGCGCGCAAAATCACCCCGTTAATTCGGCCCTACACCACTCAAAACAACACCCTCACTATATCGGGCGCTGGTAGCGCTGCAGCACCCCCCGCCAAGTCAGCCCACGTCACCGAACGGGACAAGGAAACGCTGCTCACCGTCCACAAGTAGTTCAGGAGTTGGCGGAAGCCCTCGGGGTCTTAAAATAAGCACACGAAGCGTTAGCGGTTAGATGTCGGCGGCACGCGCGCACGCGCTGCACAGCGGCACTTACAGTCCTGCAGCCACGCACAGTGGGCTGAGAGGCGCGCACGCGGTCAGCAATGCCGGGACGCCGCGGGGGCAGGGGGGCGCACCTTGCGTGCCGAGCTGCGAGCCGTCGGGCCGGGTGAACGTGTACTCCACCTTGCCCTGGAACTCGTCGTCGCCGCCCGCCTCTGTGTGTGCGCACGCGCGCCATCAGCATCGGAATAGGAGAAAAGGTGGTGCGGCCTAGGCGCGAGGGAGGAACGCACTGCAGAGGTTGGTCGTGTACGTGTTCATGCCGTAGAACTCGGACGAGCCCTTGACCACGGCGATTTCCTCCGGCGTGAAAGTAGGCAGGCGGTCGCCTAACATCTCCTTCATATAATCCGGATAATGTCCGAGGTAGATGGGGTCCTGCGGGTGCGCACGCGCGTCAGTAACGGCGATCGTGCGAGCTTTTGCCGGGCTGCGTGATATCCTCTGCCTGGGGAAAGAGGGGGGACATCGTAACAACAGCGAGGAAGTGCGTGCAGCGGAGGGCAAGTGCGGTATTGCAGGACGGGAAGAGAGGCACGCACCGCAAACCAGCCTGGCAAAGAGAAGCAGTCACGGTATCAGCACACCTTCCTAAACGAGCGACCTATTCAGATAGGGCACCCGGGACCGAGCACGTACCGATGGCAACGTCCAGGGCGTGTTGCGCCGCGGCGACATCTGCAATGGAAAGAAGAAAAAAAGTGATGTGAGCAGCCGTGCCTGTCTGCTCCCACCCGCGGGCGACGCGGAAAGCCGCTGCGAAAACGACACGACACTCACTCTCCGGGCTGTCGTCGTACGGGAGCGCCCAGTCGCCGTTCAGCGTGATCCCGATGGACCCGCCCTGGGCGGCTTTGAACTCTTCGCGGTAGAGCTTGGTCGCGTACGCATGCGAGAGGATGACATGGTGGCCGACACTGCGCAACGCAACGGGCGGCCCGACAAGAGTGCGTGCAATGATGCGGGCGAAAACGCGCAATCCGTGAGCGCGCGGGGCAGGCGACAGGCAGTGGCGCAACTTACGTCCACGGTTCCGTCGAAGAATCACCCTCAGGGGAGCGCATGCGATCACTTGACCGGCCGGGCGCGAATACGCCACGACCGTGACCAAGGATGGAAATGCACCAGGGCTCGTTCATGGTCAGCCTGTGCATGCGCCGCATGTCATCAGCACGCGAGGCGGAGGCACGCGTGGAGCATGCACGCACCAGTACTTTACACGGTCTCCGAACCGCTCAAAGCATATCTGTCAAGGGAGTAGCGGTCAGCGGGATTCCAGGCCATTCCAACAACACGAACACACCTTGGAGTAGTGAACGTAGTCCTGGACGATTTCTTTGCTCAACCAACCACCATACCGCTCGTAGAGAGCCTGCGGGAGGTCCCAGTGGTACAACGTCTGGATAAACCGCGGGTGATTGAGAAGAGAGCGGATTAGGCAGGGCACGACGTCACGCACCACGAACGGAACAATCCCGCGCTCGAGGAGGGCGTCGATCAAATTCGAATAGAACTGGATGCCGGCCTCGTTGATGGGGTCATTGCGGCCGCCCAGGGGAATAATGCGGGACCACGCGATGGAGAAACTACGCGAGGGGCGTGCGTTCAGGGGAAGGTCGGGAGGACAGCACAGCCATCTTACCGGTAGGACTTGACACCGTATTGGACGAGGAGGTCGAGGTCCTCCTTCCAGCGTCTGTAGGAGTCGGTGGCGACGTCGCCGTCCCGGCCGTCGAGGGTCTTGCCAGGAATTTTGGAGAAGTCGTCCCAGATTGATTTGCCGCGGCCGTCAACGTCGGTCGAGCCCTCGATCTGGAAGCTTGCTGACAGGGACAGGGAGGGTCAGCGCGGGGAAGAAGGAGAGCGCGGGGGGCGGCTCACCGGTGGCAAAGCCCCAGAGGAAGTCGCTGGGCAGTTTGTTCGGTGAGGCGGTCGGTGCGGACATGGCGGGAGGCGGGGGTAGGGGAAATACGGAGGAGGGCTGCGAACATGTTTGCTCTTAAAGTGCGGGGAGGCACGAATGCCGATATCATCTCAGAGGCTTGGAACGGCACATCCGACAACGGACGGCCGAGGATAGTCCGGAGGGGAACTCGATGCAGGCGCACGCAGGCGCGGCGACTCCGAGCCCTTCGCCAGTCCGCCGTGGAAAACACGGTGTGCGCCGCCTCCCCCTGTCCGAATCTTCCTCGCGAACGTCGCTCGCTTCTCCGGCGGCGCTGCATGTGCCTGCGCTGCGAGCGTGCATCAGCGGAGGCGGCAATGCACTTGCTGCCCCAGATTGTCTTTTTGAAATCCCTGGTTACTCCGGGGCAGTCCCGTGCGTCGAGCAGCGCGGGCTGTCGCAATCGCACACAACCTGCAGGTGCCATGTTATTCACCTCAGAAACGGGCGCGGGGAGACGGACCTGGGTGCGACGAGGTGCGTGTCACGGTGTCTAACCGCGCTCTCCGCCGTCCAGGCGCCCATGCCCCGGGTGTGGCTGCGGCTGCAACGCTCAGCAGACCGCCGTTCCGGTTCAATGTAACTGCATTGAAGCGCGGCGGGCGCAGGAGGCGTTGAATGCCGTTCAAAGAGAGCTATCGCCAAGGCCGGAAGAGCGAGGCGGCTCGCGAGTGGTTCGCGCTCCAGGTCACCCCCTCGGCGGCCCCCGACATTTCTCCGCGCGTGCCCCTTCCTGCCCCTTCTCCGGCGTCCCATATAATGATTAGTACGGCATGTGCGATTAGTTCGAGCTAATCTACCAGGGTAATTCATCATAAGTTTTCATGTGTATCTCGATAGGCCCAAAAGCCTCCAAAAGCGCTGGGTGAGTGAGTGTGACTCGTCCACGACCAACCGCCGGTCGTGAGCTTCAAGTATACCAGTGGCCTCGGCGGACGACGCTGAGGTCTTGGCTGAGCAGGCAACTTCTAGTTCGGCGTAGGGCGTGGCGAAGAACCTCGGTGGTACCGCGTCGACCACGAGTACTAGACACCCTTCTCAGCTAGCCTAGTGTTGGAGCAAATGGGGTAAGTCACGTCGTAATTCACCCGTTCTCACCGTAACTCACTGTTTATGTAATTCACCGACATATAGGTGAATATTCGAATGCCGGGGTTCCGAGATTGAAATATTCACTGCGAATTAGGAGGTCTAGGGTGAATTAGTTCCCAGATCCTAATTCACCGTGCCCTATCCTCGATTCTCGATAGCCATATAAACAAGGGAGTAATATCGCGTTCGGAGGACACCACTCACCCATTCAACCCACGCAACATGCCCGCTAAACAAATCGCCATCCTGGGATCAGGCATATTCGCCACAGAGGGTACGCTTTCGCGCCTCCTTACCATCGACATACCTCCGCAGATTCACCCTCAATCTTGTACGCATCAGCTCATCTCCCAGCCATCGCGGCCCTGGGCGACGCCGTCCAGCTCAAGGCCGTCTACTCGCGCTCGAACAAGAGCGCGGCGGGGTTCGCGCGCGACGCCCAGGCGATCCTCAAGCTCGCGCACGCGCTCGACGTGTACCACGACGAGGACCCCGCCGCGTCCCTCGACGTCCTCCTCGCCCGCCCCGACATCGACGCGGTTATCGTCGTGCTGCCGATCACCGTCCAGCCCGCCATTATCCTCAAGGCCCTCGCCGCCGGCAAGCACGTCCTGAGCGAGAAGCCCGTCGCGCCCAACGTCAGCCAAGGACGCGCCCTGATCAAGGAGTACGAAGCAAAGCACAAGCCCCGGGGCCTCGTCTGGCGCGTCGCGGAGAATTTCGAAGCCGAGCCCGGCTACCGCGTCGCACGGCGCGTCATCGAAGACGGGAAGATCGGGAAGGTCGCCTTCTACAATGCCCGCGTCGTGAACTACGTCGACGAGACCTCGAAGTGGTACAACACGCCCTGGCGCACCGTGCCGCAGGTGAGCAGCGTCCGCTGCAGCATGTGCACGCACCGAACGAATTGATTGTCTTCTGTGCGTCGATGGGCTCCTGTAGTATCAAGGTGGTTTCCTGGTACGTCAATTGCTCCCCTGGCAGACGGCTTCGAAGTAGTCCTCACCGGTCGTTCCCGCTGCGTCTCTTTCCCTCCGCGTGCGTCCACAGCTCGATGGCGGCGTCGTAAGTACCGTTCGCAGACGGCCTCCCCTATCGCGTCCACGCTAACCGCGCGAGACGCGCTGCAGCACACGGTCGCCTCGCTGCGCATGGTGCTCCCGAGCGCGCTCAAGACGGTGTCCGCCTTCGCCTCGCTCGCCAAGGACATCCTGCCCCCGCACGACACGATCAACGCGATCGTGCAGAACGCGGACGGCTCGCACGGGCTCGTCGAGCTCTCGTGGGGCGCGCCCACCGCGTCGCGCGCCGCGCTCGCCGGCAACAACCTCACCGTCACCGGCACGGATGGCTGGCTCGAGATCACGCGCGCGGACGGCGTGATGCGCATCGCCGTGCGCACCGTCACGCGCGACGCGCACGGGAAGCCGACGGGCGAGGCGGAGGAGGTGCACGAGGAGCGCGAGGTCGGCATCGAGCGCGAGATCGCGGGCTTCCTGCGCGCGACGGACGGGGACGACGACGGCGTGGACGCGCCGCGCAGCACGCTCATCGACGTCGCGTTCATCCAAGCGGCGCTCAACAGCGCCGGCGCGCCCGTCGACCTGGTGGAGCTCGCGAAGGTGTGAGGATGCGGGGAATCTCCGCGAGGCAGAGGACTGGGCGAAGAAGCAGACTTGGTGGTTGTACGGGTACGAGCAGCCGCACCGCACCGCACCCGTTTCTCCGCGTGCATTGTGTCGCGCTATGCGGCGCACGACGTGCGCATTTGGATATTGAATAGCGAGTTGTGCAACCAGAGCAACGTGCGCACGCGGCCGGGTGGGTGCGGTCCACAACCTTAAACAGAACAGAACGTCGCTAGAAGCGCGCGCCCCCGGGCGTATTACGGCAACCACACCCCACCACACCGCGGTCGTCCGCGCCCCCGCGTCGAAGCACGCGCATTTCTCGGCAAAATCGCCACGGGGATCCACCCAGCGGGATCTGGCCAACGTGGTCGTGGGAAGCCCACATACCAGCAGTATTATTGGCGTGCGCACACCCACGGCGTGTGCAAGACGGGCCACCGAGTGCCGGAGGCGAGCCCGCAGGAAGGGCAGCGCTAAATGGGGTCTTTCTCAAGGGATTCGGTGCTGGGCGCATGGGAGCGGCAGCGGAAGGGAACATAGCGACTGTGACGCACCCGCTGTCTTCGACGGTCTGGGTGGCAGGGCTTGGAGGGTTGTGTAGAGCCCGGGCTTGGGGCGAGTTCCTCCGCGGTTGCTGGGCTCGGCGTCTTAGACGTCGATAACTCAGCGAACGTGGGCGCCATAAGTCCGGACAGGAGAAAGCGAAGGCGGTTCGGGATCGTCGACGCACCGGATATGGGGAGCACGCATACCGACAATGCGGGGACTGGGGCTCCCGATTAAAATACTCCACGAGTAGCAGGCGTCCGAGACGGAGCTATTCATACACATGGATGTTGTACTCTGAGGATGGACGGGCAGCCGTGTCGTAGGGGAGACGTGGGTCCACATCAGCAATCGCAAAGTAATCGTGTGAGTGCGCCAGAAAATGCAACTCATTGAGCTTGTGTGACATGGACTGTCGAGAGGGGAGCTCACCTTACGAAACACTTGACAGGCTACCCTAGCTTGCAACAGTTGTGTGTGAAATACACGGAGGCAGCGTGAGCAGGTCGTCTTCGCATCGTTGTTGGAGTTCTGGCATCTATTGTCAGCTAATGCTAAGCCTAGTCAGTCCACACACCTACGTCGCGGCGTCGTCCCTGCATTTCGTATAATGGCAGTGAGGTGATTACTAGTAGACAATACTCACGTTGCTCTGCGAAATTGTCCGACATGATGGAGTTAGCACGACGTCGAGCGCATGAAATTATCTCCCTTGTGCCGGACGCAAACTCATGGGTGTAGCTGTGCATCAGTTTCTCCAGCTCGAATGGTAGGCTTTGCGCTGAGTTCTGTTTATACACAAAGTTGCTTAGTGGGTGAGTATTTGGCAGTGGGAGAAAGGTGTGGTGATATTCTCCGTGTCGATCTCGTCGGACAGCTCTCCCCGATGTAGGGACGGTGAACAAACAAAACAGATGCATTACCGAAAGCGATCGTCGTAGCTGGTATAAATAATGGCTGAGAACGCCGAAACCTCCCTCACGTCTGCCAAGGCCTGGGAGAGGGGGAAAGTTCGATCAGAGATATCGCGGAAGTGATTGCGAAATGAAGGGCACGCACGTCCACGAGCTCGTTGGGCAGCCCCTCGAGCGCGACGTGACACCAGCGCGCAAGTCCCGGGAGCATCGCCGCGAGCCTCTCCCGCGGTGCCTCGGGGCCGGTGACCGTGTCTTCTGGTTCGCTGTGCGAGCCGAAGACATGTTTGTCGACACCGTGGGATAGGACGTCCATGGCATTGTCGAGGCATACTTCGAGAACGCGCTCGAAGGAGCCGGATGCGAGATGTGCTCGTGTTTCGTTCAGGAATAGGTCGAACTTGGGGTCGCGCGCACTCGCAAGCCGCTGAGGGATGCCGCCCTGGGTGAGCACATGCTGGAGCGTTTCGGAAGTGGGAGGAAGAAGTGTCGAAAGAAAGCTACCACGAATGAGTTGCCGAAGGGAAGAAGTAGCGGAAATATGCAAGGTTAGTATAAGTGCGTGGGTTTATATGCAGGAGCGTACTTGATTCGACGTTCTTTCCCTTCGAAAGTGACTTCGTACTCTACACGGCGACGGACATCGTTGATCAAACGATGTACATCTGCCGCGGTAAGTTTGGTCTTGAGTGATACTCTAAGGAGATCGTGAGTGTGCTGGTTATAAAAAGCTGCGCGAAATAGCCTCCTACCCTTCGAACACCTCTTCTACCCCACGTCTTACTCGTTCTCCGACATCCTTCCAACCCACGTGCAGGATCCACCAGCTCAAGGTGAGATATTTCTGTGCAGTTTCTTCACCGACTGTCTCAGATTCCTCGAGCATGTCCGTCTCTGTATCCTCCAAGCTGCCGTTGCCCCAGAATAGCGAATACACGGACGTGCTGTATTCAAGTTCCTCGCGCGTTCGTTCGTCGCGCTCTTGTTGAATGAGTGATTGAATGTACTTTGAGCGTCCAAGAACGCTCAGCTGAATGTGGGTGAAAAGGGAGAGAAGCGTGATAGAGTAGATCACAGTCAACGTCCGTGTGAATGCTACTGCGCTTTAGTCCACTGATGTTGCTACCGGGGACAAGCTCGCGTACTTAGCATCTTTACTTCCCGCCAGAGCTCTAGCTTGGTTTTGATGTTAGCAACGGGCGCCCTGGGGGAGTGATCGACTGTGCCCTGCGGAGGGTGAGATGAGACGGTCTCTCCACAAATACACGACTTACGAAAGATTGCAACGGCTCAGGCGCGGCTGAGCTCGATATTGAACTACTCGTCAACATACTGTCCGAAAGGTCTGCGCCCACGCTGGACTTGGGTGAGGTAGACGTGGTGTCGCCACCTTCAGCAGATTCTGCATACAAGGGGGAGATTTGCGAGGGAGGCATGGAGAACTGATCATCCCAGCTGGCTGAGGAAGCAGATAGTTCTGTTGGAACGCCGTCGCTGGACGAGATCACAGAAACAGAGCCATTGTCGGACCGTATGTCGGCATCAGGGTTGCGCCGGTGGTCTACGGTGGATGTCACGCTGGACTCGGAGGGAGGGACAGCGGGAAGGTGTTCTGCGCGTTCTCTGGGAGGCTTTGAAAATGATTGTAACTCTTGGGTGACGCCCTCGACGTCCATGTCTTGCAGGATATGGGCACCGAGCGTGGGCAGAAGTGCCATGACGGTGAAGGAGATGTCTTCCTGGCTCTGGTCGAATCTCCGTCGCAGGCTGGCGAGACCGTTCAGCCATTCAGTACGTATAGCTCGTGAATCACAACTTACTTTTCTCGCGCAGTCCGCTCCTGGACGATCGTAGTCCGGACGTCCTCTATCCGTGCTGAAATGTAGCGGCCGAGAAAGTACGCGCCGCCGACATAGGCCGTAGCCTTCGTGACGCCGTGCCGTCGTTCATTGAGGTAGGATCTGAGCGCATTGAACATCTCAAGACGATGGTGGCATGCAAGCACGAGCAGACGATGAGCGTCCTGCTGAGCATCGGCCCACCTGCGACAGCCCTGAGCAGCCGCTGAGCCTGCCCCGCACCGCCGGCAGCTGCCCGGCGCCGCCAAACACGTGCTCCTCGCCGCTGACGCTCACACCAACCTTTCCTTCCACCACCACCTTGCTCGACGACAACATGGTCTGTCTGTCTGCCCAACATCTGGAGCCTGCGTGCTAACGTGGTTTGGAATATCAGGGCGGAGGAGCGAGATATCCTTACCCGAAGGAGGTCTGGTCGCCAGCCGGTCAGTATCCAACATATCACCCTGGCATTGTCTATATCGCTTTCCATAACTCCTTCAGGTGGCTGGTGGACGCGGCCGACGAACTGGAAGACGAACACTGCGATTGCATTTGCTGGAATTCTCGTAACTGCCTATGGGGTCTTCACTATCAGTGCAGACAAGGAGGTACGGAGCTTTCTTTTCGTCATGAACCCTACTAGTTGTTAAGTCGTCGGAACGCTCTTTACAGAAGCGGCTGGTACAGCCCATACGGCCCATACCCTCTATGAGAGTACGTGCCTTTATCATGTGTAGAATGCATATACTGACGTACTGACGTCCTGTGCGTAGTGGGCGAAGGAGTATAAGGAGCAGAAAGAGGCAGCATAGTTGCAGCAAAGCTTACTGTGGAACTTCACGTATTCCATTCACATTCTCTCGCACACACAATTGTCCGAGCATATTGCGTGATAGCATTCCATTCCCGGGCTACATGGACTTGTCTGCTCTCTACGTCACGCAATTCACCCAAGCAACAACTGCATATCCAGTCGTGCTACAACATCTTTAAAATCCGCGGTTTCTCCGCACCGCCAATGCACTTGGTGTCATCTGTAGAAGTCAAGCTAAGCATACATCGCCTCCGTCACCATACCTTTTCACCGCTTCATTCCCGTGATAAGCCAGCAACCCCTTTCCAAACGCTTCCTTGCTTCCTCAGCAAGAATCGCCATCCTTCTACTCCTCTTTCGTCCGACGTGTAGATCGGTGTGTTCCTCCGTGACTACTCCATCCTACTTCACCTATTAGTGCGGACGGTTGTGCTACCGATGCACGCACATCGGGGTGTTGAAAATAGGCGGAAGTTCTTCGGACCCAAGCACGGAGCAGTTCACAAGGTTGACCCCGTCTCGCTCTCTGACATTGACTTTCGTTAGCATTGTATTGCACCGACGTGAGCAATACTGTAGCTGTCTGCCGACTCATGTGTACGACGCCTGGGTTAGCGGCGAAACTGAGGAGACTGGGCGGTTTGATGGGACTTACTATGCGACGCGTCACTCGCCCTAAGTGATCGCCACAACGACGCATGCATCCACTTCTACTCAGAGCAGGTATCTGGAAGGTCTCACTACGTCTTCGCAGATAATGCCCCTCGATATCCCATCAATTGACTGGTGAGCCTCTGTACTGTAACAGTCCTGCGCATGTAGTAACGTCCTGTTTACACTCTAGCTCAATCAGTCCTTAGTTGAACCAGTTCTGCGTACGACTCTATCGCCTGTTGGTCATCCGTCTCCTCCAGAATCTCCCACTCGTCGAGTGCCAACGCAGCGCCTATCCGCTCGGTCCATTCGATGGTCTGGTCCTCCTCGAGTGCAATGACCCTCCGTACGGTATCCACAACCTCAAACTCCCTCGATATGCCTGTCGCATCGCCATCAGCGTCAGGTTATATTCCCGCACGTCGGCATCGTTAACACCACGGACCTCTAGGCTTCATTGGCTTGGCGATGTCCATAATCTGAACCTCCCGTCTCCTCTCTGCCCGGTCATGTCCCCACGCGTCCTCGTCTCCCGAAGAACCTAGATCCCGCGCCCACTCCCTCTCGACGTCCATCTTCCACGCATCGTCTCCGTCGTCTCCCTCCCAGTCTGGGCCTATCGCGCGGCCACATACGTAGTTCGCTGACACCCACGTCTCGCCGTCGTCCCGCCCAGGATTCCGACGTGGGGGCTGGGGCTTGCATGACGCCGGGAGCGACTTCGGTTGTTTCCATGGCTTGGGGGGACCTGCCAATGCCCAGTCCACTGGGTCAAGCATATGCTGGAGTAGAAAAGGAGCGATGTCAGCTCAGTACCCGAACCACGTAGAAAACAAAAATGGCGGGCTAGCTGCAAGAGGAACCGGATAGCAAGGGATGAAGGACTCCACGGATAAAAGGGCTTACTAGGGGCCTTTGACGGTTCAGCTGTGTGAGCGTCCCGAGGACGGCCTTGGTTGCGTGGCGAGTACCTCGCTCGATGGGGCGCACGACGATGGTCGTGGACTTCGTCTTGCTGCGTCTCGGCATCGTAAGGCGGTATTGGTGGTTGGTGGTATACGGATTGGGTGATGTCGCTGAGCCCGGGGGCGAGATGTGAGTGGGTAAGTGGTGACGATGCTACCGCTGGCGTGCTGCTCATTTATAGGCGTGCAGGACAGCTGTACCCGAGTCACGATGATTTGCGAGCTAGGCGGATGCGATACGCGTCGCGCGGAGGTTCGACGCTAGTCACAGCCCGCCATGACAGTAGGTGACTCGCGATGCGACTTCCGTCGAGTCACTGTTCGCAGGTTGATTCGCAAACCGTCCACCTTCTCCAGCCCCCAACCTTCGGCAGGATGTACACCTAAAAAGTCACAATGCATGCAAGAGCCCATATAGCCGCCAGTATGGTTCACGAGGCCCGCATCTAGATGATACAGTAGCTAGTTTTTGGCTTCCTACTTTTCACTCTGTCAGCCAACAGCAGCCCAAGGTTTCGAGCGGTACCGCTCTATAGAGACGCTGACTCCGTCTGTACATACTGGCGGGTCCGACGCTGTACAGCTGTAACACTTGACGCCATGCACTATTAACACTGAGTACAGCTGTTGATACGGCCAACAATGACAATCTGAATTGGCAAACATATTTATGATTTTTGAGTAGGACCCTGCACGGACGATTCAAGAACAGCTTCTGACTAATCAACGGGCACAGAATTCCTTTGAGTTCCTAGAGAACGAACTGCCCTTGCCGTAAGCTTTTTCGCTGAGCCGCTTCGTGTACATCTGATGAACTTATTATCGTTGTAAGGGTCGTTAAAACTGTATGTCATCTGAGTCTATACGTACAATGTGGTCAGAGATGTCGAAATGTACAATGCTGGCGCGAGATCCATTGCAGTGAGCGTTCAAGTGGTAGGGGCATGGAAAAGTGGTGGGCGTAGCGGCAGCGGGGACGCGCACAAGAGATGCCAACAAGCCACTGGAACACTTATCAGTGTCGTTTGCAACGAACCGCCGCTGTCGGTGGATAGATCGCCACCTATGCCTTGTGGACCAGCAGCGTCGATCGCGATGATCTCCGCCGGTAGATATTCAGAAGGATTTTCTGCGAAGGCGGAGCCGGCGCCTGGAAGTGCTGCCAGCAGCACGGCCACCAGGTGTCGCTCGAACAGCTGTCCGCGAAGACGCGACGGACATAGCGAATCCAGGAGTGTCCTGTTGCTGAGTTGAATGCCTGTCGTCAGTATGAAAACATATTTTAAGGACTCACCTGCGCGGTATTGTGAGGCGACGACGGCACCCTGTTTGAGCTGATGGTAGAGGTCGCCTCTGGACCGTCGTGGATGATGGATATCTCTACGTCGCGGGGCCCCGAGGCTTCTGGTCCTTGATGAGCAGTCAGCTCCTTAATTGTCGCGGCAGGAGACAGCGCGGGCCGTCGAGAGTCCTGTTCAGCGCACATGACTTGAATGTCCTCGGGTTATGTGAGATACTGATTCAAAGACTCACCTGTATGGCATCCTGACGCGCCGGTGCCGGCAGCGCACCGAAGAGATGGCTGGTAAGAGAGGCATCAGGAACGATGCGTGGCATGGAGAGCTCCGAGTATGAATTGTCCGCAAGATGCTCCCATGGCGCTGAGTTATTATGTATAGCAGCGAAGTGAGATTCAGTGGACGCGTTGTGACATACGCTGGTTATCGTGAGGGGGCTGCTGCATCATGAGGTTCGTGTTTAGAGCCGTGGTCAGATTTATCTCGGCCGGGCGAGGGCCCTCAGACTGATGCGACTCGACTGCGAGTGGAGTGAGTGTAAACCCGACTGAGCGCAGTTCCTCCTCGCAGTTGGCCGCAAGCTGGATTAAAGGCGCCTTTCCACCGTGTTGCCACAGCCAGAGTGGAGAGTCCCGCTCACTCTTCGAGAAGCAGTGTCTGCACGCCTTGGGCTCGACAGGCTCCTGCCAGTGACGTAGGACAGACACCTCAACGCACGTCGGCACCACATCGAGATTGTTCGATGCGGCTGCTGACAGGCGCACAACGCGGGGAGACATATACCAATGCTTGACACAGGTTGCGTGGATGCCGATCGCGATGTTCTCCGCGGCGGCTACGTCTTCTTCAGGGCAGCAGAGGGGGAGCGCGATCAGGTGGCCGTGCCTGTCTGTGCAGCGCAGGGGTACGAGGCATCGAAACGGACTACGAGCCATCGCTTCCCCGCCTCGGGTGCAACAAACGGCACGTTCATTCACCAGCAGACGAGATGTTTCGGGGGGTAGAGGGACAGTCACGAGTTCGACCCGGGCGCCTTGAGGGGTGAAGACACAGTGAAGCGGAGCGGGTAGAAGGTCGCGGGGACGGCCGATGCGCACCGCGAACTCGGATGGGGTGACGGGGGCGATGTCTCCGACATCACAGAACACGGTCGGGGAAGCGGCAAGTATTCCGTAGTGTCTCTGATACCAACCACCACGATGTTTATCAGCAACCTCATCCAGAGCCAACAGAGTGCATGGGGTTCGCTGTCGGGCATTCGGTCTGCAGCTTGACGATGTCATCGTATGTCTGCTCGCCGTCTTCGTCCGCGGGGCGCCAGGTGTCAGATAGAATCGCGTACGGCGTTACGCCGACCTCGGCGATCCACACAAACTCACCGGTGTAAGCGTTCAAAAAGCGGGGCATCCTAGTGCAGATGGTCAGCATCTGGTGCACTATGTGAAGTGGAGCATCCGTACAGGACCTTCTATAACACCGCAGCTTTGCGCCAGACAATTTATGGTATCCAAGAATAGGAGGTGACAGGAGGCTCTCGTTAACAGGCAGTCTTTCGCGTAGTAATAGAGGTAACAGAAGGCTGAGAGCAGAAGGACTGCGAGAGGAGGGATGTGAGCTCACACCATCAAAGCCGCATATGGACGCACGGTATGCCGACCTGGAAGTCCCGACTTCTCAGCGAACCCAACAACGTACACACTACTAGTAGTCGTACGTCGAGCTCGTGGTGGGATAGAAGCTGATAAAAGTAGCGCACGCTGGGCTGTTTGTACATGTTAGGATCGGAAGCTGTCGCCCTCCCGATCAAATCTCTACGGCGATCCAGTAACTCCGAGTCAGATTTTTTGGATACTAAGCCCACGCTCACTCGCTGTCTTACCCAGGATCTCATCCAATTGACAATCAATTTGAAGTACTTGAAACATGAATTATGTCAATTTGAGGGAGCTGTACAACAGAGAGCAGCGTACATGGCCGGCGCACCTTTTTGTATTCGGAGGACCACTGCTGAAGTTAGACGTCTCCCCCGTCTTGTGCTGCTCGTTACTCACGCTCACGTTCTGCAACATGCGCGATGCTGCAGTCCAAGCGTATTTCAGCCGGACTGATACTAATGCTGTATCCGTATCAATCCCGCCTTCGACGAGTTCTTGAGTTTTTTTCATCAGCACGAGGTTCGAGATGCGCATCGAGCGAGGATAAGTACAGGGTACAGCAGCGCGCGGATCACAGGCTTGAGGGGAAGGCATGAACCGTGAAAGGGCCACTGATAAAGCTTTAAAAGGGCACGGCGGGTCAGTCTCGGAGCTTTCCAGAGGGCGCGGGGCACGACGGAAGTGAGTGCCATCGCTGTTGGGGACTGCGTCGCCGAATCGAAGGTGGCGAGCTTAACCGTTTGTAGGATGAATCAAGAGTCTCGCAGCGCGGTGGCTGCCCGTCTTCCACACCGCATGCCGTGTACTTTAAACATTTGTTACTCCGACATGCCTGCTGGCCTACTCAGCGGTCTTGGAGCAGTTTCGTGGCAAGTCGCAGTCCTGACCCGTGCCCGTGAGGTGATGCCTGCGGAACGGCGTGAAATTTTGGTCCTGGGTATCACACAGTGCATGTACGCCACTCATCCAATATCAGAATTCAAAGCAGATCTCGCTCGGTATATCTGTGAAGGTGCTACAACTGTTTCAGGCCTGTTGACGAATTCCTGTGGACAGTATTCGGGACACAATCAGCTCCTTCACAAATACATGAGGGTCTAAATGAAAGTACGCGCGCGTACCTTGGGAGGGACATCCCAGACTACCCAACGTAGGTCCCATGCTACACCATACTCTGATCTGGTGGAACGAACATTGGTCAGCTTCGTGCGAGATAGGATGCTATGAGCAACCTATGCATATACGATGTTGTCGCTCAGCTCAGCCGTGGGCGTTTGAACGGGGGTGGATCATTGTCGAGTTCACGTGGAGGGCTCTATTGGATCGCGCCGCACGAATGCCGGAGTTCAGTCACGGTTGCGTGCATGTAGAAAAGAGGCAAATTATACAGAGGCTCACCCGTATAGAGTGCCGTAGAATGCCCGAGTCGGTGGAGGTAGAGTAAGAGCTTCCTTGTGCGGTGAGAGGCTCAATACGGGTAGAGGTGATTGGTATGTGTGAAGGGTGTGGTCTGATTGAAACTGAGCCGCTGATCGTGCCGGACCCGGGGGGTCCTTCACGTATTGCCGTCTCGTCAAGCATCACGATATCAGGTAGAGTGGTAGTGGGTTCCTGGGCGTACTGTGTCTGAGCTGAATCAAACTGGTGAATGTAAAGAGAAGATTCAAGGACTCACCTGCTGTTACAACCGTACGTGCTTCAGTAACGGTTGGTCACACGTTATGTCTGGAATCAGTCACGGACTCTGCCTCGTGGTTACCTTGTGTTTTGGATACGTGTTTCAGTGCCTCATGGCTATGGTGTGTTTCCGCTACGCGTTTCAGTACCTTATGGCTATGGTGTGGTTACCTGCAGGCTGTGCCTCATGGTTACAGAGTGTCTCACATGTATATATACGAGTAGGAGAGCTGAGGAGAACCTCAGCTCGACCTGGTTATCTATCGCCCTTCGAACCTCCCCTCTGAACCTCGATCCCTCTGTGTGAAGCGTCTAAGTCCCTGTGCTGAAAACCTAACAAGCGAACCACTGGGCATCGTCTTAACACCTGCATGGTATTGTGAGGCGGCGACAGCACCACATTATTTGTGCCATTGGCATGGGCTATATGCGGTGCATCGTGCACAGCAGAGTCGCAGGGCCGTGGCGGAGCTCCTGATCTTTTGCAAACAGCTGTCTGCTCAGATGTGGCGGTGGAGAACAGTTCAGCAGAGATGTGTTAAATGTCCTCATGATGCTTTATGTAAGAGTTGATCGAGAACTCACTTGTGTGGCATTGGGACCTGGCGGTGGCGACGTCATAGCTTCAGCATCAGGAGAGGAACCCTCTGCCAGCGGGGCGGTCTGGATCAGCGAACTGTCAGCAAGATGCTGCGATGGGGCTGAGCCAGTCGATGTAGCCGCGGATTCAGCATGAGATTGTGTGGATGTGATGCGGTTGAGGAAAGGTTCGGAGAGCTCCACAGCGAATGAGAGATGATCGGAATTGTCTATGTATGCGCTCTCTAGAGGGTACTCCAGCTTCAGCCGTAGCAGCCGAGCATAGTCCATCAACGATCCATTGGCATCGGTGCGGGAAACAGTACAATCAGGGATGATGAATTCGACCTCGGCGATCGTGCGTGAGAATGAAAAGTACCATATGTCGAAGGAACAGCTTTGGCGGTGTGAATTTTCAGCCGTTAAAGGTATATGACATGATGGATCGCACAGGCCGGGTCCAGATGAGACATCATCGGCTGCTGGAGATCCGGGGTGCACCGACTCAATGACGGAGGGTCTATGAAGACGATCAACAAAGACATGACAGGGGATTCGGCCATATGTATCCGGCGGCTGAAGCTCTAGCTGAATTAGGATGGGGGGAGATATGTGCTTGTCGTCGTCAGGGGGTTGCTGTGTCGCGCTGTGCATGATCAGGGTCATGCTCAGAAATACATCGGCTGGGCAAGTGTTTCCAGGATGCTGGCGTGATTCCGCGACAAGCGGAGTGAGCATAAAGCTGACTGCGCCCAGGTCCTCCTCGCAGTTGGACGCAAGCCGGATCTCGGGCGCAGTTCTCCCATGACGCCATACCCAGAGTGGAGCTCCCCAGAATGATTGCGCAAAAATTCCCCTGCGCGCCTTAGGCTGGACAGGCTCCTTCGAGTGACGGAGGAGGGACACCTCGACGCACGTCGGCGCCAGCAGCATCGAGCCTGGTGACATCAGCCGGTGGATGTTCAGAAGGATGTTCTGCGAACACAGAGCGACCGGCGCTGCCAGCGTCGTCGACCAGAGATGCCTCGCAGAGAGCCGTCTGCTCAGATGTCGCGGTGAGGGTCGGGCAATCCTGTTCAGTGCACATGAGGTCGTGTATTTGGACAAGTGACTCGCGAACTCACCGTGCCATAACGCCGCGTCCCGCCGTCCAGCGGACCGTCGACATGAGTCACATCCGGGCCGTCATGCATGACAGTGCCGCAGGGCCCCGAGCGTTCTGTTCCTTCACGAACAACCATCTGCTCAGATGAGATGGTGGAAAACAGCGCGGGTTCCGGAGAGTCCTGTACAGCGTACTCGAGCCTGAGCTAAAGGCCCTTGCACTATGTGCGAGAGTAATTCGAGGACTCACCGGTGTAGCACTATGACGCAACCACGACGGTCGCATACCTTCTGGATCAGGAGAGGGATCTGCGGCGTCCTGGATTAGCGAACTATCTGCTGGGTGGTCCAGTTGAGCTAAGAGCATAGGTGTAGCAGCAGATTCAGCTTCGGATTCAGCGGCCAAGGTTTTGAAAATTAGAGGCTCAGAGAGTTCCACAGAGAATGAGAGATGATCGGAATTTGTTATGTATGCGCTCTCTGGAGGGTGCTCCAGATTCAGCCGTAGCAGCTGAGCGTAGGGCATCGAGGATCCATTGGCACCGGTGTGGGAAACAGTACAATCGGGGACCACAAATTCGGCCTCGGCAGTCGTGCGCGAGGTCGACCAGCGATCGATTTTGAAGGAACAGCTTTGGTGGTGTGGATTGTCAGATGTTGGAGGCGTGGGACATGATTCATTGTGCAGGGAGGTTCTAGATGAGAAACCATTGTGTACCAGTGATGCTGGGTGCACCGACTCTATGACGGAGGGTATGGGAGCATGATCAACAGTGAACCTTCCAGGGAGCTGGCCGACCCGTCGCCAGAGTCCAAGTTCAATGAAGATGGGAGGATGCATGTGCTGGTTGGTTTCAGGCGGCTGCTGTGTCATGCTGTGCATGGTCAGGATTGTTCTCAGAACTACCTCGGCTGGGCCAGCGTCCTCGGGATCAAGTTGGCGCAACTCGGCGACAAGTGGAGTGAGCGTAAAGCCGACTGCGCCCAGTTCATCCTCGCAGTTGGGCCCAAGCCGGATATCGGGCGCCTTTCCATCGCGTTGCCACATCCTGACTGGAGTTCCCCGCGATGATTTTGCGAAGTATGACCTGTGTGCCTTGGGCTCGACAGGCTCCTTCGAGTGACACAGGAGGGACACCTCGATGCACGTCGGCGCAACATCGAGGTCCTTCAGCACGGCCGCTGACAGGCGCAGAATGCGGGGAGATATATGCCACCACTTGACACAGGTTGTGTGGACGACAATCGCAACGTTCTCTGTCGTGCCCACATTTTCCTCTGGGCAGCAGAGGGGAAGCGCGATCAGGTGGCCGTCGCGGTCTGTGCAGGGCAGGAGTGCGAGGTGTCGAAACGGACTACAAGCTATCGCTTCCCGGCAGTCGGTGCACGCAACGTCAAATCTATAATCCAGCATCCAAACTGTGTCGGGGGGCAGAGGGATAGTCACGAGCTCGATCTGAGCGCCTTGCGGGGTGAACACGCAGCGCAGTGGAGGTGGTCGACGGTCGTGGAGGCGGCCCATGCACATCGCAAACTGGAATGGGGTGATGCGGGCGACGTCTCCGACATCGTCAAAAGCATCTGGAGAAGGTGCAAGTAATTCTGAGTCACCCACCCACTGAGGGTGGTGAGATCCATTGGCAACCTTATCCAGAGCCAACAGTGTGCGGCTCCAGCCCCATGCGAAGATACTCTGGTCGGGGATGTGCTTGATGATCTCCTCCTGCAACCGGAGGAACACGTTTGTCCCCTCGCCGTAGATTGGTGACATGTGCACCCCGAAGATCCCAAGCAGCGAGTACGCCCGGTCCTCCACCCGTGTTGTCTTCCGCATCGCTGCCCAGGACATCCTCTTTGCGACGCTGGCAGACTCGACGGGCTTCAACCCCACGAGGACATCAGCATTTTGACATGTCTACTTCAGGCGCCTCTCAAGTCCCTGAAGTCATCCAAGTCCTCTCAAGTCGCCGACTTACCAAGACCAGTCGGTTTACATGGGAAGTCCGTTTTACTTAGCAAAGTTAACCGTGTACCTCAGAAGTTGCTAAAGTACTCCGAAAAGTATTTTCTAAGTCACTTGTAAGCCGCCAGGCTAGCTTTGAATGCACTTTGTTTTGGTCTTAGATTGGTACTTAGAACACACAGATGGCTGCTTCGCGGGCGTCAACATATTCATTCTTAGGCCTATATAATGTACTAAGCCTGTATAGAGCGACAGTAAACACCTGCGAGGGCTGGATGAGCAGCCTGTACTATACATAACACAACCGGGTCAGGCCGGAAAAGCGTGTAACTAAAGGAGAGATAGTAAGCCTACTGTACTCGAGCTAGGAAGACGACGAGACTGCGACGAAGCCAGCGCAAAGTGGCGGCAAGGAAATATGCTATGTGGGATGATGTGGGCGGAGGGAGGTGATGAAGGTCCATTGATGGCATTGGGCGCGCGCAGGCGAGCGAAGAGCATGCCAAGGTCTGCGGCGCTGCACGACGAGGTCGGTGCGATGCCATCAGGGCGTCCATGAGCGCGCGGAGGCGAGGACGGTGTGAGCGGCGCTGCACGACGAGGTCGGTGCGATGACGTCGGGCCACCAGCTGATGTACTCCTGATGTATCAGGAACCGTTTAGGACTCCGCGCTGCTTTACATCAGGAACAGGAAGTGTTCCTGATGTATCACGGGCGGCCGGGAGCGCCAGCGCTGCCCTCCGGGACCTGCCTAATATGGTAGGCAGGCCCGGGGGACAGTGCTGGCACCCCCGGGGGCCTCTAATCTCTTATCTAACACAGATAATGGCCTTATCTCATCTCCCCGGGACTTTCCCGCGCGCGCCTGTGCCTCCCTCTCAGCCACATCCCAATTAGGCAAGTTTGCCCTCAGCCACACCCCCCTGCTGCTTCCTCCGCCTCTCCCTCGCTCGGTTCTCGGTCGATTCGCTTCAAAACTAGCGCATTTTACTCGGATGTACCTACGCTACAGTCGTGCGCAAACTGGACGGGAATTAGGCAAGTACTGACTCTGCTACAGGAGATACAGTGAAAGTGCACAAGAGGCAACAAAGAACGGGCGATATCTCGTCCGTTCGTTGTCGCCTCGGCGCGCGAATAGCTTTCCCATGACGAGGGAGTCAAGCGCGTTCGAACGAGCCGTCATGCGCGCGAATCGGCCGACGGACGGTGGAGCTGCGCTCCGCCCACCCCGGGGGGAGTGCAGCTCCACCTCTTATGCTCATATGTCGTTCAATTTGGCTCGCATTCGTTTCATTTAGTTACTAATACATTTTATGCCACAGGACAGACGTTTTACAATCAAAACAGGGGCTAGAACCTCGTCGAGGAGGGTGGGTAGTAGTGGGACTACTACCCACCTTCCTCAACGCATATCTCTGCCAGTTCTGCGCGTATCGCCGCGCAGAAGGCACCGTCAGAACGCGGTGAAACACAGCGTTCCAACGGTGCCTTTTGTGCGGCGATTCGACCGCAGAAACCTTCGCAAGAGGCTATCCTGTGTTCTATACATTGTAACCAGATGTTTTAGCAATAGATTCATGTAGAACGCTTCAAATCACATTTTGTTTTCTTCTACACACCAGTATAAGCTATCGCTATGTGTACACCAAAGTACAAGACAATCGGCGCCCGTTTGTGTGTTCAATCTGCTTATCTCTATACATAATATACATCCTTGCTGCGCACGATCCGCCCCACCGATTGTCACAAAAGCTGGCACGATTAATACGTTGTGGAACCGCTACCCGTATACGAAATTGCAAGGGAAACGGATGGGAACTGACGGAGATATATTGTTATCAGTGCACAGATGCAGGTAGCCGCCCACCGTCTTAAGACGGTCTCGGGCAGCTTCTGCAAGTTTGTATGTACTGTACATTACTGGACATCTCTGTAGAACACTGTGTAGCATAGCAATCCGAGTTCTTGGCCAATTTTTATGTTCTTGGGCTTGTCTGGAAGCTGTAAACGATGTCTATCGATGTGCATGATGTATAAATATATTGGACTTGTAACTAGCTATGTAGCAGCAAAACTAGTGTGCAAAACTCACAGTTTTGCTCAGTTTTGCTCAGTTTTGTTGTTTGTGCAGTGCAGATGCATGTAGTTTATCATTTAATAGATGTATACACTACATTAGATGTTTATACACATGATGGAAGCATATCACAGCTCCTGTGAAGAGGTGGAAGGGGAGGGGATGCAGCTGGGAGGCAGGAGGAGCACATATCAACAGCGACGCGCTACGTGGTCGCGTCGCCGCGCAAAAGATACCGAAAGAAAGCTGCTTTCAGCCGCTTTCTGGCGGTGCATTTTGCGCGGCGATACGCGCAGAAACGGCTGCGCTATGCGTCGAGGAAGGTGGGTAGTAGTGGGACTACTACCCACCCTCCTCGACGTGTCTGTGGGCTGTAGTTCGTTGAGAAAACGTTATACCTGTGGAGTAAAATGTATTAGTGAATGAATAAAGCAAGTGCGAGGAAAAAAGAATGAAATATGAGCACAGGAGGAGGAGCTGCACTCCCCCCGGGGTGGGCGGAGCGCAGCTCCACCGTCCGTCGGCAGATTCGCGCGCATGCGGGCTCGTTCGAACGCACTGAGCTCCCTCTTGATGGGAAAACAATTCGCGCGCAGAGGCGACAAAGAACGGACGAGATATCGCCCGTTCTTTGTCGCCTCTTCTGCACTTTCACTGTATCTACTGTAGAACAGTGAGTACTTACCGGATTCCAGTCCCGTTTGCGCGCGATTGTAGCCTGAGATCGCCCGAGTAAGACGCGCTAGTTTTGAAGCTAATCGGACGAGAATTGAGCGACGGAGAGGCGAAGCAGGCAGGCAAGGGAGGGAGGACAAGAGTGCACCTGCCTAATCGGGATGTGGCTGCGAGGGAGGCACAGGCGCGCGCGGGAAAGCCCCAGGGAGATGAGATAAGACATAATCTATTGAGAGATAAGAGATTAGAGGCCCCCGGGGGCGCCAGCGCTGTCCCCCGGGCCTGCCTACCATATTAGGCAGGTCCCGGAGGGCAGCGCTGGCGCTCCCGGCCGCCCGTGATACATCAGGAACACTTCCTGTTCCTGATGTAAAGCGGCGCGGAGTCCTAAACGGTTCCTGATACATCAGAACTACAACAGGGGCTGGTCGGGCCATCGGGGCGTCCATGAGCGCGCGGAGGCGAGGACGGTGTGAGGCGTCCATGGCGCGGGGAGACGAGGTCGGTGCGAAGACGTCCGTTGGGGCGTCCATGAGCGCGCGGAGGCGACGAGGCAAAGAGGGAGTGCGAAGGGGCGGCGCGAAGACAAATGGAAGTGGAAGGAATGATAACGGGCGCTGTCAACAATGCAACAGCGAAGAGAATGGTGGGCAGCTGCTGTTGTAGCGATGATGCATCAGAGACCGTACAGCGCCCAGGCACCGTGATGCACCAAAGACCGTATATTTAAGCGCCCAAAAAGCGCCCGTCTGAGATTCAATTAACATGTCTTAATTAGGCAGGAGGCCCCGGCAAGGCCAGCAGGGCCTGTTATCAGCTTTGATAACAGGCGCTTTTTATCACTCCTTCCAAAAATGGTATGTACTAGTATCTCTTATCTCCTCAGCGCTTTTTTGATCATATCTGTGTATCTATCTAATCTCTAGGGCGCTTTTTTGGCCATTTCCGGCCTCCTCCCTAGGTATGCCCCCCCTCCCTTGCTCTATCTTGCTCAGTTCTCACCCGTTTTGCTTCGTTCTTTTTGCATTAGGTGGCGTTTTCAAATGCGATCAAAACGCGCCCCTACCGAAGGCATACGGTGAGCTACAAATAAATTCGAAAAAAAACGCGCAGATTGGGCGCTTCCTGGACAAATTGGCCTACCGCAGGACCAGTTTGCGTCGCACCGCGGTCGCGCTGGGCTCGTTCGAAAGCGATTATCCATCGCTTTCAAACGAGCCTAGCGCGACACGAATCGAACGAGAACTCGCTGAGATGTTGTCCTGCCAATGGGCAGGAGGACATCCTGCGATATCTTCACCAGTTTTCACTCGTTTCCCTTCGTGTTTCTTCACTATTGTACCCACTGATGTCTTCGAAATAGGTGTACAATTCTTTCCGTGTAAAAACGAGGTCAAATTGCCCCAGGAGGCGTCCAGTGCTCGTTCACTGGGCACCTCCACAAGCAATTGCATCGCCAGTTTTGGCCCGAGCGCGGCACAAAGTACACCGTTGGAAAGCGGTGTGCAGCCGCTTTCCGGCGATGTACTTTGCGTCGCAGTACGAGCATTGGCTGTCTCAGTACGCTATTTTTACTTGGCCGCCTTTTCTTCGCTTATTACACTCTCAATAATGCTTCAATGCACGCGAAAACTGGTACATACGTGTCGTCCATATATACGAGGATGTGTACCAATTTACAAGGGAAACGGACGTCTTATGCTATAGTTACTTGTATTATACCCTCAGGAGGGTAAATAGGCGCCCGTGGAGCGTCTTAAGACGATGTGGGCGGCTATGGGCCGTTTTGCAGCCACAGCATGCCAAAACCTGAAGCACTGCAAGCCTTTAACTATAGCTATGCCTCTAATACATATCTCAGCCATTACTCATCCTATCAGTATGATATTAGGCTTGTTACAAAGCTATAGACTGTGCCAATCTACCTGTATACATCTGGTAATATATATATTTGTACAGACTGTCTAAATGGTAAAATATGGGCGACATTTTGCTGTTTCAGGGGTTTCAAGCAGTATCTAAGCACTGTATTATGTTCTATATACTGTACAGACCTTGAAACACCCTCAGGGGATTCTAATACACTGTATAAGCATTATCTGTGGGGCTGTAATACTCTACTACCTGCTGTGGAAGAAGTGGAGAGTAAGTCTAAATGTGAGGAGAGGGCAGGGGGAGAACATCAACTTGTAACACACAGGGTGGTCGCCTTGCCACGCAAAAAATACTGTCGGAAAGCTGCGTTCAGCCGCTTTCCGACGGCATGTTTTGCGCGGGAATCGGGCGCAAATTGGAGGAGGTATTGCACAAGGAAGCGCCCAGTAGGTGAACACTGGACGCTTCCCTGGGCAGCCCTATGTTTGTTTCACGCAAGACGAATGGTATATCTAATTAGCAGCTGTTGGCAGGTATACTCGTCAGCAAACACCAAGCAAAACGAACCAGAGCTGAGGGAGATATTGCAAGATGTCCTCCTGCCCATTGGCAGGAGGACGTCTCGACGGGTTCTTGTCCGATTCGCGTCGCGCTAGGCTCGTTCGAAAGCGGTTATTAATCGCTTTCGAACGAGCCTAGCACGGGCGCGGTACGACACAAATTGGTCCGGCGGTGGGCGAATTTGTCCCGGAAGCGCCCAATCTGCGCGTTTTTTCGAAACTTTTTGCAGCTCACTATACGGCGCGAAAAGTAGCGCGTTTTGATCGCATTTGAGAACGCCACCTAATGCAAAAAGAACGAAGCGAAACGGGTGAGAAATGAGCAAGATAGAGCAAGGGAGGAGGGGCATACCTAAGGTCCCATTAGCCGAGGAGGAGGAGGCCGGAAATGGCCAAAAAAGCGCCCTACAGATTAGATAGATCCAAAGATATGATCAAAAAAGCGCTGAGGAGATAAGAGATACTAGTACATACCATTTTTGGAAGGAGTGATAAAAAGCGCCTGTTATCAAAGCTGATAACAGGCCCTGCTGGCCTTGCCGGGGCCTCCTGCCTAATTAAGACATGTTAATTGAATCTCAGACGGGCGCTTTTTGGGCGCTTAAATATACGGTCTTTGGTGCATCACGGTGCCTGGGCGCTGTACGGTCTCTGATGCATCAATGTTACAGCAGGAGGTGTGGTGGGGCCACAGGCGATGTGGGCGTGGACCACTGGCGCCGTCGAGGGGCAGTTGGGTGGAAGGGCGCATGCAACGAAGAGGTTGGAGTCAGAAATACACGACGGGATCTGAGGAGTACACGACTGATGAAGGGAGATAGTACGTGTGTTGAACACGTCCGAGTTTGGCGAATCCTTCAGGTTGAGCTGATGGACGGGCTTAAACGTTGCCGAGGTTCTACCCTATGTGAGGCATTAGTATGGAAGACAACGTGGGAAGGCAGCGTGTACTCACAATCACCGTCGGACTCGGTCATCGGTGCGTCGCTCGCGGACTCCTCGACGTCAATCGCTTGCTTGTCCTGAATAGCTTTGTGTCGACGACAGTGTGCCCGCGCTGCATCAAGGATGGCTATCCAACGATCGCACGACATCTTCTGCGCGCGAGCGAAAAGGTTCGCGACCTTGCTCGAGGTCTTGGCGACACCGCACGAGACGACTATCTTGTCTCCCCAGTTGTCGGCAGAGAAATGTCCTGCTTGACCGGTCTGGATGACTTGCGCTCCACTGAGCCAGATGGTAAGAGCACGTTCGACCTGCATGCAGGTGAGCAAGAATATGGTGTGACAAACTCCGAGTGTGGTACTTACCGCCAGCACCGCCAGGATGAGCGCACCGCAAGGGTGCAGGTCCGAAGAACCCTCGACGTCACGAAGTTCATGGGGGACCGCTTGGATGACGGGAATATGTACGAGACCGAAGGTCTTGAGGACCAGTTCACCTTGGAAACACCCCTGCCACAGGGTAACATATGAGGGGGACGATGTGGGGCGGCAGCAGTCAGGATGTTGACGTTACTTACCTTCTTCTTGCCATTGTCCCAGGTTTCCCACATGAACGGCGCCTTCATGCTCGCCACGCTACTTCCAAGCTGCTTGCGGCACCAAGTGGCGCGGGCCTCCGGTTCCACTAACCCGGTCTTGATAAAGTGGCTGTCGAGTATGGTTAATGCGGCTGCAGCAAACTTGCTTTGCCATTCAGTGATCCTGCTATTCATCTATGTTGGTGTGTCAGTAGTCGCTCACGTGGGACAATAATGAGCGGCTTACAAGCGAGTATACCACATCGTTGGTCTCGATGTGGTGGGCAGAGTTGGGGAAAACTCGGTCGAAGAGATCCTGCCGTTCGTCGATAGACATTCCATGCCAGGGGGGGAGTTGGCTCATGCTGATGCGAGTGAGTGGTATGAACACCTGCGTGAAACGAGGACGAATGAGTTCGTCCAAATCATTCGTCGTCCACCTGTGACAACTCTGGTTGCTCTGCCCCCCTGCGCGATGGGTGACGCGCACAATCTCATGAGCTTCGACGTGCTTGACTGCTGTCATCTTGTCCTCGGGCTGGGCGTCGTCAGTGAATGAGATGAAGTATGTGAGGTTGAGGCTTACAAAGGCGTCCTCCTCCGACGTCGAGATGTCACTGTCGAGTGACTTGATTTTCCAGCTCGTCGTGGTGTGCTGTCCTAGGGCGGCGGCCTCAGCAGTGTTGTCCTCGTCTTGCAGGCCTCCGTATTCGTTCAGCCCGCAGAACTCGGCCTGATGGCCTTCATATTGCATGGCATTGACGTGGTCGGCCTTTTGAGATGGTTCAAACTTGGAACTATTGAATGAATCAATAGAGGCGTCAGTGCATACTAGGACTTGTATATGGGGTCGACGTACCTTTGTGGAAGGCTTGAGGTCTTGCGCACCGACGGTGGGCCAACTGTCTTCGGCTGGCGAGGTGTGACAGTCGTAGGGAACGTTGCCGGGGCCTGGTTTTGGGTAGAGCACAGAACCTGGGCCTTCGCGGGGGCCTTGCCCTTCAGCGTGCGTGGCGTTGGGCTGCTCGTAGAAACATTCCAGGGGCCGGTGCGGAGGCCCGTGGGCGTTGCTGATGTCTTCAGCTTCTTGGAGGAGTAGCCGGAAGCATGGTTGCTGGGACGAAGGCAGCAGTGGGGGAAGTTGAGGTTGAAGGAGAAGGAAACCTGTTAGAAAGCGCTGACGGCCACGTCAACGGTCACTCACGCGTTCTCGAAGTCCTTGCTGGATGTCACATATTTCCGCTTTGGCCCTGCATCGGTTCTCACGGCGGTGATATCTGTGTGATGAATCTTAGTCGGACGCTTGTTCCCCTTCACCGGCTGTACAGCAACCACATTGTCGTCCTCATCCCACTTGTCGTCACTCAGCTCCTCAGCGTGGTCGGGCTCAAACACAGACGCACTAGTGTCACTCTCGATGTCGCCTGGCAGCGACTCAATTTCACTCATGGGTTCCGCCCCAACGGGGTCCTCTAGGTCCTTGGACCCATCTGCAAAGCAATCGGTGAGTCCATAGCTTTCAGTTTTCATATGCGCCGCTGGCAACAAGCTCACCGGCATTACAGTCGAGTTCCTCTGCGGCATCTCTGGCCGGTGGCGCTTGCTCAACAAGCCTCTCAGCTGTGGTAGGTGTTCCGACCGCTGGCATGGGCTCTGAGTGCTGACACGTCATCGACTCAGGCGTCTCCGCGATGTCCTTCAACTCGTCCGTGGCATATGGGAATCATGTCGGTCAGTGCTATGCAATATCATGAGGATCACTACTGACCATTCTCGTTGGGCACTGCAGAACGTTGAACACCGCGAGGACGAGGTTTAGGTTTCGGGCGCTTCGGGTTACGACGGGTGTCGTCCGCCGCCCGATCCTCTGCCCTTTTGCGGTCTTCTATTGCTGCAGCCCTCAAGACAGCAGCAAGCTGAACCGAAGACTTACGAGCCGCTTCCGCCGCTTTGGTTTTTTTGGTCACTGCAGCCTCTGCGCGGCGCTGAGCGGGCGGCAACGGGACCACATCAGGCGCATCTGGATTCCAACCAGTAACGTCAGGTAAGCCAGGTCGTGCTGTGGAATTCTTTGCCCGTGTCGCCATGCAATGCAGCGGTGACTGAGCACAATCCACAGGGACTGAGGACGACTTAGCCATGAGGTGCGGCGATGTCGTTGGACTTGGTGAGTTTCGTCGGGGTGCAGCGGTGGTGGGAGCCTGACGCTGACTTGCTGCCAGCACTTGCAGGGCTGGCAGTGAACGCCACTATCGATGGGTGGAGTCAATCACGCTGGGCAAACGGTGATACGGTAAGAAGTGCTCTGACGGCCGATAGCCGGGAGGTAGAGGACGTCTAGATGTGTGATGAAGGGGAGTAAGGTCTCGAGCTCCCTAGGTCCGCTCGTAGGCCTGGCCGTGTGTTATTCGCGCGCGGACAGGAGGGATGCCTCTCGCACACAGGGTGGGATCGCGCGCGTACTTGTGTTAGAAGAGGGCGCGCGCGGGGATAGGCCTAGTAATGCAACGCGCGCGGGAATAATCGTAACGCTCGCAGTTAGCCTCGAGGCTTCGCAACGCAGTACGCACGCAGTGACACGTCGGGGACACAGAAATAACGCAGTATACGCAATTGACAGTACGCTGTCACAGCGGAGAGGTCTCCAGTTGCCCTGCCTTGACCGGGGGAAGTTGTTGCACGTCGAGAAGCGCGAGGGACACGTTCCCAGCAGTTGAGAGTGTAAGGGGTGGATTGTCTGGGGGGTTCGAATGCCCCGAAATGACTATGTACAAGAATGCCCGCAGGCTGAATCAAAAACACGTGCTACCACACGGAAGATAAGCGGAAACCGGGCCCGGGACGCCTCGCGCGCCGGGCGCCCCCGCCGCGCGCGATACGACTCCTCGCCCGCCTCGTGCGCGCGCCACTGATGCGCCCAGCGGACCTGCGCGCGCGAGCGGCTAGGGCAGAGGGCTCTGGATAGCGACAGGCAGTGCGCGCGCTGTGGTGGAGTGCCCCGCGCGCATCTTGACGTTGCGCTCGATGTGCTTCGCGCACTGTGCACGCGACGTAGGGGGTACCAAGGTGTGCGGTGAGCTCCGCGCGCGCTGTGGCTGGCGTGCGCGCGCGAGGACGGAAAAGGGGGTTTTCTGGCTTGGAACGTCTGTGGAGCGTATCAACGGGGCCCAGGCTCAGCGCACGCAAGCTATTTGGCCGGCCATGCTCATCGCGAGAACCATTCACGCACCTCAGTCGTCTGTTATCCTCGACCCCCAAGCACCGTGCACGACCTTCCTTGGTCCCCCTTGGGCGTTATCAACAGATACGAGGTACGCCTAGCCTATGATTCAGTTTGACACCGAACTGACCGCTAGCAAAGCAGGAAACTACATTTGTTTCGGGAGGGGCAGCTACTGCCAATGATCGGCACAGACGCCGGAAACTTTTACCCCCCGCATCCTACCCGCCCGATATCATCAGATTGCGTGCTGCTGTATGACTTGGCGGCCCGTCGTACAAGTCCGAAACTCTTTGTACCAGTACGTTGCCGTCAGCTTCCACCTGGCGCAGAGTTCGACAACGTCCTAAGTTGAAGTACAGCACTGCAGATACATCGTTCCCGGTGGACACGGTCTCAGTACGAATTATATTTAGTGCGTCCATCACTACGTGGCGGAGGTACGAGGCACCTAATACTATATTGTTACATTCTTGGTTAACGATCTATGCGGCACAGTCTTAGCAACACAATCCAGGACCCTCAACATGCCCAGACGCCCGTTTGTGCCCGCTACCCTTCCCTGTCTACAACCGGGATGTCCTAAGCTCTTCAAAACAAGCGGTGGGCGCAAACATCACTCCCTTGCCGTTCACGCTGGACCTGCGCCGGCGGGCATGGAGGCCGGGCTAGGGCCTGCGCACGCCGCTGGACCTCTCTCTCCCAGTCCACGTCCAGATAGCCCGCCTCTGCCCCCCGGTGAGGGGGCTGCTCAAGAAGCTCTCCCGGGCTTGGTGGGTCCACCTCCGGTTGTCCAGGACCCACTGGACGGCGGTGACGGCTCCATCACAGTGACACATCCCATTATCACCGGTGAGATACATGTAGTCCTGTGTGCAACCGTGTAACCACTCACTCATTGTCGGTTGTGTAGGATGACCATGCAGCGCGGCAGGCATGCCACTCCTCCCAGATGAGCTCCCTTCTCCACCCCACCCATGCCTGCCGAACGATTATTCGCCATATGAATCGCGCCCCCAGTTCGAGCTCGCCGATTTCCTGTTCAAAAAGGAGCAGATGTCAGCCGGCCACATCAACGAACTTATGCAACTGTGGGCGTCGACACTGCCGCCAGGACAAGACCCGCCATTCGCCAACGCTAGAGACTTGTACGAAAGCATAGATAACATCCCCCTCGGCGACATCCCATGGCAGGAGTTCCGTATTACTTACACTGGTGATCGGCCTGACGACAATGTCCCGCCTTGGATGCTCCGGGAGTATACCGTATGGTTTCGTTGTCCCCGCCGTGTACTGCACACCCAGGTCGGAAATGCTGATTTTGCCAATGACATGGACTATACGCCCAAGCAGGTATTCCATGGCGATCAGCGTGAGTATAAGGATTTCATGTCGGGCGACTGGTGTTGGCAACAAGCAGTACGCTTTTCGAGCAGTCATGTCTTCACCAAGTTCCAATCACTGACATTATTCTTTTTTGGGACGTTTAGGACATTATTGCACAAGACCCGGCGAACGTCGATGGCACATTCTGCCCTGTCATACTCGGAAGCGACAAGACTACCGTCTCGGTCGCCACTGGACAAAACGAATACTACCCTCTCTACCTATCCAACGGACTGGTGCGCAATGCGGCGCGACGTGCCCAACAGAATGCAGTTTCTCTAGTCGCTTTCCTGGCAGTCCCGAAGAGTAAGTCTTCATATCTCAATCCTCTTTAGACACGATTAGCACTGACATGCGAGTCCGCTACAAATTCAGCCGATCGCGAGTTCGCAAAACATTCGCATTTCCGCAAGTTTCGCCGACAACTTTTCCATGCCTCACTGCGGACTGTACTCGAATCTTTGCGCCCCGCGATGACGGTCCCCGAAATTGTGCGCTGCGCCGATGGACACTTCCGCCGCATGATATACGGTCTCGGGCCTTACATAGCAGACTATCCAGAGCAAGTTCTGCTTGCATGCATCGTCCAGGGCTGGTGCACCAAGTAAGCATATTTATCTCGTCTCTATCGAAATGCGCCACTGACTGTCAACTCGGATGCAGGTGTACGTCTCATCGAACTGAGCTGGACCACGGCAATGGCCCCCGACGCTGTCATGAGCATACTCAAGCACTCCTGCAAGCGCTCGACCTCAAGGTACTCTGGGAAGAGTATGGTATCCTCGGTGACCTTGTCGTGCGTCAGCATTCCTTCTGCGGGTCTTTGACCCACTATACTCACAATATGGTCCACGCAGCCCTTCACGACCGTGTTTCCTCGAGCCGACATCCATGACATGCTATCGCCGGACCTTCTTCATCAAATCATCAAGGGGACTTTCAAAGATCATCTCGTGACATGGGTAGGCCATTATCTTGAGCTCACACATGGCCAAGCTGGCGCCGCCATCATCCTAGCTGACATCGACAGGAGGTAAGGAGTATTTAATTCCACGTGAACCAATGCTCATCAAAAACATGCCTCTGATCACAGGATTGCTGTCGTCCCCAGTTTCCCAGGTTTACGACGCTTTCCGGAGGGCCGCGGCTTCAAACAATGGACAGGCGACGATTCTAAGGCGCTCATGAAGGTACATGATGTTAGTATGACACCCTTGGCAGCACGCTGATACTCCCGCAATACAGGTTTATCTACCTGCCATTGCAGGGCACGTACCCGCGCAAATGGTGCGCGCCCTCAGCGCGTTCATGGACTTCTGCTATCTTGTGCGTCGAGACATCATTACGACCGACACACTCGTCCAGATCGAGGATGCCCTGGAGCGCTTTCATCGGGACCGCGTCATCTTCGAAGAAATTGGCGTACGGCTCCCGGACGGCTTCTCTCTCCCGCGCCAACATTCCATGATGCATTATCCGTTCCTGATACAACAATTCGGCGCCCCGAACGGTCTCTGCTCCTCAATCACGGAGTCAAAACATATCAAGGCCGTCAAAGAACCCTACCGCCGATCCAATCGATATGAAGCCCTTGGGCAGATGCTAATCACCAATCAGCGACTCGAGAAGCTCGCAGCTGCGCGCGCTGACTTCGTGTCTCGAGGAATGCTCAACGGCTCGTGCATACGCGTGCCGGCAGATGAGGAGGAGGATATCTGGGCCGGCCTGGGGTTGGAGGACGACAGGGTGCATGACCCCATGGAGCTCATCGACGCACAAGCAGCCGCACGGGAGGACGACAACGGTGGCCCCGTTGACGGTGATGTCCTAGGGTGTAAGATACCGTCCCTAGTCACGCCCGAGATGCTCAGAACCGAGTATATAACTCAAAGCTTAAGCAGTAGTACAGGAGTGATAAAGAGAGGTGAGAGGTCCTCGTCGAGAGCGACCTCTCACAACTGAGCAAACCGGGAACAGCCAAGAGATTAGGTAATCTAAGCGCGCGCCAAGCGCTTACTGCCCCTTACACCCTCCCCCTTTGGATCGCAGTCACGATCCCAATGAATATGTGGAAGTAATCGGGTTGGTACGCCCGACGTTTAGTATAAGTTATCGTACACGTAAGTAGTTGGGGGTTGGTACGCCCGTTCAGCCCCTGTTGTAGTTCTGATGTATCAGGAACCGTTTAGGACTCCGCGCCGCTTTACATCAGGAACAGGAAGTGTTCCTGATGTATCACGGGCGGCCGGGAGCGCCAGCGCTGCCCTCCGGGACCTGCCTAATATGGTAGGCAGGCCCGGGGGACAGCGCTGGCGCCCCCGGGGGCCTCTAATCTCTTATCTCTCAATAGATTATGTCTTATCTCATCTCCCTGGGGCTTTCCCGCGCGCGCCTGTGCCTCCCTCGCAGCCACATCCCGATTAGGCAGGTGCACTCTTGTCCTCCCTCCCTTGCCTGCCTGCTTCGCCTCTCCGTCGCTCAATTCTCGTCCGATTAGCTTCAAAACTAGCGCGTCTTACTCGGGCGATCTCAGGCTACAATCGCGCGCAAACGGGACTGGAATCCGGTAAGTACTCACTGTTCTACAGTAGATACAGTGAAAGTGCAGAAGAGGCGACAAAGAACGGGCGATATCTCGTCCGTTCTTTGTCGCCTCTGCGCGCGAATTGTTTTCCCATCAAGAGGGAGCTCAGTGCGTTCGAACGAGCCCGCATGCGCGCGAATCTGCCGACGGACGGTGGAGCTGCGCTCCGCCCACCCCGGGGGGAGTGCAGCTCCTCCTCCTGTGCTCATATTTCATTCTTTTTTCCTCGCACTTGCTTTATTCATTCACTAATACATTTTACTCCACAGGTATAACGTTTTCTCAACGAACTACAGCCCACAGACACGTCGAGGAGGGTGGGTAGTAGTCCCACTACTACCCACCTTCCTCGACGCATAGCGCAGCCGTTTCTGCGCGTATCGCCGCGCAAAATGCACCGCCAGAAAGCGGCTGAAAGCAGCTTTCTTTCGGTATCTTTTGCGCGGCGACGCGACCACGTAGCGCGTCGCTGTTGATATGTGCTCCTCCTGCCTCCCAGCTGCATCCCCTCCCCTTCCACCTCTTCACAGGAGCTGTGATATGCTTCCATCATGTGTATAAACATCTAATGTAGTGTATACATCTATTAAATGATAAACTACATGCATCTGCACTGCACAAACAACAAAACTGAGCAAAACTGAGCAAAACTGTGAGTTTTGCACACTAGTTTTGCTGCTACATAGCTAGTTACAAGTCCAATATATTTATACATCATGCACATCGATAGACATCGTTTACAGCTTCCAGACAAGCCCAAGAACATAAAAATTGGCCAAGAACTCGGATTGCTATGCTACACAGTGTTCTACAGAGATGTCCAGTAATGTACAGTACATACAAACTTGCAGAAGCTGCCCGAGACCGTCTTAAGACGGTGGGCGGCTACCTGCATCTGTGCACTGATAACAATATATCTCCGTCAGTTCCCATCCGTTTCCCTTGCAATTTCGTATACGGGTAGCGGTTCCACAACGTATTAATCGTGCCAGCTTTTGTGACAATCGGTGGGGCGGATCGTGCGCAGCAAGGATGTATATTATGTATAGAGATAAGCAGATTGAACACACAAACGGGCGCCGATTGTCTTGTACTTTGGTGTACACATAGCGATAGCTTATACTGGTGTGTAGAAGAAAACAAAATGTGATTTGAAGCGTTCTACATGAATCTATTGCTAAAACATCTGGTTACAATGTATAGAACACAGGATAGCCTCTTGCGAAGGTTTCTGCGGTCGAATCGCCGCACAAAAGGCACCGTTGGAACGCTGTGTTTCACCGCGTTCTGACGGTGCCTTCTGCGCGGCGATACGCGCAGAACTGGCAGAGATATGCGTTGAGGAAGGTGGGTAGTAGTCCCACTACTACCCACCCTCCTCGACGAGGTTCTAGCCCCTGTTTTGATTGTAAAACGTCTGTCCTGTGGCATAAAATGTATTAGTAACTAAATGAAACGAATGCGAGCCAAATTGAACGACATATGAGCATAAGAGGTGGAGCTGCACTCCCCCCGGGGTGGGCGGAGCGCAGCTCCACCGTCCGTCGGCCGATTCGCGCGCATGACGGCTCGTTCGAACGCGCTTGACTCCCTCGTCATGGGAAAGCTATTCGCGCGCCGAGGCGACAACGAACGGACGAGATATCGCCCGTTCTTTGTTGCCTCTTGTGCACTTTCACTGTATCTCCTGTAGCAGAGTCAGTACTTGCCTAATTCCCGTCCAGTTTGCGCACGACTGTAGCGTAGGTACATCCGAGTAAAATGCGCTAGTTTTGAAGCGAATCGACCGAGAACCGAGCGAGGGAGAGGCGGAGGAAGCAGCAGGGGGGTGTGGCTGAGGGCAAACTTGCCTAATTGGGATGTGGCTGAGAGGGAGGCACAGGCGCGCGCGGGAAAGTCCCGGGGAGATGAGATAAGGCCATTATCTGTGTTAGATAAGAGATTAGAGGCCCCCGGGGGTGCCAGCACTGTCCCCCGGGCCTGCCTACCATATTAGGCAGGTCCCGGAGGGCAGCGCTGGCGCTCCCGGCCGCCCGTGATACATCAGGAACACTTCCTGTTCCTGATGTAAAGCAGCGCGGAGTCCTAAACGGTTCCTGATACATCAGGAGTACATCAGCTGGTGGCCCGTTAGCTACGAGGGAGCGAGCGCCGAGGCCGAGTGGCCGATACCCTACGCGCTCACAGACGAAGAGCATTCACCGTGCTCGTCGTCGTGTGAGTTCTCATCAAGGTCCATGTCATCCCCGTCAGGTAGTGGGACGGTGAACGGGTCGACGGGGAGGATGGGAGCGTTGACGAGTGGGTATGCGGGCGCTTCGGCGGTGTCCTCGTTGGACGGTGCGTCGACGTCAGCTCGAGGTGTGCCACCCCGGGGAGTATGAGCTGGATGCGCTGCCGTCGTAGCGAGGGCCTTGGCGGGTTTCCCATTGGACGCGAGGTAGTTGACTGCCCATTCGCTGAGTGCCTGACGGACGTCCCATGCCGTCAGTCTGCAGTTACTAGCGTGTTTGCAGAGGTCATCGGCGACCGCGGGGCGATGTCCGTTGAATGGGGTGACGTGGAGTTCGAGGGCTGGTTCAAGCTGGAGACGGTCGAGTGTGGCCTGATACGCCTCGGGGCTGACGAATAGGCCAGCGATGAGGTCGACGGTGTGGCCGTCAGTAGTACCATGGCCGTCACGAGGATCGACAGCGAGTACGGTGGCGAGGAATAATCCTTCGAGCGAGCGAAGTTCAGGGTGTCCGTCGGTAGTCCGGCGAAGCCCTTTGCGCATCGACTTCCGATTGGCGTCATAGTGGCGAAACCAGTGGATGAGGGGCATATCCCACGCCGGTGGCGTCATTACGTGGTATTCGGTGGATGCGCGGATGGCGTCGTGCTGTTCGATGAACCACGGCGGTACGGACCAGGTGAGCGCCCATTTGTCGGACGCGGTCAAAGGGAAGCCATGGCTGCGTTTGTCGGAGGCCTTGTGTTTCCACTGGATGAGTTGATATACGGCGATTACTCCGTGCGTCGCTGTAGTCTTCTGAGCGATGGACTCGAGCTCATCGAACTCCTGTGGAATAGGTTTGAAACGCGGTGGTTGCATGAATTTATCCGTGACGTGGGATGCCTTCAGTCGTTGCTGCTTTGCCCATGTTGAGAGCGTTAACTTCTTCACGTTGGCCTGCTGGGCACGCGTGATATCCGTCTCCGTCTCCTTCCCCTTCTGGCTCGACGCTATCGGGGAGCCATTAGTGGTCGTTGGCCCGAGGCCGCGTGCGTTGTTATACGCACTTGTGGAAGAAAGAGTAGAGGACGAGGGTTGTGGGTTGTTATGCCCAGCGCCCTGTGTGCTTTTCGGCAACGTCGGTGCGTGCTCGGAGTCGTAGGACGATCGTCCGAAGGGGACGGTTGCATCAACCATGACGATGTCGCGGTCGTTGAATGCGGACGCGCGGGGTCGGGACTCGGATGCTTGGAGGCGCAGAAGTGCCGTGCGTTCGGCATCGCGCGCGCGGCGTTGTTCGCGTTCGAGCGCGAGCTGTGCGTCAGCCAGGTCCTGGTGTGCGAGGCGAATTTCATCGCGCAAGCGGATGACCTCATCATGGTCGGCCGTTGCTCGGTCGAGTGCGGGCTGGTGTTTGTCGAGGCAGGCTGCCCAGCCGCGGTTGTAGCCCAGCGAGTCTCTGTTGGGTTCCTCGCGGCGGCGGTTGTCGTAATGCCGTCCCGAGGATCCTCGGCCGCGGGAGTTACCGTACTTCGGGCTCAATTGACGGCGCTTGTGCCTGTCACCCCCCTCGTGTCCTCCTGCCGTCCAGTCCAGGACGCGAACGCGCTCCCGAGAGAGGCTTCTTCCACGCGGTGGGCTCCGCTTCCATGAAGGCGGCGAGTGAAGCAAGTATTCATATGCGGGTTGCGCGTACAGTTCGTGGTCTTCGCGGAGAGGGTCTTCTCGGCGGCGCGTGGTCGGCGGTGTAGAAAGAGGGCGAGGGGGCCCGCCGGAGTGGTACATAGTTAAAAGCAGATCTGAGACCGGTCGAATAGATGATGGAAGGGGCGATTCTTTTGTGATGTAGTTTGATGATGGTAGGCGCGCAGTGATGCCAGTTGGCGTTTAAGGTTGAGTGTCCGACTCAGTAGACGCCCTCTTGCCTTTTCCAGGTAGGGCGCTTGTTCCGCCGTCCCCGGCCCAACGTGATCTCGGAAGGCGCCGTTACCTGTTGTGGCACGGTCACGTGGGCGCGTTCGGCGCGTCCCTCCGTTGTGCGTTCGGGCGTCGCCGTAGTGGTGGCCGCGTTTGTAGCTGTAGTTGGCGTACGTCTGCGTGGCGCCTGACGCGGTATTTTACTCGTCCCCGTCGTCTTCGGGAGCTCCTTCCAGTCGTGTACGCCCTGTAGTTCAAAGTAATCGTCGACCGCTGAGAGATCCTTCACTGTCGACCATTCTTCCCAGGTAATGTCACCGTCTTCCCACTGTACCAGGAAGCGGCAAGTTGTTCCTGACCATTCGTGTGCGACGATAGCATCTACGATGAATTCTTTCTCCGGGTCCATGCCTAGGTCGTAGAACACTCCCACTTCCCTGTTCGGAAACAAGACGTCATCATTTGGTTCGTGCCGCCGTAATCGGGATACGTGGAATTTCGGGTGAATTCCTCGCCGACGCAAGTCCGGCGGAAGATCGAGTGTATAGGTCGAGGATTCGCGATCAGCTTGGATGATCTTGTAGGGTCCGATGAATTTAGGTACGAGTTTCCGTGCCCTTCCCTTGGGGATATTGATGTTGTCCGTAGACAAGTACGCCAAGCTTCCCAGTACGAAAGTCGGCTCGTCCGCGTCGTCGTCCGGTCGTCGCCGGCGGTTTGCGAAGTGAGTTTGCTCTACTCTACTGGCGATCACTCGATCGTGAGCATCGCGCAGGTTGGATATAGCTCGTTCGGCAAACTCGCGGACGCCTGGCAGTGCCGGTTCTCGTACGAGTTCACGGATCATTGTTGGTAAGTACCCGTTGTTCAGTTCGAATGGGGAGTACCCTGTGCTCGAATTCATGCTTGAGTTCACCGCAAATTCGACCATGGGTATCCGTTGCGCCCAGTCACGCTGATCAGGTTGTACCATTGACCGAAGTATCTGCGATACCGTCCGGACCCACCTGTAGTTGCCAGACTTGTATTACAATATCCCATAGTTCTGCTACTGATGTTGTGTATTCTATGTCCGCCCATTATACTATATACAACCCCACCACAAGTTAACAAGCTGTTTAACAACCATTGTAGTTCCTCTACTGTACTAGTTATACAACTATGACAAGGTTGTATTACTGTTGTGCCCTTTGTATACTCTCATAATAGCCTTGTACAATGTCTGCAGGCCTTTGCCGCTTTGTATAATTGTTTTAAAACTAGTTACACGATTGTATAATCCTGTTTGCCCTTGTATAACACCATACTGATGTCTGCACCTTGTAATACACCACCGATCCTCATTCCGGGCTTGTAGAACGCAATGCGAGCGCCCGCGCACTGTAATACACCCCCACGGCGTCTTCCGGGCTTGTATAATGGCTGATTGACCAGTGTGTCTTGTATAACATGCTGCGAGCGCCCGCGTGCCTTGTAGAACGCGCCGCGACTAGACGTACCTTGTAATAGAGCCCCATGGCCTGTTCCGGGCTTGTTAAATACGCGCGGGCTCTTCGCGCATTGTAGAACGCCCCGCGCGCGATCGCGTGCCTTGTAGAACGCACCGCGACGGCGCACGTCCTGTAATACAGCCCCACGGCCCGTTCCCGGCCTGTTAAATCTGCGCGGGCTCTGCGCACGTTGTAGAACGCCACACGAGCGACCGCGTGCCTTGTAGAACGCGCCGCGACTAGACGTACCTTGTAATAGAGCCCCACGGCCCGTCCCGGGCTTGTTAAATACGCGCGGGCTCTGCGCGCGTTGTAGAACGCCACGCGAGCGACCGTGTGCCTTGTAGAACGCGGCGCGACGGCGCGCATCCTGTAATAGAGCCACGCGGCCGGTCCCGGGCTTGTGAAATCTGCGCGGGCTCTTCGCGCGTTGTAGAACGCCATGCATGCGACCGCGTGCGTTGTATAACGCGCTGCGGTCCTGCGCATCCTGTAATAGAGCCACGCGGCCGGTCCCGGGCTTGTACATCTGTGCGGGCTCTTCGCGCGTTGTAGAACGCCACGCGCGCGATCGCGTGCCTTGTAGAACACGCAGCAATGACGCGCGTCCTGTAATAGAGTCCCACGGGCTTGTTCAATCCGCGTGTCCTGTAATAAAAAAACCCACGACCAGTCGCAGCCTGTTAAATTCCCGTGCGCTCTGCGCGCGTTGTAGAACACCACGCGAGCGACGGCGTGCGTTGTAGAACGCGCCGCGGGGCTGCGTGTCCTGTAATAGAGCCCCGCGGGCCGGTCCCGGGCTCGTGAAATGTGCAGGGGTCCCGCACACGTAGTAGATTCCGCCACAAGCTCCCGATCGCTGTATTTCAAATGTGTGCAGCCTCTTTCGATTTTTGTTGAGCGCTACGCGACGGTTCGCATGCGTTGTAGAACGCACCGCGGCCGCGCGCGTCCTGTATTACAGTCTCACGCCCCGTTCCGGGCCTATTACATGGGCAGGGCCCTGCACGCGTTGTAGAATGCGACGGGAGCGGTCGCGTGTGTTGTAGAACGCGCCGCGGCCACGCGCGTCCCATAATACAACCCCACGCCCCGACATCGCCGCCCGTGTATGCTGTAGCACGCGACATGACCGCGGTAGAAGAGCGGTGAGCGGCGGAAGAGCGGTGAGCGGCGCTCACTCCCGTCCACGCAACGAGAAGCCTGCTAACATCTCCCTTTACCGCAGCACAGCGGTGCGCGGCGAGCCGGGGACAGGGGCGCGCAGGCAGTTGCTCAGATGCTCGACGAGCGTGTCATCGTCGTCGGCCAGGATCCGGGAGTGTGCTGTGCGGGGGCGTAGATACATTCTGTACGGTACACAGCGGGGGGGAGGGGGTTGTCATGGTCACAGAGTTAGTCCCGCAGACCTAAGAGTCCAGCAGGGCCCAGCGAGAGCGCACCTAGACCGAGCGCGGCGCCGCCGCATCCGCGATGGCAGTGGCCACACAGGGACAGGCCGTCCCCGATACTCCCCTGCCTGTGTGTGCGAAGTCGCGCGTCCTGCTGCCGTCGACGGGCATAGAGCGCGGCACAGTGGGTGGGCCACGGCGCGCGATTCTTGATGTGCGCCGGTGCAGCGGATCGCGGCGCGGTGCTGTGAGTGCATGCGTCGAGTTGCGGCGCGGGTGGACGAGTGCTTGCTGCGCGTCATGGGGCGTCAACTGCGCGCGGTCAACGTGCGACGCGACCGCGTGTGCGTTGTTGTACACCCTCGTGGCCCGTCCCTTGCTTGTAGAATGCGTGATCCAGTAGAATGCCCCGTAGGTCCCACCGGGCTCGGCCGTGCTCTGTAAATGCAACGGCGATCAGCTTGAACCTGTAAAATGTGTTGCGGGGGGCTCAGTACCGTGACCTCTGGCGCCATGTGAAATCCCGCATGCTGTCCAGCTTGTAATATCAGCGCCCGTACACTCCCCCTGTAAAACGAGCACGCAGCTGATCCGTGGTTTGTAGAATGCGATGGAAGCTGTCATACCTTGTGTAGATCACTCAAGGCGGGTCTATGCAACTCCCCTGGCTTGTAAAACGCGTAGCGAGCGTTCGCGCCCAGTATGACCTCACCAGCTTGCGGGATTGGGTTTGCGCGTGGGCCTCGTCCACCTAAACGTGGGTTGTTGATAGGCTGAGAGACTTCTAGGTCGGCGTCGGGTACTAGATCCTGTCGCATTTTCGTGGCGTCAAGTATACATTCATGTTGTAAAGGCGATGTCGGTCAGAGGTAGGCAGGCGGGCGTCTGTTGTGGCAGTTCTAATTGAGACGCGCATCCACACCGCTTTGTGAAATCGAAAGACGAGCAAGAGACAGATACATGACTTTAATACAGGACTGATGCCTTACTACATTATATGCGTGATAAAGCCTGCTGATTAGTCCTCATCCTGGTCCTCCTCAACAGCTTGCCCACCACCACCGTCCTCATCGGAGTCCAAGTCATCCGACACATCCTCCTCGCGCATCGCCATCGCCTGGAAAGTACCGCGCTTCGAGAAATCGCGCAGACGAACCTTCCGTGCATGCCTCGCATATGGCGCAATCCATTCCGGAAGTGGTCCGAGGGTCCTGAGGTATTGAATCCACCACGAAGCGCACCGGCACGCTAGACCTTCCCACACAGCGACTTGCTTCGCCGCGTACGCGCGAAGCCCCTGAAGGACAGAGCTGGAGGCGGTTTGGGAGCGAAGTTCGGCACGAGATCTCCACCAACTAGCCTTCCACTCGCAATACTTGATAATGCGGCGCATCTCTTCCATAAGAAGCAGCTCTTCCTCTTCCCATCGTTCCGCACGAGCCTTCGCGCGTGCCCATTCGACGCGCATGCTGGCCGCGAACTCCTCTGCGCTGGCTGGGGTCGCGAAGTCGCGCACCTCTTCGGCAGACGCGGTTGGGGCAAGCCAGATCCAACTTACCTCATACCGTCCTTCACTGGTGCTCTCGTCTTCGCGTCGTGGTCCGCGTAAATCGGTATCGAGGAGCGGCCTGTATGTCCGAGACCATAAGCCGTCGGGCTCTAGTATTTGCATTGCAGTGTATGCAGCACGGTATCGCTCCGTTGCGCGCTTGACTTTGGCCTGGAAGCTCGCATAGAGGTCGCGAAAGCGCGTGATCGCGCGCTGTCCCTCGCCATTGACGTTGAGGCGCGTATAGTCTGAGATGCTGGCAAGGATCCTTCGTAGATGGCGTATATCCGTGAGCGTGTCGGATAGTTGTCCAAGACGTAGACGACGTTCCTTATTCAGGAGACTGGAGAGTACAGCGGCAGATCGATGTGAGGGAGGGAGGGACGAGGGAAGAAAGAGAACGATGTCCTCGGGGCTCTTGCGTGCCCGAGAAGCGGAGGCTGACACGTCGGACGCAGTGTCCGGGCCTTCCGCACGCAGAGGCGCCACCATGGGCATGTGAACATCCTGGATCCCTTGCCAGAGCTCGATTCGGCGACGGATGACGTTGCGCTTCTCCTGCTGTTCAGCTAATGCATTCAAGCTGCTTCCATTGGGGCCACGCAATCGGAGGGCGCGTCTATAGAAGTGATCGGATGAATCTAAACCGCGCCGGGAGAGCCATTGCATGAGTTACTCACTGCTGATCCTCTAGCTCTAGCCCGACCTGTAAGAATGCTCCTGGAGTTACCTCATGAGGAGGCAATGTCCCGCTAGCAAGCTCTTCCGCCTCCTCGAGTGCAATTTCATGCTTAGCCGCTGCTACGGAGGAAGCACCTAGGGAGAGGCGAATGTGTCAGCAGAAGATTGTGATAGGCTGTCGAACCCCTTACTGCTTTTGGGCTCTTCGTAGGGATCAGGCCGGGATTGGTCCTTGTTCCACTCGGCAATCATGTTCTCCCAAGTTTGAACGACTTCGGCGTTGAAGGTTGCCGAGTAGTCGCGGAAAACACGCCCTTGTTCGACTCGCATGGCGTGCGCCTCTTCTAAGGATCGCAAGAGTGATGGACCTGACAATTATAAAAGAACATTCCGTGAGTTATGAGGTTAATACTAGATCGATGCCAAAGCTCACCAAACGCCATGACCTTACTCCAATTCCAGGATCCCCAATGGTCGTTCATAAGCTCATGCCGCAAGCCAAGAGTCATCTCGCGTGTGCTTAACGACAGAGGATTCATGAACGACCACTGGGACTCAATCCCCTCGCCATATGTTCGTCCGACGCGGGGGAGAAAGTTGAACGAAAATTTGGAGTGACCCGGGCCGTGCACGCGAATGTGCTCTTTTGGGATACCGAACCGAACGTCCGGTACCTTTCCGCGATCGATGTGCATCTCGGGCGGCAGGTTCATCATACGCTCCCATAAATGGCGGCACCACTGGCAGACGATGTCATAAGAGATCATGAGCGCCTGGAGGACTCCTACGAGTGTAGAGAACAGCAGATAATCCATGTTTGCTTGTCTGTCACATAGTGAGAACTGAACGCGGCACAAGATGTAAGCACAAACACTAACTTCTCACCGAGCTGGAGGTCGCCTGTTCCGTTCTTTCTGACGAGCGCATGTCGTGCGCACAAGACTGCTCCGACACCAGACGCAATGTAGCCTTCGCGGCGGATGCTCGCCTTTACAATCGCGTTGTGCTCGACCGAGCACGTATTTTCCTGTCGACTGGTCAGAGGAATCGAATGAGGTCAGCCGAGCATTACGAACATACTTCTTGCTTATCTCCACTGCGTGATCGAAGATGTGCCTGGTACTTCGATTCCTCGACAAAGTAAGCCCATCCGGGCGCTAATTGGATATCCTCGAACCCACGGTCCTTGCATCTGGCGCGGAAATTCGCATCCATCATGAGAAAAAGTGTATAAAGCCACCTATGGCATCACATATTGGTCTCAGCTTATGTAGTAGTATTGAGCATGGCACTCACCTGACGCTGACCGGGGCTTCTTTCCAATTGTCTGGAATGTTCTTCCCGGGGTGCGGACATGCTGGGCATTCGAGCGCGAGTTCGCCTTCAGCCGTACCACTGGCGTGGGTCGTATCATGAGCACGACCAAATCGTTTGAGAGCAACTAGGTGGCGCCAGAGTCGTATGACATGTGAAAGCTGCTTGTAGCGGCTCTGGAATGGCGAAGCAGGAGCGCTCATAGTAAGTGGCGCCCACTTAATGGCAAAGATCTTGGAGCTTACAGGGACTTCTTGAAGGCCGGAGTTGTCTGTGAGTCGTTCGAGTGTCTTACTGAAGTCATACAGATTGGTCTTTCCCTGGAGGTTGAGCTCGTGGAAGGTCTTGAGGAGTTGGAAAGTAACTGCGGTCTCAGGTCGGTGGGTCGTGGCCGGAAACCAGCCTACATGGAACAGCTGGCGCCATTGGTGTGTGAGGCCGTTCTCTGCATCCAAGCATTCACAGTATCTAACGTTGACTGCTTGTATTCCGCACATGTCGACCACCGCAACCTGACGAGTGTTCTTGGCGGGGTGAGTGCATTTCCCTCGTGAGTGCCCAAGTTGGACGACAAGCCCGAGGTCTCGCAAGGTCGTGCGCACAAATCGCTTCCCGTCCCACGACTATAACCGGCTCGCATTAGTTTACGGAATTATGAAATAAAGGCAGTCTTCGTACCTCAGGTCGATGGAGAGGGAGATCAGCATGGGCGTGCACCAAACAGCCTTGGCAGCAGATGGGACGGCGGTGGCAGTCTCGGCATCGCACACCTGCAGGTTCGGTATTGCATATATGACAGAGACTATCTGCGCCCTTGAGGTTTTCGTCGCATCCTTCGTACTGTAGTAGCTCGTCAAGAAAATCGTTTCGAAAAGGAAGCCAGTTCCTAGCTTGGGCCTGTGAGTCGTGACAAGTATGATGCTCAGTATCGGCCTGCCAGCTCCATAGAGAATATGTTATAAGTACCGCAGCGCGCAAATCAAGACGAACACGTTTCTTTGTCGAGTTACCCTCGGGTTCAAGGAATATCTCTTGAGGGGCCTCAGCCTCACCAAAGGGAAGAGCGTCGAGCAAGGATGCAGCTTGGGCTTCCTCCGTACTGCTAGCGCCGGCCTGAAGCGGCGAGCTCGAGTCTGTCGTTCGGGTGGTGTTCGAGAATATCCATTCAGCGGGATTCACAGTAACGGTCCGACGGCTGCTCTTTTGACCAAGGCGTCGTCCATCTGAAGATGTGTAGACGTTTACAGTGCCGACGGCCACTTCAGCGTCCGGCGGGTGCATGATCTGAGCGCTCGTTCCAACTCCAGCAGCTGTATCTAAATCCTCGATATCGACGGTCTTGAACTTCGCACGCTTTGAGTGGTTTCGTCCTGAAGTTGCTTGTGTTTTCCTTTTCCCTCGTGCCATGGTGCTGAGCTGTGTGACACAATATGTGGAGTAAGAAGTGAGCGCGCTGAGTAGGCTGCTAACTTGGTGGCACTGCAATCCTACATGAGCGTCCCGCGCATAACTCCGAGTCGGCGGTAGATCGCTAGCACATACTAGTACTCTCAATAAATCAGTTTGTTGTGTACATACATGCCGTGACCTTCAATATTCAAGAAGAGATAAATATTGGAAGCTTGGGTTATGATCTCGCAGTCGAACTATGGCCATTCAAACATTGCACCACTGGTGGCAGGTCAGCGTCAACTTAGACAAGTTGCCCGCCGCAGAATCCGCTACAGCACTTCAAAGTCTTCCTCAACCCGTATCTTCATCAGAATCCAACCGTCTTACATGGCTAGCTCGGGTGTCTCTGCATTTATTTATTCGGGAGCATTGTTAAGTAGCGTGCCGCCACATCCTATCAATTCAAGGGCAACACTAGGTGTTCACCGTGACTTCCACGCACACTGAGTGATATATCAGTACAGTAGTACTTGCCCACTTCCTGGGCGTATCCAGGTATTTCAAACGCGGGAGTATTAGCTGTACGCGACCGTTCATAGCGTACATGCTGGGCAGAAACATAACATGAGTGGAACCTAAGGCTTTCGCATTGGCATCCCAGAATTGCTGCAGAATACCGTCAACCCCAGAGCTGATACTCTGGCACAGTGTTAGTCAATTAGCACGTACAAGAATGTACACCAACTTCTGATTGCGGGCACGGCAGATAACTCAGGCATCCACATCAGGTCCCAGGCCCAAGCCTCGGACCTCAGGGTTCAAACGTTTGTATATCAGACCTTATGCACATGCTCCTTGATGACGAAACATGACGGTGTACATTGCAACCGGTGGCCTTGGAACCAAGGAGTGATTGGAGGCCTAGGATGCTCTGTCGATCGCCCGATGATCGTGCCACTGTGACAGGGGCTGACAGGCTTGCACGGCTGTCCCTACGAGTCGCCATCGAACGGAAGGAAGGTGTCTGTATTCTAGGAGGAGTTGAGCACATACACACGGCCTGAAGTGGTAGAGCGAGCTTACCTTTTCAGTAGGCTTCAAGGTGAGTTGGTGTGGCCAAGACTCCAGCGGTGATGCATGCCAACGTATAATGGCAGCGGAAAGACCAACGACCCTATCTTCAAGCCGTCTGATGACCCTGTGGGACGACGGAATTTCCTGGGGTGATGCCTTTGCCCAGGATACCCATGACGCAGCCACACGCCGCGGTCCCCGACGGTCCACAGGAGCGTGATTATTACAAAAGGTGAAATGCGACTGCAATGGACGTACTACAACCTCTTGACGTTACACCTCTCCACTTCTCGACGCTTACTGCCTATCACTCGCCCGAATTTTTGCATCATGGGACGCCCTTCCTGGGCCTCTGCAGACGAACAGAAGTGGCTTTGGGGACGGCACAGTGACTTCTTGAATGCTCGTGAGGCTGACACCACGCAGGCGTGGATGGTCGCCACCTTTCAGGCGTACTTCGACAAGTTCCCTCTCGCCGACTCGGACGAGAACCTGGACGCCCAGAAAAGGGAGGAAAACCAGCAGAAACGACAGGATGTAAGCAACGTTACATGATAGCGAATATACCGAGTCTCACCTGTCATACAGCAAGTTTATTGGTGGTTCTGGAACCGCCGCCTGGCTGCGCGACAGACCGGCCAAGCCAATGCTACCGGGCTGTCGGTCAAGCTTCACGCCAAAAAGCCACGCCCGCTCCAGCCATATCAGGCATACATGACCTTGTACAAGGACAAGATCATGGCGGGCATCTCCGACCGGTACTCGGAGTATAGGGCCGGTCTCGATACTGGCGAGGACCCCAAGAAATGGTGGACGTTCTGCATTGACGAGGCGAAGAGGTTGCTTGCCGAAGAACCCGAAGACGTGAAGAAGATAGTGGAGACCCGGCGGAAGGCGGTGAAGCACGGTGTGGACTGGGACACCGTCCTTAACTCGGAGGACGGGGACTCCGACGTCTCTGCGTTGCACACGCAGGCGCATGAGCTACAGAGGTCAGTACTGACATATTGCTCATACCGTGCTCGCACCATACTCACCATAAGCTGAAGTCTCATCGACAACCTCCCAAAGACGCTACAGTCAGTCCTGCAGTCGATCGAGACTCAGACCGGCTGGAAGGGCACGATACTCCTTGGCGGCCCACGCCCGGACAATGGGAAGCTGGCAGTCTTATGGTAAGCTTGTGACACGGTCGATGTGGCTTCATATCTGATATACTGCTCAGTGCACATCAAGGGCGGACAATGAACTTGGGAAATGTCTTTCCTGATGCCTCAGACGCATGGCCGACCGTTGAGGGAGCATTTACGAAGTTCATTGCGAGCTGCTATGGTGAGCGTTACTTATTTCTACATTACCTATGCATTGACTCACACGTACGCAGCTCCGCAAGCGGCAAACAAGCTACACGACGCATATGTCGCACGCAATGCTGACGCGGACACGGAGGCAACCCCTGGCATCTCACCTGACTCGTCAGAGAACACACCTGCTGTGATCTCCGAAGTCGCTCGTGAAACTCCAGCCACTGCAGCGCCAGCCAGGACAACTGCGCCCCCAACTACGTGTACGGACTACGAGTCCGAGCGTCGTGCTACCATCGAACGCAACCGCGTGCTTCTCGCATCGATTGTAGGTCCCATCACATTCGCAACGAAGGCTCCCAAGCCCAAGAAGAAGCGTCGCGAGCCAACTGGAACCCCCGTGGCGACCCGGAAAAGTCCTCGGGGCCTTCCCAGCACATCCTCCACATCCGCAGAGGATATTCAAGATACCGCTGCGACGCCGCTGCTGCCCACTCAGGCGGCGGGTGGCAACACACCCCTCACTGGCAATGCTACCACCGTCCCCCCTGACTCCTCTTCTGAGGATGCTCCTCCCACATCCGAGGGGCCCGCTGTTGCTTCCAAGGTTCAGGACACCATTTCAGAGCCTGCCGCCGTGAAGTCTGCTGTCGAGCCTGGTGCTACCGTCGGTCCCAAGTCTACTGGTGCCATCGCGCTCGGTTCCGCCGCCGCCGCCGCTGCTCCTGAGTCGACCGTGACCGCGACCGCTGCCGAGCCCGCCGCAACCGCATCCAAGTCCACCGCGACCGCGACCGCTTCCGAGGCCACCGCGACCGCTTCCGAGTCCACCGCGACCGCTTTCGAATCCACCGCAATCGCTTCCAAGTCCGCCGCCCGCTCGACTAAGACTGTCGTCATCGCTTCCAAGGTGGTCCACACTGGGGCTAGCACGGGCGAGCACGCTCGAGCCCAAGACACGAGCGTCTGCATGGAAGGCGTTGTCAGCTTGGCCGGTAGCATGGAGGCTAAGGACGTACATGGGGTCAACTCCGTCGTTGTCGACACCGCCGTCGCGCGATCGGGCGACGACCCTATGGCTGGCGGCGGGGTGGATGCGGCTAGAACTCCAGGTACAGAGATGGCGAGCGTGAGCACGCCTGGTTGGATTCAAGACGCCCTCGAGTACTTCGGGCTGATTGAGGGAGGAGCCAGCTGGACGCAGCTTGTGTCCGAGTGGCACGCCTTCGAGGTTCTTCTTGGACACCCTGATGGCCAGGTTTGTCATTCTATCTTGTATTGATGACCCAAAGCGAACTCACCGTCATCTGCTACCCATCCAGAACCGCCAGCATTGGCTGCCGGCCAAAGAACGCCCGGAGGAGATCAAAATATGGACAAAGAACGCTAGAGACTACGAAAAGTTACCAAAGATCCAGTCTGTTGCGCAGTATGCGACAACCTGGAAGCAGTGGTGGACTGCCCTGCAGCCAGCTTCGCGCATGCGGTACAATGTCTCCAATTGGCCGCTGCTTCGCGATGGACCGACGAACTTGTCGGAGTGGGGCTTGCTTCGTCGCGGAGGGTGTAATGGTTTCTTTCTAGTGGTCATGAGTCTAGCTTGGTGGGTTTGGGCTGCACGCAACGAGGGTGAGGGCGAGGACGAAGCTCTTCAGGCAGTAGATGACGTGTCGTGGGTCTGTCGCGCCTTGATGAGCGCGTCTGAACCCCAGTCAGCCGCTGCCGCTCCCACGGAGAAGCGTTCGGGGAGCGCGCCGGACAGTCCGTCCCCGAAACGCGCACGCATTGGGTAGTAGTTTGTTAGCTTAAGCCCTTTGTATCCTCCTGTAGATGTCTGGCCAATGTCAGCATACCTTGTCCTGCATGCTCACTTCCTGAATGCGTGTACCAGTGCGAGCGCCTCCATTGCCAGATTTGGTAAGCAGGAAGCGCACGCGATACACGTTTCGCTGCCCATTAACATGCTACTAAGTACGTACTTGTACTACGTTCTCAACTACGCAAAACCTATCCTTGCATAATGTGTTCTATCTGTGATACTGCGCTCTATCACTCCACCACTCTAAGCTGATATATACTGCAAGGCAGGACACAATTGGACGGCGCGCTAGGAGCATAGCCTTCAGGTTGCATGGGATATACATGTTCTACAAGCCCCGGACAAGCAGCGAGGAGATTTCACGGCGCGCGAACGCTCGTAGCGGCTTTCATAAGGTGCGTTCATTCACATAGGTAGAGTGCCGAATGTTTTATAGAGTGCGGCAGTGTACCAACGTGTGCTACAAGGCTGAAACTGATGGTACCACTCACAGAATGATCGTCCTGTATCTGACATGCTTATTACAAGGACACCGTCTTCTACACGCCGGTACGCAGCGCGCATGCATCGTAGCGCATATTACAAGCCCCGGACGCATCCGAAACGCATTTTACAAAGCATGAAGTGCGCACGCCCCGCTGTCTTCTCACAATGTGCCTGACACATTTATTACAGGGATGACGCGTTCTACAAGCCCGTACGGCGCGCGCAAACATCGTAGCGCGTATTACAAGCCCCGAACACATCTGCAACGTGTATTACAAGGTGTGTGCGTCCCGCCGTCTTCTTACAATGTACCTGACGCATTTACTACAGGGATGACACGTTCTACAAGCCCATACGGCGCGTGCACGTGTCGGGACACCTATTACCAGGTATGTGTGCCCTGACACATCAGTACATCGTGCCTGACAGTTTTATCACAGGGACGAAGCGTTCTACAGGCCCGTACGCAGCGCGCAAAGCATCGTAGTGCGTATTACAAGCCCCGGACGCGTCCCCGACGTGTATTACAAGGTGCGGGTGTCCCGCCGCCTGTCTACCCCGTGCCTAACGCGTTTATTACAGGGATGATGCATTCTACAAGCACGTACGCGGCGCGCACGCATTGTACCGCGTATTACAGGTCCCCGACGCGTCCGCAACGCCTTTTACAAAGTGCGCGCGCCCCGCCGTCTTCTCACAATGTGCCTGACGCATTTATTACAGGGACGACACATTCTACAAGCCCGTACAGCGCGCGCAAACATCGTAGCGCATATTACAAGCCCCAGATGCGTCCGCAACGCATTTTAGAAAGTGAGCGCTCCCCGCCGTCTTTTTACAATGCACCTGACACATTTATTACAGGAACGACGCGTTCTACCCTAATCGTGGCGTGTTCTTGCTCGCATTTAACAAGCCCGGGACGGGCGGTGGGGCTCTACTACAGGACGCGCGCCATTGCGACGCATTATACAAGGCACACGGCCGCCCGTGTCTCGTTCTACAAGGCGCGCAGATCCCGCTCGCATTTGACACGCCGGGAACGGGCCATGGGCTTTCATTACAGGACGCGCGCCGTTGCGGCGCGTTCTACAACGCCCGCGTGCTCCCGCGTGGCGTTTTACACTGCGCGAAGAGCCTGCTCGCATTTAACAAGCCCGGGACGGGCCGTGGCGCTGTATTACATGATGCGCAGGCCCGGCGCGTTCTACAAGGCACGCGGTCGCTCGCGTGGCGTTCTACAACGCGCGCAAAGCCCACGGAGATTTAACAGGCCAGGAACGGGCCGCGGGCTTTTATTACAGGACACGCGGATTGACCAAGCCCGTGGGGCTCTATTACAGGACGCGCAGGCCCGCGGCACATTCTACAACGCGCGCGGGCTCTCGCGTGGCGTTCTACAATGCGCGCAGATCCCGCGCATATTTGACAAGCCCGGGACAGGCGGTGGCGCTGTATTACAGGACGCGCGTCATTGCTGCGTGTTCTACAACGCATGCGGGTGCTCGTGTCGGGTTTTACAACGCACACAAATCCAGCGCATATTTAACAAGCCCGGCACGGGCCGTGAGGCTTTATTACAGGACGCGCGCCGTCGCGGCGCGTTCTACAAGGCACGCGGTCGCCCGCGTGGTGTTCTACAACGCGCGAAGAGCCCGCGCAGATTTCACAAGCCCGGGACCGGCCGCGTGGCTCTATTACAGGATGCACGCCGTCGCGCCGCGTTCTACAAGGCACACGGTCGCTCGCGTGGCGTTCTACAACGCGCGAAGAGCCCGCGAGTATTTAACAACCCCGGAACGGGCCATGGGGCTCTATTACAAGGTACGTCTAGTCTTGGCGCGTTATACAACGCACTCCGTCGCTCGCGTGGCGTTCTACAACGCGCGCAGAGCCCACAGAGATTTAACAGGCCGGGAACGGGTCGTGGGGCTCTATTACAGGACACGCGCCGTCGCGGCGCGTTCTACAAGGCACGCGGTCGCCCGCGCGGCGTTCTACAACGCGTGAAGAGCCCGCGCAGATTTCACAGGCCGGGAACGGGCCGTGGGGCTCTATTACAGGACGTGCAGGCCCGCTGCGCATTCTACAAGGCACGCGGGTGCTCGTGGCATGTTATACAAGACGCACTGGTCAGCCAGCCATTATACAAGCCCGGAAGACACCGTGGAGGTGTATTACAGTGCACGGGCGCTCTCATTGTGTTCTACAAGCCCGGAATGAGGTTCAGTGGTGTATTACAAGGTGCAGGCATTAGTATGGTATTATACAAGGGCAAACAGGATTATACAATCGTGTAACTAGTTTTAAAACAATTATACAAAGCAGCAAAGGCCTGCAGACATTGTACAAGGCTATTATGAGAGTATACAAAGGGCAGGACAGTAATACAACCCTGCCGTAGTTGTATAACTAGTATAGTAGAGGAACTACAATGGTTGTTAAACAGCTTGTTAACTTGTGGTAGGGTTGTATATAGTACAATGGGCGGACATAGAATACACAACATCAGTAGCAGAACTATGGGATATTGTAATACAAGTCTGGCAACTACAGGTGCCGGACCATCCGCTCTGACGTACCGTCCGTTTGCGGGTGGAATGCCGTCGACATCAGCAGTTTCACCCCCATAAGGCGGTGTAATTCACGCCAAAATTTCGAGGTAAACTTCGGGTCTCTGTCGGATATGATTGTTTCGGGGACCCCATGAAGCCTGACAACTTCCTTCAGGAATAGCCATGCGAGTTCCGAAGCGCGGATGGTGGTGACCGTGGGCACAAGGTGCGTCATTCCGGACAATCGACATACGATCACCCATAAGTAGTCGAACCCGTTGCATTCTGGGAAGGGTCCCACGAAGTCCATTGATATGGACTGCCACGGCCGTTGGGGTATCGGTAAATTGTGTAACAGCCCCGCGGGACGTTGGTTCACTGCCTTGGTCGTTTGGCAGGTCCCACACGATCGGCAGAACCCCTCGGCATCGCGCGTCATCTTGGGCCACCAAAACCAATGGCGTATATGTTCAAGAGTTTTTGCTAGCCCCAAGTGCCCTATGGACGTGTGGGCGTGATCGAGGATCAATTGGGGAAGTCGCTTTCGTCCGTGAATGACATCTGGTACGACGAGTACCCATTTGCCATGGTGCGTGCGATGCTCGACTACGCCATCGGTCATGCGGAACTGACGGTGGTGAGTGGGTTCGGCGACAATCTTTTTGCATAGTGTATCCCGAGGATATCCTTCTTTGAGTGCCTTCATGAGATCGAAGTCTCCTTCTACGGCTCTCCGTAAGTCCTTTCCGTGTATGCCCGCTTGCCAGACGGTGACCTCGTCCCCATTGCTCGGTACCGCCGGTGTAGGTTCTAAGTGTCTACTGATTTCGGCGGCTTCGGCAGTACGCGGCTCCTGTGCGGTGTCTATTGCTCGCGTCATTCGGAGTTCCGCTATTCGTATGGGAGTGAGCGATTCTAGTTCGGGATCGAGTCGGGCATCCGCTGATACTAGATTGTATGGCGCTAGGCCCTCGTCGCCGTCAACGTTCTCGTAATAGCGGGATAGGGCGTCAGCTACGCGATTGCTTTCGCCCTTCACGTAGTTCACTGAGAAGTTGAACCGGCTCAGGAACTCCATCCACCGTTCAAGGCGGGGCGATAGCTTTTTCTTGTCTCGTAGGAACCTGAGGGCTGCATGGTCGGTGACTATGGTAAATCGTCGACCAATTAATTTGTCCTCCCATTTCAACAGGGCTTCCAGTATAGCGAGCGCTTCCTTTTCGAAGGTGTGGTAGTTGAATTGTGCAGCGGTGAACTTCTTAGACATGAAGCCCGCTGGCCGACAGGTAGTCCATTCTTGTCCCTGTCCGTACACCGCTCCGACGCCCACCGTGGATGCATCCGTTATGACCCATATAGGGTCCTCCTTCTTCGTGTCAATCGGGCGGAGTATTGGCGCGCGGCATGCCATTATCTTGATTGAATCCAGGCACTTCTGATGAATAGGCCGCCACAGGAAACTCTGCCCGTTGCGCATCATCGATGACAATGGCCCTGTATACGCCGACACGTCCGGCATGAAATGCGCCAAGTATTGGACGAGCCCGAGGAATTGTTGTACGTCGTTATAATTCTGCGGGGTAGGCCACGCCCTGACGCGAGACATCTTGTCCAAGTCCGCGTGAAGTCCGCGATCATCGACAATGTGACCGAGCGTGTCCATTCGCTTCGAGAATATATCGCATTTTTTGGCACTAAGGTATAGCTTGTTCTCTCGTAGTTTGTCAAGGCACCATTTGACGTGAGTGACATGATCACTGATTGTGTCCGAGTACACGAATATATCGTCCAGATATACGTGTACACATATACCGATGTTATCGCGGAATATTTGCGTCATCAACCGTTGGAACGTGGAAGGAGCGTTGCAGTCTCCTTGCTGCGTGACCTTACTGAGAAACGTCCCAAATATAGTGGCGAACGCGGTTTTCCGGACATCTTCGTCCGTGATCCGCGTCTGTTCATACGCGTCAGACATGTCAAACTTGGTACGATATTGTGCTCGCGCTACGTCATGCCTAATTTGATCCTGGTCGGGAAATGGGGTGACGTCCTTGGTAGTATTGTCGTTTCTCAATCGCAAATCTACTACGGTGCGTAACGTCCCATCCTTCTTGTAGACACATAACAAGGGCGCTGCTTGGCTGACTTGCGCAGGTATCCACCACCCGGCGTGTGTATAGCGATCTATTTTCATCTTGAGTTGCGCCTTCAACGCCTCCGGGCACTTCGGTAACCGATATTTGTATTGTATATTTTCGTCGATGAGGGGTATAGTATGATTGATCTCCCTGAATGGCGGGAGTACCGGAGGCACGGGCTGGAACAAGTCTTCGTATTCTCGGATTATTGATTTTCTATGTTTTTCTAGGGTATCGTCCTCGTTTTGTGGCCGGCCATCTATGGTCACCAACGGCGATTCAATGGTTCGAGGCGGCGTTGTTTGAGCGAGTCCTAGTCAGCTTGTCGCTGTGCCTACTCGCATTGCTCGGCTAACCGGCGGCATAGACGGTGCAGCCGATCCCGCAGTCGCTCTGGTGGAATCGGTAGTGGTTGGGCGCGCCGTGTCTTGTGGTCGATTGATGCGCATTCTACGACGGGCTCCCGCGTCCTCTTCTTGAGGGGATAGTGCCGCGAAATCATGCCCTTGGCATACGACTACTGAGCGCCCGAAGTCCAACAATACGCTGTTGCGCCGCATGAACGGCGTACCCAGGACGACGTCGTACCGGTCCAGGTTCACTACGTCCAGGTAAGTGTCCACGGTTACCGGTCCTGTAGTTATGGTGGTGTGTGTACCGTGACTGATACGAGATCTACTCCCAGTGCATCCCAATTGAAGCGCAGTTGGATTCTCCAACTCGAACGTTCGGATACCTGCAACGCGCGCGAATTCAGGGCTCACGGAGTCTCCCGTGCTTCCAGAGTCGAACAATACGATGGCTTCGAGTCCGTTTACGCGCATGTATAAGGTGAGTCCGGTATCTTCAATGATAGGGACTAGCGGTCTACGCCCAATTCTCGCGCGAGTGACCATACCAGCGGGTGACACCGGGGGAGCTCGTATGAACTCCATAGCTCTCATGGCTGGTCCCCTTTGGTATGCGGGCGGAGGGACTGGGTCGTGTCGCATGTCGAGGGCTGCTACGAGCTCGCGATCCGCCGACGACATAGATGGGTCATCTAAATAGTCCCCGTCCATGTCTTCGTCGGTGATCGAATTATCCAGTGGGTTGCGGAGGATGGTCTCGCGAGTGGATATAGCCTCACGCGTTCGTTGAAGCTCTTGCGCTCTCAGTACGACCGCTCGATTAATAGCGTTGAGGGTGTCCGCCTCTCGTTGTAATGCGCGCGCAAGTTCTCGACGAGTCCAGGCGAGTTCGCTTCGATTCCTGTCGTGCTCCTGTCGTACGGCTTGGAGCTCTGTAACCAATCCCATATTGTCCTGGGAGAATGTTTGGTTGGCTTCGACTACGTATAGGAAGCGTTGACGCATGTCCCGGATAATATCCTCATCGTGTCTATTATCGGCGAACACTGCCCAGAGGTAGTTCGCTCTTTCGCTTGTCATGGGAAATTCAATCTGTCGGCGTGTGCTATCGCTCGGTGATATCCTCCCATCGCTGTCTATCGACAATATAGTGCGTTGATTATTGTTGACACGAGAATATGACCAGGTATTGTCCATCAATCCAGGCATGTCTGAATCGTCTGAATCACCCGCCGAGGACGTCCTGGAATAGTCGTATTCGCTCTCGACTATAACCGTGTGGGTATCGGGGATGCGATGCGGCCCCGAGAAGTCGCTTGCAACAAAACTCCACGGAAGCCGAGCGTCTCCTTGAGCTGTTCCGTCCGCTGGCAGGCTGTCCTCGTCCTGCTGTTCGCGGACTCGGCGCATCATCCCGAACCACGGCGTTCTTCCTTCATTGTCGTCTGACTCAGAGGTTTCAGCCGGAGGTTCCTCAGCTGAGTCGTATTGCGAACCACCGTAGTCATCCTCATAATCTTCTTCCAGGTACGATGGTTCATCCCGTTCATTCTCGGTGAGGTTAGAGATTGGGGTAGCATCGATGTCATCTGCGCGTTCATTCGTTTCCTCGTCCGGTACCATAATCTGACCCTGTTCTGGCCGTGCCATTTGTAACTTAGGTATCACAGCCTTCGGGCAGTTGGTAGATATGTGTCCGTACTCCTTACAATTGTAGCACTGTACATTGCGGTTATTATTCGTTGGATAATTCCCTGTCGGTAAGGTGGCGTTCGCCGCTGCTTGGACTAATGGGTTGTACGAATTACCGGTAGAGGGCTTAGCCATTCTGGAGGGGTTGAACGGTCTGCTGCTGCCCTGAGGCGCTCCTCCGGAACGATCCTTAGTCGAATCGCCGGCGCTGTCTCGATTGTAATTATTCGCGCCAGAGGCGAATCGGACCGTTGGGTGGCACCAGCTGTGGTAGTCGTAATGTATCATAAACCGGTCATGCGCCCGCGCAGCATTACATTATAAACCGTTCGTGTTCGTAATGTATTACGAACAGCCGGGGGCGCCAGTGCTGCCCTCCGGGACCTGCCTAATATGGTAGGCAGGCCCGGGGGACAGTGCTGGCGCCCCCGGGAGCCTCTAATCTGTTATCTCTTAATAGATTATGTCTTATCTCATCTCCCTGGGGCTTTTCCGCGCGCGCCTGTGCCTCCCTCGCAGCCACATCCCGATTAGGCAGGTCTGCCTCAGCCACCCTCCCCTGCCTGTCTGCTTCGCCTCTCCCTCGCTCTAATCTTGTCCGATTCGCTTCCGAAGTAGCGCGTTTTACTCAGGTATGACTACGCTACAATCTCGCGCAAACGGAACAGGAATTGGGTAAGTACTGATTGTTCTACAGTTGATACAGTAAAAGTGCAAAGGAGGCGACAAAGAACGGGCGATATCTCGTCCGTTCTTTGTCGCCTCGGCGCGCAGATTACGTTCCCATAACGAGGGAGCTCAGCGCATTCGAACGAGCCCGCATGCGCGCGGAACGGCCCACGGACAGCGGAGCTGCGCTCCGCCCACCCCGGGGGGAGTGCAGCTCCTCCTCCTCCATGCATATTTCACTTGTTTTTGCTCATATTTGCTCTATAAAGTTGCTAATACATTTCATGTTATAGGTACAACATTTTACGAGCAAATTACGGCGGAGAAACACGTCCAGGAGGGTGGGTAGTAGTCCAGCTACTACCCACCTTCCTCGACGCATATCTCGGTCATTTCGGCGCGTATCGCCGCGCGGAAGGCACCGTAAGAAAGCGGCACAATGCAGCGTTCTGAGTGTGCCTTCTGCGCGGCGAACCGATTGCAGAGTCCTTCGCAGTATGATATTCTGTGTTTCATACTGTGAAACCACATATTTTGACAATAGATTCATGTATACCGATTCAAATGACATTCCGTTTGCTCAGGAATATGAGTATAGGCTATAGCTATGTGTACACCACATTATAGGGGAATTGGAGCTGGTTCAGGTGTATGATCTGCTTATCTAGGACCACAATGTACCTCTTTGCCGCGCAAGATCCGCCAGGCCGATTGTCATAAAAGCTGGCACGATTAATACGACATAGAAACGCTACCTGTATACAAATTTGCAGGGGAAACGGACGGGAACGGACGGAGATACTTTGTTATCAGTGCACAGATGCAGGTAGCCGCCCACCGTCTTAAGACGGTCTCGGGCAGCTTCTGCAAGGTAGTAAGTACTGTACATCACTATACATCACTGTAGGATACTATGTAGCACATTAACTTGAGTTCTTCGCCAATTTACATGTTTCTGGGCTTGTTTGAAAGCTGTATACGTTGGCTATCGATGTATACGCTTCACAGATGTATTGGAGGTCTAACTAGCTATGTAGGGACGAAATGAGTGTGCAAAACTCGCTGTTTTGCTCAGTTTTGCTCAGTCTGTGGTTTGTGCAGCACATATGAGTATAAATCATCATTGAATATGTATATACACTGCATAATATGTTAATAGACATGTACATAGCATTTCAGAATACCTGTGGAGAGATAGAAGAGGGGGTGAGCAACTGGGGGAGGAGGAAGAGCACATATGGATAGCGACGCGCCAAATGGTCGTATCGTCGCGCATAAGGCACCGACAGAAAGCTGCAATTCGCCGCTTTCTGGCGGTGCCTTTTGCGCGGCGATACGCGCAGAAACGGCAGCGCTATGTGTCGAGGAAGGTGGGTAGTAGTGGGACTACTACCCACCCTCCTCGACGTGTCTGTGGGCTGTAGTTCGTTAAGAAAACGTTATAACTGTGGTGTAAAATGTATTAGTGAATGAATAAAGCAAGTGCGAGGAAAAAAGAATGAAATACAAGCACAGGAGGAGGAGCTGCACTCCCCCCGGGGTGGGCGGAGCGCAGCTCCACCGTCCGTCGGCCGATTCGCGCGCATGCGGGCTCGTTCGAACGCGCTGAGCTCCCTCGTTATGGGAAAGTAATCTGCGCGCCGAGGCGACAAAGAACGGACGAGATATCGCCCGTTCTTTGTCGCCTATTGTACCCTGTTACTGTATGTAGTGTAGCGCAGTCATTACTTACCGTATTTCCGTTCCGTTTGCGCGCGATTGTAGCGTGAGCTCGCCCGAGTAAGACGCGCTAGTTTTGAGGCAAATCGGACGAGAATTGCGCGAGGGAGAGGCGAAGCAGGCAGGCAGGGGAGGGAGGACAAGAGCACACCTGCCTAATCGGGATGTGGCTGCGAGGGAGGCACAGGCGCGCGCGGGAAAGTACCAGGCAGATTAGATATGGCCATTATCTACGTTAGATAAGAGATTAGAGGCTTCCGGGGGCGCCAGCACTGTCCCCCGGGCCTGCCTACCATATTAGGCAGGTCCGGAGGGCAGCGCTGGCGCCCCCGGCTGCTCATAATACATTACGAACACGAACGGTTTATAATGTAATGCTGCGCGGGCACATGAACGGTTCGTAATACATTAGAACTACAACAGGGGCTGTGGGTGGCTGGATTGCGTTTTGCCATGATTCGTCGTTGGAGTACTGGTGCGAGCACTCGAGTTCCGTTGATCCTCGCGTGGGGTGTGTCGCCTGTGTGCCGCACGTTGTTCTTCTACCACTCGGTTACTCATTTCTTGGTCGAGCGCGGCGGCTTTGAGGAGTCCAGGCGGTGTCTTTTCCACCGAGACATTACGGTTCGTTAACATCGGCACGTATAATTCCTCCGGAAGGGCGTCAATGAATCTACGGTTGAATGTATAGTCGTCGGGTTGTCTGGGCATTTTTAGCGACCATTTGATGAGGTATTCCCATAGTCCGTGAACCCCAGCTTCCTTATGATAACGTGCCGCGTGGAACTTCTCCGCTGCTAGTCGTGCGGTAGAGCGATGTATGAACCGCTTGAACATAGCACATACTGCATCTTCGAACATCCAGATGCGACCCGTAATGTGTGTATTATCTACGACTTCATCATACCATTCGCTGGCGGCTCCGGTCAAGTATTGTCCTAATAAGTTGGTACGAGCGGTGTCCAGGCCAGTGCCGGTGATACGACTTAATTCCATCCATCGTAGCATGAGCTTGAGCCACGATAAGAACAGCTCAGTGTCATCTTTCCCGTCATACTTATCAGGCGTTGGTATACCCTTTACATTCTTCAATGCTGCGAGATCCTCGGGGTCACGGTCAACGCAGTCGCGGATCATCCGTCTTATGTGCCTGAGTTGGGACTCAATGTATTCGGCATTCGGATCGCCCCAGCGGTCGGTAGTAGGATACTCGCTTTCCCGTAAGTATGTAGGACTCCGCGTCGCTTCTTGTCGCTGTATCGAATGCGCGCGAGGCCGCCGGTGCGAGCGATGATCGCGGTGAGCGCGGTCGTCATCATTATCGTGAGTAGATGACGGTGGCTTGGACGGCTCTCCACCTGGAGCCCCTGACCGGCCACCTCTGGTCGGTCGTCGGTTGTTATCACCGCTATTCTGCCTGTTGTCAGGGGGGTCGTGACGACTTCGGTCATTCGGAGGTTGGCGCGACGGTGTATTATTGCTTCCGTCGCGGCTAGACGTTGATGACGACGAGTCATCGTCCCCTGGATTGGGGGCGGCAGCGGCGGCATGATGCCCGGCGTTGTCCCCAACTCTGTGGTTCCACCATTCTTCTGCCTTACGATTACGTTCTCTTACGCCATCCTCGTAGTGTTCACGAGCAAGGAATCTATTCTGTGCTTGACGACGTAGATCGAACACTGACGTACGTTCGTCGTCTTCGCGCTCTCTGAATAACACGTTACGGCTACGTTCTAAGACGTCGTCGGGGTCGGCATACACCCCTTGTCGGTGGCCATGTGCTTGAGAGGCGTTAGGCGATGTGACCTGAGTCATCGATCGGCGGGGCTTGGATGGGTATCGTTCTTTGATACGAGTCATCGCCTTCTCTAGACGCAGCTGCTGGTTGAGCGTGGTCTTCCTCAGGTTGTTGAACCGCGTAGAGAGCTCTTCTTGGGTATTGATACAGTCGACGAGCTGGTCATGAACGGCTGCATACCGGCTAGATGCCCTGTCGACTATGCCTATCACTTCGTCTATGAAGTTATTGCCGTCGGGGCGGGACGACGCCCGTTCGCTATTGATGAGCGGTGACGGCGGTGATACATCGCGCTGAGAGGATTGGCCCTCGGGCGCGTCCTCTTCTGGCGGGTCAGACAGCGGGGATAGGCTGGGTCGATTGTCGGCAGCTATATCTTCAGGCGGCTGCGACGCGGCTCCCTCCGGTTCTTCCTGGTTGTCTAACGCTTCACGGACGTCGTCTTCTTCCGTGTCCCGGATGGGGCTTACCGTGGGTTGGTTGGCCCGGCGGTTTGCCTGTTTCCTGGTGATAGTCATTGGAAAAACTCACCGAAATTTTCCAATTGCTTTTTCTTTGCTTGATATACTCCTGTGGGTGAGCAAAAAAGTGTAAGATACTGTCCCTAGTCACGCCCGAGATGCTCAGAACCGAGTATATAACTCAAAGCTTAAGCAGTAGTACAGGAGTGATAAAGAGAGGTGAGAGGTCCTCGTCGAGAGCGACCTCTCACAACTGAGCAAACCGGGAACAGCCGAGAGATTAGGTAATCTAAGCGCGTGCCAAGCACTTACTGCCCCTTACATAGGGGAAGTTATGTTCGCCAAACGCAAAGGTGAGTTGAATCCTTAGCACAAACCCCTGCATACCACGTCTGACTGGTTTGTCAGTCCGAGGCTTTCCAAAGACAACCGAAGGCATCGCCGATGCCATCGAAACCCCCCAACTCGGCGACCTCATCCGACACTTCCTGTACGTCCAAGTCAATGCCGACGTTGATCTCGGCGGTGATGAACTCAACGTCAACATCTGCCCCCCCTGCCCGGCAAGACTCTCTGTGTTTCCGTCGGCCCTCGCCGTTTTTTACGCTGATACGGTAAGAGGTGCTCTGACGGCCGATAGCCGAGGGGTAGAGGACGTCTAGGTGTGTGATGAAGGGGAGTAAGGTCTCGAGCTCCCTAGGTTCGCTGGTAGGCCGGCCCGTGTACTGTTCGCGCGCAAGCAGGAAGGATGCCTCTCACGCACAGGGCGGGAGCGCGCGCGGACTCGCGCTGTAGAAGGGCGCGCGCGGAGGTAAACTCAGTAACGCAACGCGCGCAGAAATAACGCAACACTCGCAGTCAGCCGCGGGGCTTCGCAACGCAGTACGCACGCAGTAAAACGCAGGAGAGAACGGAATAGACGCGATATACGCAACTGACGGTACGCTGTCACAGCGGAGAGGTCTCCAGTCGTCCTGCCTTGAAGTGGAAGCGGTTGCACGTCGAGAAGCGCGAGGGACACGTTCCCAGCAGTTGAGAGAGTGAGGGGTGGATTGTCTGGGGGGTTCGAATGCCCCGAAATGACTATGTACAAGAATGCCCGCAGGCTGAATCAAAAACACGTGCTACTATACGGAAGATAAGCGGAAACCGGGTCTGGGATGCCTCGCGCGCCGGGCACACGCGCCGCGCGCGATACGACTCTTTGCGTGCCTCGCGCGCGCGCCACTGATGCGCCCAGCGGACCCGCGCGCACAAACAGCTAGGGCAGAGGGCTCTGGATAGCGACAGGCATCGCGCGCGCTGTGATGAAGTGCCCCGCACACATCTTGACCTTGTGCGCGATGGGCTACGCGCACTGCGCGCACGACGTAGGGAGCACCAAGGTGTGCGGTGGGCTCTGCGCGCGCTGTGGTTGGCGTGCGCGCGCAAGGGCGGAAAAGGCGGGTTTCTGGCCTGGAACGCCTGTGGAGCGTATCATCTCCCCCCCACTAAAATCTTGACCGCCCTCGGTCAACGCGATCGATGCCGGAGGTCCTTGGAAGTATAAAGGGGGGTGGGGTATAGGATAGAGGCCGACCTTGCCGCCACCATGAGCATGACCCTAGAACAACTCTTGCAAGTCGGTGTCGAGCTGCGCAGCCTTCATCCCGACGCTACCCTGCCTAGGATCGACCGCGCGACCAATGCGCTGTGTCGAGTCGTTGAGGGAGGACGTGGATCGGAGGAGGGCTTGCGCGCGGGCATAGCTACAGTGGTGCGCGCCTTTGTGAGTCGCTTCGCGCTGCCTCCGCGCGCTGTTGCTGACCGCGCGCGCAGGAGGCCCACTACATCGTCTACCCGCGCGGGGCCACACTTGCGGAGCGCGTAGAGGCTGTCGAGGGGATCGTCGCGGCCATTCCGCCCGAACTTGGGCTCGCGCGCGTCTTTGAGGACGAGTTCTACGCCATGCGCACCAGGGTCGCGCCGATGATCTTCAATCAGTGGCTGCCGGTCCTCGCGCTGCTAGAACACCGCGCGCGCGAGTATCGCGACGCTCTGGTAGGCCTGCGCGCGCTGGATCCAATGAACGCGCCAGCTCCGTCGACCTTGGTCCGCGTCGAAAGCCACTTGCAGGACATCCAGGACTTGAAGCGCGAGCTAGTCAACGCACAGTTCGCCTATGGGGAGGGGGACTTGGACATCTTGGAGAGTAACGACGACCATGGGGACGCGCGCACGGTTCCGCGGACCGCGGAAATGTAGAGGGCTGCGTGCGCTATAGGGAGGCACGGTGATACGCTCCACAGGCGTTCCAGGCCAGAAACCCGCCTTTTCCGCCCTTGCGCGCGCACGCCAACCACAGCGCGCGCAGAGCCCACCGCACACCTTGGTGCTCCCTACGTCGTGCGCGCAGTGCGCGTAGCCCATCGCGCACAAGGTCAAGATGTGTGCGGGGCACTTCATCACAGCGCGCGCGATGCCTGTCGCTATCCAGAGCCCTCTGCCCTAGCTGTTTGTGCACGCGGGTCCGCTGGGCGCATCAGTGGCGCGCGCGCGAGGCACGCAAAGAGTCGTATCGCGCGCGGCGCGTGTGCCCGGCGCGCGAGGCATCCCAGACCCGGTTTCCGCTTATCTTCCGTATAGTAGCACGTGTTTTTGATTCAGCCTGCGGGCATTCTTGTACATAGTCATTTCGGGGCATTCGAACCCCCCAGACAATCCACCCCTCACTCTCTCAACTGCTGGGAACGTGTCCCTCGCGCTTCTCGACGTGCAACCGCTTCCACTTCAAGGCAGGACGACTGGAGACCTCTCCGCTGTGACAGCGTACCGTCAGTTGCGTATATCGCGTCTATTCCGTTCTCTCCTGCGTTTTACTGCGTGTGTACTGCGTTGCGAAGCCCCGCGGCTGACTGCGAGCGTTGCGTTATTCCTGCGCGCGTTGCATTACTGAGTTTACCTCCGCGCGCGCCCTTCTACAGCGCGAGTCCGCGCGCGCTCCCGCCCTGTGCGTGAGAGGCATCCTTCCTGCTTGCGCGCAAACAGTACACGGGCGGCCTACCAGCGAACCCAGGGAGCTCGAGACCTTACTCCCCTTCATCACCCACCTAGACGTCCTCTACCCCTCGGCTATCGGCCGTCAGAGCACCTCTTACCGTATCAACGGCCGCGCGCGACTGTAGGGCACCGGGGACACGGACTTGGAGAAATAAACAATGTTTGTGACGTCATCCTCGCGCTGAGTGCTTCAGATCCTCGGATTTGCGTCCCGGAATGGCGGTTGCATTGTCTGCGCGTCGTTCCCAAAGTCCGGTAGGTCCGTCAGGGTCGCCCACGGGGCAGGCGCGCGCTTGAGCCCGTCGCGCGCGCGGCTCCGCGGAGCTCGCGCATTGCCGCGCGCGTAGCGCCTAAGCGCGCGCTCATGCAGGGTCGCGCGCGAGGTCGCCGCGCTATTGTCCTCGCCTCAGAAAAGGCCTGACCGCCCTTCGCCGTTTTTCGCCTCCTTCCTTCTTCGCCCCCATCCTACTCGCTTCACTCCCCCGCCCACTCACTGCCGCTATGCCCGCTCCATCTGCTTCTACTCAAACCTGGGGTGGAAAGGACGAACAACTCGTCCGCGCCCTGGAGACTTCGATGGCGCCGGTATGGGAGGTGGAGCCTGCGGACGACGCGACAGGGAGTAAGGCTGCACACGGGTCGATCCACAGCTCGCCCGGCTCCATACCCACAGGTTTTTCCCGGATCAAGTGGCCCGATCCAGACCCGGGCTCAGCCGGACACACGGATAACCCGGATCCGCTGCACCCGGATCCGCAACCTGTGGGTCGAGCCGGAAACAGATCCGAAAGTTATAAATTCTTTATTTCCCCCTATTTCACATTGAACAAGGCTTGCAGCGTCTCTACTGACAGATTTATCCAAGAAATAGCAAAATCCGCCCATGTTTGCTGCTTCTATTGCCGATGCAGTCATGGGTGCATGTCAGGAGGTTGGCATAGCTATATCTCCCCCGAACATGGTTCAAATTCCGCCATATTCTCTGTATGTGTTTGACTACTACTCTACACCAATGCCTGTTAATATCGTAGGTAACGGCGCGGTGGTTCTGGAAATATATCACATTCTATGTAGGCAGCTAACCTCTAGATAGGTTCCCAAGTATATGCCCATATCTCTGCCGCCTACCAGCCATGCATCGCGAAACCTCACGTACATGATTCCGTGCTCCCTCGTAATACAATAAAGCAAGATCCATACAAATCGGTGCCCACATCGCAGAGAAATAGCTTGTAAACATAGTACTGTAGCACTCAGAATGTCATATCAGCGAAGCTATATATCTCCACTAACTGCCGTCGAAACGTTGCGAAACTGCACGACTGATAGGTCCTTCACGCTGCGCACAGAATGAAACAAAGTTCTCGCATTTTGGTCGAGTAGTTACTGAGCAATTGATCGTTCAAAACATGGAGGGATAGTTGTATGATACATTGGAACTCGGGACCGTTCAGTATACTTGGGGCTAGTCACTATCTACCGCAATGACAGTCTTACGTGCCGCCCCCTGCGCGGATGGCGTGGCGGGTCGACCTTCGGCCTCAGCGTCAGCGGTCGCGGTGGCCCGACGTTTCTTGCGACGACCTGGCTTGTCCTTCCGAGGTGACTTAGACTTGATGAGCTCCACCAGGGCGTCTTCGTTGACGACCTCGGAGACCGCAGACCACGAGCCCAGAACAGTGCTGGCACGAACAGAGTCGTCACTGAGCGAGTGGCGAAGACGGGACACCGTCAAATGACCACGTGAGAATGCACGCTCAGCGTCGGTGGAGGTACCTAGCAGTAGTGATCAGCCTTGCTCGAGAGTCCTCTATGAGCGACAACAGCATACCTGGGGCAGTGAGAAAATCGATGGCCATGCGGGCGAGGGCCTCCTCAGGCCCAGGAGCTGCGTCGGTCTCGTGTGCCTTCTTCATCGCGCTCTCGTAGATCATGTTCCAATGATCGAGCGGCTGGTCTACAGTAGTGAGCGGGGCCGCGTCCAAATACTTGTCGAGGACATCAACGCGCGAGTCTGTCCGCTTGATCTTCGCAAACATCGACGCCGCGTTCTGAGAAAGCAGAGGTTATTAGATACATTTCCGAAGAGCAACCCACGGACTTACCTTCGGCATATGTCCACCTGCTTGTGCGCTGCGACGTCCTGTGCCAGCGAGGGCCTTCATCTTCCCCTTCCGGGACGACGACGCAATTCTACAACGCAGTTAGTTACCAGAGCTTACTACTGCCACTGTACCGGGGAAACTACGTACAGCTCAGCCTGCGGAACAGCAGCAGCAGTTGCGGGCTTGTAGTTCGCTTCCCACTCGTCCTTGACAAGGTTGATTGCGGCCTCGATCCACTCCTCGGGCCACTGATGCTCACGGAAGTAAGCGGTCTTGTACGCGGGGTGGAGGACTGCGTGAGCGTGAACGACGATCAGCAGAAAGCTACGGAGTCCAACATAATATATACGCACTCATCGCGATGCGGTAAACGATAGTCTCATCGGTGCGCTCGTAATACTTGTTCATAATGGTTCGTCCGCGTTTGGCGGCTGCGCGTACCGAGGGCTCAAGTTCTTCATCGTTGGCAAAGTTGTCCAAATGCTCTGTGAGTACGTCAATATAGGGGATAACCTCATGGACCAGGGCCCGCGTGCTTGTCGATATCTGCTTGGTCGCTACGAGAAAGGGCTGTGAATGAGGCATTCAGTTATGGATGTACAGCCTGAGTACGATGAAATATATCAGAACAAACATACCTCGAGTATCTCATGAAGCTGAGCGAGGAGTTGCCACTCCTCGTCAGTCACAAGGAACCTGCGGAGGCGAACGCCGTCGCGTTTGTTGAATTGCGCCATATCGCAGAGGTCCCCGAGTACCTCTCGCATCTCGAGGGCGCGCTTGATGACTTCGGTGACGGTGTTCCACCGCGTCTTGACTGAGCGGACCAGGACCTCGCTATTGAGATTAGCTTCCGCGGACAGCTTGGCCAGCTCGCTTCGCACGGCAGGGCTGTTCCAGACTTTCTTGGAAAGCTGGAGAATCTAAGTCCATGGCCTAATCAGTGCAAAGAGAGGTATTATGATCGCAACATATCTCACCTTCTTGACGGCCACTTGGCCAGCGCGTATGTCTGCGCGGGAGAGCACCAGCTCTGGATGCTCGTCGTCCAGTTGGTCGAGGACAGCGTCGTCGGCACTTTCACGACCTTCATCGGCGACGTCATTGTCCAGTTGCTCGTCCTCGTCGATGTCGCCGTCGTCGAGCGCGCGCAGCTGTCGCTCAGTTTCGCGGTCCGCATCGCTCGCGTCATCGATGTCTTCATTGCCGTCGTTGCTTCCTTCACCCTTTGATTTCCTCCGGGGACCGAACTGAGACAGTATCGCCTAATATGGGTGGTCGTAAGTACATGATTGATAGAGTGCAACACGAAACCTTACCTTGACCACGAGGTTAAGGATGTGCCCAAAGCAGCGTACGCGCGTAAGGGTCCCACGGTAACCTGGAATCAGAATCTTCATCTCATTGAGCATCATGCGGTTGTTGTCCGCGTTGTCGCAGGTTACGACGAGGAGCTACAACACAGTAGATTGTTCAGTAAGTATCAATGCGATGAGGTGCAGATGTACCTTGTCGGCGATCTTGTATTCGTTAAGGCATTCAACCAGCTTCTGGGCAAGATATTTGCCCGTGTGCGAGCCCGTCAACCTGGCGAAATCGAAGTGAGTAAGCATCCAATCAATGAGAGCAACAGTCCACTCACTTGACGAAGTCGAGTACAACATGCCTGATTTCCCCGTTGTGGTGCCAGTGAACTGTAATACCTAGGAATGACAGTACGTTGGGCGACGTCCAGCCATCCACGCAGATGTGGATTTTGAATGGCAGACTCTACGAATGCAAATCAGCACGCATGCTCTGATTGTAGGAGACGCTGCCAAGCTTACCGTGAGGAGATCAATGAGCTTAGCTTTCGTGTGATCGACAAGGACATGCACATCGCGGGCCACGGTGCCACGAGACGGGATGTCGACCTTGCCGTAGAGCATGCGAAACGCCTTGCGAAGCTCCGGGTCTTCGACAATCAAGAACGGGCGGTGCCTGCGGGAGACCCATAGCGCCAGGAGGACGTGCATTCGCGCTGGACTGTACGTAGCCCCGTGTGCGAAGGCGGCGATTTGCTCGACCTCGGGGTGTCGTCAGGATCGCAGCAATCGCCATGACACTTTAAATTTCCGGTTGAGTCTTCGTAATCGATGCGATCCACGTGTTTGGACGGGTACCTGCGAGAGCAATGAGTTCAGCAAGGACATTAACGCAATAAAGGACCAAATAATACGCACTTCTTGCAGACGAAGCGGTACACCGCCGTACATGAATCTACCGGGATCCAGGTGGCATCACGAGACACGGGAAACGAGCGCTGAGCCAAGTGGTATCCACGAGTGCGGCAGGCCACCTAAATCCAGGTGGCTTGCTGTCGAAATCAAGGTGGCTCGCCATGGGCCCCAGGAAGCCATAACCGCCGGCAGGTTGGCGAGCTGGCAGCTGCTCTCCCTGGCTAGCTCATGAACGGGACGGGGTGCTAGCACACATAATTGAATAGATTTATTATGATACTGGATATCGCTGGCTACATAGACACGATACATTCCACAAGCCAAGGAAAGGAGGGGACGCAAGGACACAGGGCATGATTAAAATGAGTTCAGTACGAGCGACCCCCAACGGGCCTGCCCCACATGCACAACCTACTTGCCTGCCGTCCGGCGCACCCATCGGGGCCCCCTGTGACCCGCAAGACATCTAATCAAGTAGAAGATAACATATATACCTGTTGGACGTCTAAATGACTGCATGTGCCCGTGCCCGCAGGCTGACGTGGCACCTCGATATGTCCGGCCAATGACTTATTCACTCTTGGACCTTGAAAGCGGAGGAGGCGTACCTTGGCAACAGTTCGGCGAAGAATTGCGGCACAGCGGTGGGACCTAGCTTAGTAAAGGGAGAAGCACAGGAAGAGCAGGACGTGAGCGAAGAGACCTAGAGTGACTAGGAGAGGACGAGAGCAAGTTCGAAAGTCTAAGTCCGCTGTGTCCCGCGCCGCCGCGCGCGGCACGCCGCCGGCAGAGCGCGCTGATGGGCAACATCCAAATCCACGCTGAGGAAGTGGCCTTGGTGGCTTTCCACCTGGATTCTGACTGGCAGCCCACCTGCATTTTGGTGACCTGCCGCACTCGTGGATACCGCTGGCTCTCACTTGGAGTCTCACTGCCTCACTATCTGAGTTCCATCAGCGGGGCAACCCGCCTGGATCCCACTGAAATAGTGTGTAGCAGTGTAGGCCACGCAGCCGTTCGGTCCCGGCACGATGACAGGAGGGCGGAAGTGTTTGTACACGCTGGAACGCCATCCTTGCGAAATTATCGCTGCCCAGAGAAAGCGTGTTAGCACGTTCGAGAACACATGTATGAGACACCTGCTCACCTAGGACCTCTTCGTGAGTCTTCCCAGCATACTTGGCACGAAAGCGTGCCCGCTTCTCGTCTGCGGAAAGAAGCTGTGGGCGGCGAGGACGCTTTGTGCGCGCGGCGACGGTGGCCACCCCGCCGTCCATAGTATCACCTTTATTGTCCGACTGAAGCGTGGGGGACTCGCTCCGAGGGTCTGGTTCATCGATAGCACTCGAGTCGGAGTCGTTACCATTGGCGACGGCGGGCTTCACCTTCTTCTTCGGCGGGCTCTTGATGCTGCGGAGAGCTCCTGCCATGGACGCGGTGTCGGCTGACCTGACGGCGAGATCTGCGGTCGGAGGGCCCGCTAACTTCGCGGGTGGTGACACTACTGTATCACGGCGGCGTTTATGGCGCTGCGGCGTTTCGGGCATGACGGAGAGAACTTGAGGATGGAGGTGAGATTCTGTGAGCACGGGAGGAGGTTGACCGAAGCGGTTTGCACTCACCGCGCGCTCGTATCCAGTATTTATGTTAGTCCCGAACCTAACCCCATCGAGGGACTTGTCTGGCGACGACGGATATCACACTTAATCGTTATCAGCCTTGGCCTGTCACAACGGCACGCACTCATGGGTCTCCCAGCCTCATGGTGGCAAGCTCTTGACCTGGTGATCATCAGACAAAGCAAAGGAAATCAGCTCACAAGGGAACGAGGACGTGGTACTTAGTCATACCTTGGAGTACGAACAAATCATGCGGCGGTGTTCACATTCGGGCAGGCAGAGGAAAGGGTGTGGTGGGGCATGTGGATGTGTAAGAATCCGGGGGCCCAAGAGGTTGGAAGACAAATCTGAGACAAAACGATAGGGGATATGTGAAGTTTCGGGGCTGCCGCAGGGACGTTGAGCGGCGCGCTTGGCTTGAGACCGACAGAGAGAGCGATGGGGATGGGGGTCTCGTTGCAAACGCGTACCGTACATACATTTCAGAGCCATGTATATAAGGGAACTCGATCTAATCTATCGATCGCTGTTCGGACCGAGCGGAGGCGCTTGATACCAACGGGCGCTAAAGTTAACACACCCCTACAAGCGACGTAGCGAGGGGGAGCAATGAGAAGGGGGGGCGGCAAAAGCAAACATACCAATTTCAGAGAAAAGGGACACTCAACGTCAACAGCAACATCAACAGGATCATACCAAAACCAGTCCGATACTCCAACAGTGATCGAGGACGGTGTCGGGACACGTGAGGTGCAGGAATCGAGATGGGGTGTGGGTCGTGAATCGGGGGCGAGGAAACGTGGGTCGAGGGTCAAGAATCGAGTCGAGGATCGAGGGCAAACAAGGATCGAATACGCGGATCGGGGTCGAGGATCGAATACAAGGATCGGATACGAGGATCGAATGCACGGGTCGAGGTGCGGGGCTGCGGGCACGCAAGGGTTCGGGGTGCGAAGTGCGGGTCGACGGGGGACGTACGAGATTCGGGGTGCGAGGCGTGGGTCGACGGAGGACGTACACTGGGGCTCAGGCGTGCGGCAGTGCCAGCTACGCGGCAGAGAGGGGGCAGGCACACCACGGACGGCGGCGGGTTCGGACGCGTGCGGGGGACGACGGCGTGCAGGAGGGGGGGGACGGGAACAGCGGCGGCAGCGGCGGCGGCGGCTAGACACGAGTAAACGAGTCTGCGCGGGGTTGGGCGAGTTCAGCGTGCCGGGCGCGGGTGGCTTCGGCCCCACCGGGCATGCGCGAATTATCCTTCGTGCAGAGGAGACGCGTTTGTGTGAAGTTTCGGGGCTGCCGCAGGGACGTTGAGCGGCGCGCTTGGCTTGAGACCGACAGAGAGAGCGATGGGGATGGGGGTCTCGTTGCAAACGCGTACCGTACATACATTTCAGAGCCATGTATATAAGGGAACTCGATCTAATCTATCGATCGCTGTTCGGACCGAGCGGAGGCGCTTGATACCAACGGGCGCTAAAGTTAACAGGATAGGGATTTGGAAAGGACGGTGACGTGGCATTGAGGACGACGTGGCGTTGAGGAGCGAGGAGGAGGACAGCCTGCGCATGATTAGAGTTTACACAAATAAAGTTTGTGCCCACGGCATGCTTCCCACCCGTCTGCCATGCGAGCTTGCATACCACGTACGCTCTCTTTCACCTCTCATTCCTGCAGAGGATACTGCTCCGCTGTACATAGAGCCACTCTCCTTTCGCCCATCCTTTGAAAGCATCGACATTCATCCTAGTACCACCTGCGAGCACAGCACAGCTTTCCCAGGTGCGTGGATCAGAGACTCGCCAGCTTACTCAATGTCGTGCACACTCACGCCCATCCAATCTCAGTCACCTGCTCTGCCAGCAGGACGAACACGTTATGATTATCTCTGCAAACAAGTGAGACCTCAGCGTTTCCGGGGGACAATGCCATTTCATCACAAGGGCATGCGCAAACCGCGTGGGCGCTACGGCCTCAGTTCGTATCGGCAGCATTGATACTCACTCGGGGCTCGGAACGAAATACCTGCAAGGCGTGTTGGCGTGTGCAATCGAACGACCACACCTACTAGGAGACAAATAGTATATAGAATGCCCGAGCAAGGTAGGTACGAGCTGCGTGCTCCAAGTCCCACTCTGACTCGCCGTGCGTTCTGCCCCAGGCTTGTCCCTCCCGATCGCTACCCCCACGATTCCCTATTCCACATTCCTACGTTCTTCTATGGCCTCTGGCGCAGACCTCCACCTACGCCCGGATGCTACGTATGCTCAGAACGGCCTAGAAGATGAGCAGATGTCTGCGGTAGTACTCGTTGCCTACGGGCCGACATACGCGCTCACAGTGAGTTCAGGATCTATTGCTCCTCTTTCGGAAGCAAATTCTAACTCAAAGTTAGATTCTTTTCCCCACGGACGACCCCAGCAGCATCACGCAGAAGCGCGTCAACGCATGGATGCATCTAATCTGGGGCCCTTTCCTGATTCAATGCGAGGGATCCAACAAACAGTTCGCCAACCTCCTCGACCTCGCGCTGGTCTATCGCGCGTTTCTCCCACTCCCAGGCCGAGGCGCACAGCTCACCGAGGACGACTTCGACGACTTCACTGCCCGGCTAGTCCAAACAGCCCTCGAACTGCATCCTCTGGAGCGCGCCGATGACGAACTGAGCGAGCTTGCGGGATGGCTTCGCGTCAACTACAAGGTACGCTATTCACAGCTCTATACGTGTGCTTATGACTTATTGGATTCTTTTGAACAGTCCGTATTCGCAGATGTCGATGTTGAACAGCTCCGCGTCGCATATGCACCGCTCGAGCCCCCGGGCCCGCGTCCCGATGGGGAATGGCCGCAAGGGACTTTGTACAGCCGCACAGGACGCGCCCTCGCAGCCGCGCTCCATCTCCTCTCTCTTGAAGACCCATCGCCAACCGACAGCACGAAGCCCGGCAGCGCGGAACATTGCGGTACCTCGGACCTTACGACTCCGCCGTCTGGCTTGCCGGCAGCAGCGATGAACCTTGACACCGAGTATTCAGATGTCCGGCTGGGGTCTGGTGAGATGTACAGGTCGATCTCTGACTCTGGCACACTCTCAGACTCAGAGATCCCCGATCTTGTGTCTGTGTCGGACTCAGGGAGTGAGGGGAGGGGTATGGGTGATTGGTTCACTTCTGAGGCTGAGGATTCCGGCTTGGCCATCAGCGAGGACGATGACAGCGAGGACTGAGATCTTTAGCACAAGTTGTATATGCATGCATACTAGCTTCAATGTCATGTAGTTCTGTTTACTTCTATTCATCTGAACTTGAACATTGAATAGCTTGTGCAATGGCGCTAGTAAGGCCTTTCTAAGTGACAAACCCGTAACGGATCATGAGATTTTCGAACGTGCACCTGGATCCGCGGTGACCTGGGCACACCGGTGACCCGGATCCGGGAGAGCTGCACCCGCGGGTCGCGGCTCCAGGTTGTGCGGCTCTATCCGGTCGCTGATCCGGAGCCGGTGTGCAGCCTTAACAGGGAGCAAGTGCCGCAAGTGGGCCCGCCGTGCTGCGCGCGTACTGGTACGCCCGCGCGTTCTGCCTTCTCTCTCGCGCGCTGACCATCATTCCCCCATAGGACGCGGCGGAGAAAGCGTGCTGCCCTCCGTTTGTCCTCGACAGCCACGCCAACGCGGTCTGGGAGCGCGTGGAGGACGCCTTCGCGTTCGCCGACGCCGAATGGCCCGAGTGGGCGCGCGGGCAGATCCTCGCTGCGCGCGACCGTCGCGTTGCCGCGCGCAAACGGCGCGCCGCTGCCCGCGCGGCTGAGCGCGAAGACTCCGATCCCTTCGGCGCTGCCCTGCGCGAGATCCAGGCCGCGACCCCGCCACCTCGTACCCCGTCCGCGCGCAGTGGCCGCTCGCGCGCCAGCGCCCCCTCCGTCGTCATCAGCTCGCGCGGCTCGAAGGCCTCCAAGAAGCGCGCGCGCAGCCCGTCGGTCGAGATCGTGTCGCGCGACACGGCATCCTTCAAGCCGGATGACGACGACGACGAGACAGACGATGTCGAAATCGTCGACAACCCCGCCGCGGCTGAAGACGCACCAGCTGTGGTAGTCCTGATGCATCATTTACCGTTAAATGGCCTGCGGCGTATTGCATCAGTTACCGTCTGCGTCCTGATGCATTACGACAGCCCGGTAAGCGACCGAGGACCCTCCGGGACCTGCCTAATTAGGCAGGTGCCCCCGGGGAATGCTGTTATCTACTGTTTTTGCTAATCTACTGCTTATCTCTTCTAGATTACAGTCTTATCTCATCACTCCGGCGCTTTCCCGCGCCCCTCAGGCCTCTGCAAGCGGGCGCTTTGGCTCCCGGCTCAACACACCCCAATTAGGCAATTATGGCCTCCTCCCTCCATACCCCCCTCCTTCCTCCGGCTCTCCTGGGATCATTTCTTGTCGGATCACCCTCGCGCTGGCACCGTTCGATTCGCATTTTATTAGGCTGCAATCGCGCGCAAACGCGTCCGAAATCCGGTAAGTACTGACTGTTCTACACCAGGTACAAACTGGGGCCATAAGCCGACACAAAACACACGATATCTCGCGCGCCTCGCGTCGCATGCTCGCGCGTAGGGGCTCCCCGGAAAGCCACAAAACGTAGCTTTCCGGAGAGCCCTCCACGACGCGAAACGGCCCGGGGACGGTGGAGATACCGTCCACCCTTCTGGGGGAGGAGGGTAGCTCCACCTCCCCGGTCCATATTCCCTCCAATTCACATCAGGATGCCATCATACTTTTACAGCTCGCTCACACTATATTATAGACACTGTTTAAATAATGGATACAGCACAAAACGCGCTCAAACGCACTCAAAGACCCTCCCCCTGTGGCTCAGCTACAGGGACACCACATATGCCGTAGCTTCGGAACGCGGACACGCCTCGCGACGAAAAACATATCGCCGGAAAGCTGCGTTCAGCAGCTTTCCGACAGTATGTTTTGCGTCGCAATACGACCGTTATTCATTGCGCTATGCTCCTCCTCTCCTCCTCCTTCTTCCCTTGATCATATCTTGCAGATCTCCATGACCCCCACTTCAAACCACCGATAGACTTCATGTACATATACACAGTACTTCATAGATTGATAATTTACAGGTTTTCAGGCCCCACTGCAAGATCTGGCTTCATAAACTGTTTATCAGTGTGTTCCAGGGTGGAGCTTATAGTGCAATGAAATCATGTCCGATTACAGTGTTTCTTTTTGATCTGAGTAGCGACACGCGTGCACTATGTTCGTGTAATGTTTCGTGGCATTCGGAGCTAAACTGAGAGAGATATTAGCTGATCTGTCCTAAAAAAAGTGTCTTAAGACGCCCATAGGGTGTCTTAAGACTCACTGTAGCTTACACCTTTTGCAATACACTGAAGCAGCACAATGGGGGTATAAAACTTCATATTAACATCAGTTTTTGGTCGTTCTGGGGGATCTTGGGTGCGATAGAAAGCTCTCATTTAGCACTATAGGATACATGTGTGTTACAATACAAACAGGGGGATATGCTACAAGGAAGCCATGTACAGTGTGTAGGAGCAACAGGAGGAGAGGAGGAGAGTGATAGCGAGGCAACGAGTGGTCGCCTCGCAACGAAACGCATACCGCCAGAAAGCTACGTTCAGTAGCTTTCTGGCGGTATGCGTTTCGTTGCGAGGTGCATCCGCGTTCCTGAGATACAAGGACATATGTATGTGTTTGGTCCAGCTACAGAGCAAGTGCTTTCAAGCGCATGTCAGCGCGTTTTTCGGCTCTTGTTGACCTTATAAAAGCTCTAATACATTCAATACACGGTCAGTGAGCTTTTGGAAAGCACAGAGCATGAGTTGCAGGGGGTATGGACCAGGGAGGTGGAGTTACTCCCCTTCCCCAGAAGGGCGGACGGTATCTCCCCCAATACCGCACCGTTTCGCGTCGTTAACGGCTCGCCGGAAAGCGACGTTCTGTGGCTTTCCGGGGAGCCCTTACGCGTGAGGAGGCGACGCGAAACGGGCGAGATATCGCGCGTTTTGCGTCGTCTCACTAGCCCACTTTGTATCTGATCTAAAACTGTTAGTACTTACCGGATTCCGGACGCGTTTGCGCGCGATTGTAGTCCTAATAAATGCAAATCGAACGGTTCCAGTGCGAGCTTAAACGGAGGAGAAACGAGCCCAGGAGAGCCGGAGGGAGGAGGGGGGTATGGAGGGAGGAGGAGGCAGTTGCCTAATTGGGGTGTACTGAGCCGGGAGACAAAGCGCCCGCTTGCAGAGGCCTGAGGGGCGCGGGAAAGCGCCAGATAGATGAGATAAGACTGTAATCTAGAAGAGATAAGCAGTAGATTAGCAAAAACAGTAGATAACAGCATTCCCCGGGGGCACCTGCCTAATTAGGCAGGTCCCGGAGGGTCCTCGGTCGCTTACCGGGCTGTCGTAATGCATCAGGACGCAGACGGTAACTGATGCAATACGCCGCAGGCCATTTAACGGTAAATGATGCATCATTCCTACAACAGCTGCTGGAAGACGACGGCCCTGCTAGCGGCGACGACGGCGCAAACGCCATGGCGGTCGACCGCGCGCCCTCCACGGCCTCGACACGCGAACATCGCCCGCGCGCGCCTCGCGCGAACCCACTGCCGAGGAAGAGGACGAAGATGATGGTGCCGCGCGCCGCGCAGGCCGCCGAGCCCATGCTCGGAAAGCATTGGCGGGTGAGTACCTCCTCGCGCGCTTCCCTTCGTCGCGGTCACGCTGACTTGTCCATAGCAACATGAGCGTTGCAACAATTGCCGCAAGTCGGCCCTGCTTTGCATCCTGGGCGAAGGGGCCACGAAGTGCCACCGGTGCCACCGTCGGCGCCAGAAATGCAACACCCAGGTGGAGGAGGACTACGCGGAGTGGTACGACGAGCAGGGCTTCGAGCGCGGTACGTCCTCCGTGCCAAACGTCTGCGCGCGCGACTGATCTTCCGTTTCCTAGCGCGCGTCATCCTCGATCCCGACGGAAACGTCGTCGGCGCGGACTTCAGGGGTCCCGCCCCCGCCGACTTTGTTCCCGCGGCCCCGGAACCTTCCACGCCGCGCAAGGGGAAGAAGAAGGCCACCGCCGCGACCGTGTCGCCCACACAACCCGCCGCGCGCGCGTCCAAGCCTGCCACCCCGGCTTCCGCGCAGACCTCGGCCTCCGCGCGCCCGGTCGCGTCTTCGTCGAAGACCGCCGCGTCCGCGTCCGCCCCCTCCACGACCACCGCGCGCCCGATCGCGTCGTCGTCGAAGACCGCTCCGGCCGCGCGTCCAACGCCCGCGGCGACCTCGGCCGACGCGCCCGTGGTCCAAACCGCGACCTCCACCGTTGCGCGCGCTCCGCCCCAACCTCGCCCTGTCGCGCGCCCTTCGCGCACGGTCTCCGCGCCGGTCTCAACCGCGGGCTTCATGCCGCCGGCCGCCCCCACCGGATTCCTGCTCGGCGCACAGGCCGCGGTACGGCCTCGGGACCGTCTCGTCAACCCCAACGACCCCGCGGACATGTCGCGCGGCCGGCGCGCGGCGCTGCAAGTTGCGCGCACCGAGCTCG